>CANNZV010000819.1:176240-391175 GCA_947561585.1 Caprella mutica | reverse complement strand
AGTAACATTTGCAGTGAACAAAGTACCCTGTCCATCAGTAACATTTGCAGTGAACAAAGTACCCTGTCCATCAGTAACATTTGTAGTGAACAAAGTACCCTGTCCATCAGTAACATTTGTAGTGAACAAAGTACCCTGTCCATCAGTAACATTTGTAGTGAACAAAGTACCCTGTCCATCAGTAACATTTGTAGTGAACAAAGTACCCTGTCCATCAGTAACATTTGTAGTGAACAAAGTACCCTGTCCATCAGTAACATTTGTAGTGAACAAAGTACCCTGTCCATCAGTAACATTTGTAGTGAACAAAGTACCCTGTCCATCAGTAACATTTGTAGTGAACAAAGTACCCTGTCCATCAGTAACATTTGTAGTGAACAAAGTACCCTGTCCATCAGTAACATTTGTAGTGAACAAAGTACCCTGTCCATCAGTAACATTTGTAGTGAACAAAGTACCCTGTCCATCAGTAACATTTGTAGTGAACAAAGTACCCTGTCCATCAGTAACATTTGCAGTGAACAAAGTACCCTGTCCATCAGTAACATTTGCAGTGAACAAAGTACCCTGTCCATCAGTAACATTTGTAGTGAACAAAGTACCCTGTCCATCAGTAACATTTGTAGTGAACAAAGTACCCTGTCCATCAGTAACATTTGTAGTGAACAAAGTACCCTGTCCATCAGTAACATTTGCAGTGAACAAAGTACCCTGTCCATCAGTAACATTTGTAGTGAACAAAGTACCCTGTCCATCAGTAACATTTGTAGTGAACAAAGTACCCTGTCCATCAGTAACATTTGTAGTGAACAAAGTACCCTGTCCATCAGTAACATTTGTAGTGAACAAAGTACCCTGTCCATCAGTAACATTTGTAGTGAACAAAGTACCCTGTCCATCAGTAACATTTGTAGTGAACAAAGTACCCTGTCCATCAGTAACATTTGTAGTGAACAAAGTACCCTGTCCATCAGTAACATTTGTAGTGAACAAAGTACCCTGTCCATCAGTAACATTTGTAGTGAACAAAGTACCCTGTCCATCAGTAACATTTGTAGTGAACAAAGTACCCTGTCCATCAGTAACATTTGTAGTGAACAAAGTACCCTGTCCATCAGTAACATTTGTAGTGAACAAAGTACCCTGTCCATCAGTAACATTTGCAGTGAACAAAGTACCCTGTCCATCAGTAACATTTGCAGTGAACAAAGTACCCTGTCCATCAGTAACATTTGTAGTGAACAAAGTACCCTGTCCATCAGTAACATTTGTAGTGAACAAAGTACCCTGTCCATCAGTAACATTTGTAGTGAACAAAGTACCCTGTCCATCAGTAACATTTGCAGTGAACAAAGTACCCTGTCCATCAGTAACATTTGCAGTGAACAAAGTACCCTGTCCATCAGTAACATTTGTAGTGAACAAAGTACCCTGTCCATCAGTAACATTTGTAGTGAACAAAGTACCCTGTCCATCAGTAACATTTGTAGTGAACAAAGTACCCTGTCCATCAGTAACATTTGTAGTGAACAAAGTACCCTGTCCATCAGTAACATTTGTAGTGAACAAAGTACCCTGTCCATCAGTAACATTTGTAGTGAACAAAGTACCCTGTCCATCAGTAACATTTGCAGTGAACAAAGTACCCTGTCCATCAGTAACATTTGTAGTGAACAAAGTACCCTGTCCATCAGTAACATTTGCAGTGAACAAAGTACCCTGTCCATCAGTAACATTTGTAGTGAACAAAGTACCCTGTCCATCAGTAACATTTGTAGTGAACAAAGTACCCTGTCCATCAGTAACATTTGTAGTGAACAAAGTACCCTGTCCATCAGTAACATTTGTAGTGAACAAAGTACCCTGTCCATCAGTAACATTTGTAGTGAACAAAGTACCCTGTCCATCAGTAACATTTGTAGTGAACAAAGTACCCTGTCCATCAGTAACATTTGTAGTGAACAAAGTACCCTGTCCATCAGTAACATTTGCAGTGAACAAAGTACCCTGTCCATCAGTAACATTTGTAGTGAACAAAGTACCCTGTCCATCAGTAACATTTGTAGTGAACAAAGTACCCTGTCCATCAGTAACATTTGTAGTGAACAAAGTACCCTGTCCATCAGTAACATTTGCAGTGAACAAAGTACCCTGTCCATCAGTAACATTTGTAGTGAACAAAGTACCCTGTCCATCAGTAACATTTGTAGTGAACAAAGTACCCTGTCCATCAGTAACATTTGTAGTGAACAAAGTACCCTGTCCATCAGTAACATTTGTAGTGAACAAAGTACCCTGTCCATCAGTAACATTTGTAGTGAACAAAGTACCCTGTCCATCAGTAACATTTGTAGTGAACAAAGTACCCTGTCCATCAGTAACATTTGTAGTGAACAAAGTACCCTGTCCATCAGTAACATTTGTAGTGAACAAAGTACCCTGTCCATCAGTAACATTTGTAGTGAACAAAGTACCCTGTCCATCAGTAACATTTGCAGTGAACAAAGTACCCTGTCCATCAGTAACATTTGCAGTGAACAAAGTACCCTGTCCATCAGTAACATTTGCAGTGAACAAAGTACCCTGTCCATCAGTAACATTTGTAGTGAACAAAGTACCCTGTCCATCAGTAACATTTGTAGTGAACAAAGTACCCTGTCCATCAGTAACATTTGTAGTGAACAAAGTACCCTGTCCATCAGTAACATTTGTAGTGAACAAAGTACCCTGTCCATCAGTAACATTTGCAGTGAACAAAGTACCCTGTCCATCAGTAACATTTGTAGTGAACAAAGTACCCTGTCCATCAGTAACATTTGCAGTGAACAAAGTACCCTGTCCATCAGTAACATTTGTAGTGAACAAAGTACCCTGTCCATCAGTAACATTTGTAGTGAACAAAGTACCCTGTCCATCAGTAACATTTGTAGTGAACAAAGTACCCTGTCCATCAGTAACATTTGCAGTGAACAAAGTACCCTGTCCATCAGTAACATTTGTAGTGAACAAAGTACCCTGTCCATCAGTAACATTTGTAGTGAACAAAGTACCCTGTCCATCAGTAACATTTGTAGTGAACAAAGTACCCTGTCCATCAGTAACATTTGTAGTGAACAAAGTACCCTGTCCATCAGTAACATTTGTAGTGAACAAAGTACCCTGTCCATCAGTAACATTTGTAGTGAACAAAGTACCCTGTCCATCAGTAACATTTGTAGTGAACAAAGTACCCTGTCCATCAGTAACATTTGTAGTGAACAAAGTACCCTGTCCATCAGTAATATTTGTAGTGAACAAAGTACCCTGTCCATCAGTAACATTTGCAGTGAACAAAGTACCCTGTCCATCAGTAACATTTGCAGTGAACAAAGTACCCTGTCCATCAGTAACATTTGCAGTGAACAAAGTACCCTGTCCATCAGTAACATTTGTAGTGAACAAAGTACCCTGTCCATCAGTAACATTTGTAGTGAACAAAGTACCCTGTCCATCAGTAACATTTGTAGTGAACAAAGTACCCTGTCCATCAGTAACATTTGTAGTGAACAAAGTACCCTGTCCATCAGTAACATTTGCAGTGAACAAAGTACCCTGTCCATCAGTAACATTTGCAGTGAACAAAGTACCCTGTCCATCAGTAACATTTGCAGTGAACAAAGTACCCTGTCCATCAGTAACATTTGTAGTGAACAAAGTACCCTGTCCATCAGTAACATTTGTAGTGAACAAAGTACCCTGTCCATCAGTAACATTTGTAGTGAACAAAGTACCCTGTCCATCAGTAACATTTGTAGTGAACAAAGTACCCTGTCCATCAGTAACATTTGTAGTGAACAAAGTACCCTGTCCATCAGTAACATTTGTAGTGAACAAAGTACCCTGTCCATCAGTAACATTTGCAGTGAACAAAGTACCCTGTCCATCAGTAACATTTGTAGTGAACAAAGTACCCTGTCCATCAGTAACATTTGCAGTGAACAAAGTACCCTGTCCATCAGTAACATTTGTAGTGAACAAAGTACCCTGTCCATCAGTAACATTTGTAGTGAACAAAGTACCCTGTCCATCAGTAACATTTGCAGTGAACAAAGTACCCTGTCCATCAGTAACATTTGTAGTGAACAAAGTACCCTGTCCATCAGTAACATTTGTAGTGAACAAAGTACCCTGTCCATCAGTAACATTTGTAGTGAACAAAGTACCCTGTCCATCAGTAACATTTGTAGTGAACAAAGTACCCTGTCCATCAGTAACATTTGTAGTGAACAAAGTACCCTGTCCATCAGTAACATTTGTAGTGAACAAAGTACCCTGTCCATCAGTAACATTTGTAGTGAACAAAGTACCCTGTCCATCAGTAACATTTGCAGTGAACAAAGTACCCTGTCCATCAGTAACATTTGCAGTGAACAAAGTACCCTGTCCATCAGTAACATTTGTAGTGAACAAAGTACCCTGTCCATCAGTAACATTTGTAGTGAACAAAGTACCCTGTCCATCAGTAACATTTGTAGTGAACAAAGTACCCTGTCCATCAGTAACATTTGCAGTGAACAAAGTACCCTGTCCATCAGTAACATTTGCAGTGAACAAAGTACCCTGTCCATCAGTAACATTTGTAGTGAACAAAGTACCCTGTCCATCAGTAACATTTGTAGTGAACAAAGTACCCTGTCCATCAGTAACATTTGTAGTGAACAAAGTACCCTGTCCATCAGTAACATTTGTAGTGAACAAAGTACCCTGTCCATCAGTAACATTTGTAGTGAACAAAGTACCCTGTCCATCAGTAACATTTGTAGTGAACAAAGTACCCTGTCCATCAGTAACATTTGCAGTGAACAAAGTACCCTGTCCATCAGTAACATTTGTAGTGAACAAAGTACCCTGTCCATCAGTAACATTTGCAGTGAACAAAGTACCCTGTCCATCAGTAACATTTGTAGTGAACAAAGTACCCTGTCCATCAGTAACATTTGTAGTGAACAAAGTACCCTGTCCATCAGTAACATTTGCAGTGAACAAAGTACCCTGTCCATCAGTAACATTTGCAGTGAACAAAGTACCCTGTCCATCAGTAACATTTGTAGTGAACAAAGTACCCTGTCCATCAGTAACATTTGTAGTGAACAAAGTACCCTGTCCATCAGTAACATTTGTAGTGAACAAAGTACCCTGTCCATCAGTAACATTTGTAGTGAACAAAGTACCCTGTCCATCAGTAACATTTGTAGTGAACAAAGTACCCTGTCCATCAGTAACATTTGTAGTGAACAAAGTACCCTGTCCATCAGTAACATTTGTAGTGAACAAAGTACCCTGTCCATCAGTAACATTTGTAGTGAACAAAGTACCTTGTCCATCAGTAACATTTGTAGTGAACAAAGTACCCTGTCCATCAGTAACATTTGTAGTGAACAAAGTACCCTGTCCATCAGTAACATTTGCAGTGAACAAAGTACCCTGTCCATCAGTAACATTTGCAGTGAACAAAGTACCCTGTCCATCAGTAACATTTGTAGTGAACAAAGTACCCTGTCCATCAGTAACATTTGTAGTGAACAAAGTACCCTGTCCATCAGTAACATTTGTAGTGAACAAAGTACCCTGTCCATCAGTAACATTTGTAGTGAACAAAGTACCCTGTCCATCAGTAACATTTGCAGTGAACAAAGTACCCTGTCCATCAGTAACATTTGTAGTGAACAAAGTACCCTGTCCATCAGTAACATTTGTAGTGAACAAAGTACCCTGTCCATCAGTAACATTTGTAGTGAACAAAGTACCCTGTCCATCAGTAACATTTGTAGTGAACAAAGTACCCTGTCCATCAGTAACATTTGTAGTGAACAAAGTACCCTGTCCATCAGTAACATTTGTAGTGAACAAAGTACCCTGTCCATCAGTAACATTTGTAGTGAACAAAGTACCCTGTCCATCAGTAACATTTGTAGTGAACAAAGTACCCTGTCCATCAGTAACATTTGTAGTGAACAAAGTACCCTGTCCATCAGTAACATTTGTAGTGAACAAAGTACCCTGTCCATCAGTAACATTTGTAGTGAACAAAGTACCCTGTCCATCAGTAACATTTGTAGTGAACAAAGTACCCTGTCCATCAGTAACATTTGTAGTGAACAAAGTACCCTGTCCATCAGTAACATTTGCAGTGAACAAAGTACCCTGTCCATCAGTAACATTTGCAGTGAACAAAGTACCCTGTCCATCAGTAACATTTGCAGTGAACAAAGTACCCTGTCCATCAGTAACATTTGTAGTGAACAAAGTACCCTGTCCATCAGTAACATTTGCAGTGAACAAAGTACCCTGTCCATCAGTAACATTTGTAGTGAACAAAGTACCCTGTCCATTAGTAACATTTGTAGTGAACAAAGTACCCTGTCCATCAGTAACATTTGTAGTGAACAAAGTACCCTGTCCATCAGTAACATTTGTAGTGAACAAAGTACCCTGTCCATCTGTAACATTTGTAGTGAACAAAGTACCCTGTCCATCAGTAACATTTGTAGTGAACAAAGTACCCTGTCCATCAGTAACATTTGCAGTGAACAAAGTACCCTGTCCATCAGTAACATTTGCAGTGAACAAAGTACCCTGTCCATCAGTAACATTTGTAGTGAACAAAGTACCCTGTCCATCAGTAACATTTGTAGTGAACAAAGTACCCTGTCCATCAGTAACATTTGTAGTGAACAAAGTACCCTGTCCATCAGTAACATTTGTAGTGAACAAAGTACCCTGTCCATCAGTAACATTTGTAGTGAACAAAGTACCCTGTCCATCAGTAACATTTGTAGTGAACAAAGTACCCTGTCCATCAGTAACATTTGTAGTGAACAAAGTACCCTGTCCATCAGTAACATTTGTAGTGAACAAAGTACCCTGTCCATCAGTAACATTTGTAGTGAACAAAGTACCCTGTCCATCAGTAACATTTGCAGTGAACAAAGTACCCTGTCCATCAGTAACATTTGCAGTGAACAAAGTACCCTGTCCATCAGTAACATTTGTAGTGAACAAAGTACCCTGTCCATCAGTAACATTTGTAGTGAACAAAGTACCCTGTCCATCAGTAACATTTGTAGTGAACAAAGTACCCTGTCCATCAGTAACATTTGTAGTGAACAAAGTACCCTGTCCATCAGTAACATTTGTAGTGAACAAAGTACCCTGTCCATCAGTAACATTTGTAGTGAACAAAGTACCCTGTCCATCAGTAACATTTGTAGTGAACAAAGTACCCTGTCCATCAGTAACATTTGTAGTGAACAAAGTACCCTGTCCATCAGTAACATTTGTAGTGAACAAAGTACCCTGTCCATCAGTAACATTTGCAGTGAACAAAGTACCCTGTCCATCAGTAACATTTGCAGTGAACAAAGTACCCTGTCCATCAGTAACATTTGTAGTGAACAAAGTACCCTGTCCATCAGTAACATTTGTAGTGAACAAAGTACCCTGTCCATCAGTAACATTTGTAGTGAACAAAGTACCCTGTCCATCAGTAACATTTGTAGTGAACAAAGTACCCTGTCCATCAGTAACATTTGTAGTGAACAAAGTACCCTGTCCATCAGTAACATTTGTAGTGAACAAAGTACCCTGTCCATCAGTAACATTTGTAGTGAACAAAGTACCCTGTCCATCAGTAACATTTGTAGTGAACAAAGTACCCTGTCCATCAGTAACATTTGCAGTGAACAAAGTACCCTGTCCATCAGTAACATTTGCAGTGAACAAAGTACCCTGTCCATCAGTAACATTTGCAGTGAACAAAGTACCCTGTCCATCAGTAACATTTGTAGTGAACAAAGTACCCTGTCCATCAGTAACATTTGTAGTGAACAAAGTACCCTGTCCATCAGTAACATTTGTAGTGAACAAAGTACCCTGTCCATCAGTAACATTTGTAGTGAACAAAGTACCCTGTCCATCAGTAACATTTGTAGTGAACAAAGTACCCTGTCCATCAGTAACATTTGTAGTGAACAAAGTACCCTGTCCATCAGTAACATTTGTAGTGAACAAAGTACCCTGTCCATCAGTAACATTTGCAGTGAACAAAGTACCCTGTCCATCAGTAACATTTGCAGTGAACAAAGTACCCTGTCCATCAGTAACATTTGTAGTGAACAAAGTACCCTGTCCATCAGTAACATTTGTAGTGAACAAAGTACCCTGTCCATCAGTAACATTTGTAGTGAAACAAAGTGTATCAATAGGTAGGAAATGTGGTGAAGGTTTTCATTCACATTTTGGTTAGAAAACATGCCAATTGAGGAACATTTTCCACTATTTATATTTTTTTAGTACTAATATTAAATAGTAATATTTGTTTTGTGTTTCAGCTGATGCCAGTCAAATGGTCACCTGCGGCTCAGTGACAAAACTTTACAACTCATACTATAAGGTAAGTCCTGTCATATACTCCTATCCTCATTTACTTCCAACTCTATTATTGGTTTTTAAAAACAATTGTTTTTATTGCTCAAAAAACAATGGTTCAAACTAATTTATACATTGAGTGTCTTTGAGAAGCTAATTCCCAATATAGGGGCTATAGCTATGTCCCATTTGAGCCTAAACTTTATGGGTAACATAATTCTCGTAATAAAAAATAAAAATAAATAATTAAAGTGGATTTTGGCCACCAACAAAATTTATTTTTATAATGATTTGTATATATTGTGCATGTAGCATTCCATAACTGAACATTACTGATTTTGCATTTACCATATTTTCTATTTTTTTTATTTAATTTACCAAAATTTAGGTAGGTAGCTAGATCTCTTTTTTTATCTTTGCCTAAAGTCTCTAATAGGACCATTATAGACTTGTAGCAATATTTTCTGTACAAATGCATATATTTTATACAAATAGACTAAATTTGTCTATTATAAACGTTTTCATCTCTCTGTCCTAAGGTGCGCCTTCACTCCCACGATGTCAAGTACGGGTCGGGCAGTGGTCAGCAGTCAGTGACAGGCTCACCTCTTCAGGAGGACCATAACAGTCTCTGGAAAGTCAAAGGGACTGTCGATAAGGACTGTACTAGAGGGTGAGAACTAAAACAATTTCAGTCAGGCGGGTAAGTTATGAATTATCGGCCAGTTTCACATCCATGGGCATATAAGAAAAAGAACACATTGGATCTAAAGGTTACAGTGTCCTTAACTTACAGTACTAAGTGGAATGCAATGTTTTTTCCCCTCGTTTCCTGTCTTACGATGTGTTTGCTTACAACTTTGCGCTATTTGCCGCATTAATTAGCATTAGTTAGTTACCATAGGTTTCCATTGCCCGCCATACAATTTTCCTCACAATCCCAACTGCTGAATGGTGTAATAGCTATCAGGTGGAGGTGTTCTGCTTGTATACTCCTTAGTTTTTAACTTTTATTTGATTTGGTACCCATGATAGGTAGCTACTAGAGGTATCATGGATACCAAATTAAATAAAAGTTCAAACATATTAATTATCTAGCTATAGCTGTCGTTTTTCTTGAGACTGAAGATGTGAAACAGTTTGATAATTTGTAACTTACCCCACAATGGCAGGGGAAGCTGTTGCAAATACCTTATTGGTAACAAACTACTCTTATTGCTAAAAAATAGTTCAAGATTATTTTAACTCATCAATTAGAATAGTTATTTTTTACAATATTACAGTGTTGACAAAGGCATTTTGTTTTCAGAGAGCCAATTGCATGCGGTGACAAAATTCGTCTGGAACACATGAGCACCAAACGTAATCTCCACAGTCACCATTTCAGTTCACCACTCTCCAGTCAGCAGGTACCTACTGTTGTGGTTAATAACTCTGGTTTACGTCAATTAACATCAATAATAGAATAGTATTCTGCAGTTTGATATTATTAACGTTGTTAAGTTATATAACTATGCCATCTAGCGGTGCAAATGTCAATCTCTTTGTGCGTTTGTCACGTTTGTGTTCATAATATTTGTCAGCAAATCTGTACCAATGCCATCTAGCGGTACAACTGACTATTTAGTTAGCCATTTGACAATAATTGGTAGTTATCTTTTTGTAGCTCAAGTTATTGGTGTCATAGCTTGCTCTGTAGCGCAGTTTATTATCCTTTATCAGTTCTTTCTGTATAGTCACCATCTTTTATTTTACAGGAGATATCAGCGTACGGTGAAGACGGTTTGGGTGACTCTGGTGACGAGTGGCTGTTGGTGTGTGACGGCACACACTGGTACAGAGACAACAGAGTGATGCTACGACACAGTGACACTGATGTGTGAGTGATGGTGTCATGTCTAGGGTGGTGACAATATACTTTGTAAATCATAGAGCTTAAGAATATCACAGATGAAATGAAATGGTATTGAATACTATATACCGCTGGTGTAGAACCATTCAATACTCTTTAATTCTCTCCATCTATAATTTATGAAGCATATTGTCACAACCATAGTGATATCACACCTCTAAGTTAGGAAATGTCTGTCACCTCCACATAGTGTGTCTAATAAGTAGCTACAGCAAACACTCGTAGTAGACCAGAATTACGAACCGGGATAGTTCGGTATGATATAGAACTCACTTTAATAATTTCCACTAGACCAACACCATTTCTATAGAGAAATGAAGAGGTGACTGATGATTCGGTAGCTTTATTTGTTTATCTGGAAGTTAAGGGGACTCTTAAATTATAATTTCGAAGAGAAAGGAACATTTAGAAACAAGATGTTTATGTACTTTGTTTAAATTAAAATTGTTGTATAACTTTTTCCATTAAACTATCCCTTTGATAAATTATCTCAGTGATCGCTCTTTATTAACTTTTCTGTAACTCTTCACATTCATTTTCTTAGTAAACTTTTTCCTTATGCTTCACCCCAAAAACAGTAAATAAATACAAGACAATATTTGAAAAGAGATTATGTTGAGCAGAGTATTCTAATTAATACTCTAGGTAATATTTACACTAGAGTAACTGTCGGGTAACAAAAATTGTGTTTTGTCTAGTACGAGGTTTTTCCTGTACAGTTTTGAAAACATTTTGGTCGAATATGAGGGTTTAGTGAATAGATCTACCAAAAAGTGAACAAACAATAATTGGAGGGTAATGGCCTGTTTTGGAAATGCCAGCTTCCGCTATACCGTAAATACAAATTAGATTATAGCTAATTATTAAATATTATTTTCTTACATGTCCGAAAATGTGGAACTGACTGATGATCAAGAACTTACCCTATTCATTTATCCTAATTTTACACTTTTCTCTTCAATTTCATACGGTTTTTTGACCCTGTCTGTTTCTTTCAGTTACCTCGGTGTGACGGGACAGCAGTACGGCAGACCCATTAACGGGCAGAACGAAGTGGTGGGTCTGCCCAGTCAGAGTCAGCAGGTGAAGTGGCAGACCATGGAGGGGGTGTTTGTGATGAAGTCTGACCTGCCTTCACCACACGGCTATGAACACACAGAGCTGTGAAGTCACTCCCTACCTTCTTTAGTCACTCGCTCCTTTTCCCATTAAACAGCATTACCTTCTTTATAACTTCAGTTCAACATTTCCCTAAATGTCAGTCAGGTTGGTAGGAGAATAATAATATTGCCCCTCATTGTTTGTATTCACTTTCTAAATTATCTTCCTCATCACAATTTGATTATTTTCCCCATTTTCCCAATTATTTTCCCCTTGACTTCACCACAAGTGTGTTAATTTTGTAGCTACACACTTCAGGGCATTTGAAGTAGGGTAAGTTGCGAGTTATAGGACACAAGATAAAATATAAAGCTAACATTTTAAACTCTTCTTACTTGATAACAATGTAAAATGGTCTATTATTTTTTGTTACATGTTCGATAATGTGTGACTGTCCAATAACGCGTAGCTCACACTACTCACTTTTATCACCTACTTATCTTACCTGCATACAATGGTAATAGTGAAACATCTATAGTCATTTTTTCCCATAGCTACAGTGTGTATTTATTTCTTGTGTAGACTTTTGTGTAATTATACAATAAACTAAAACAGCTCGAGATTATTTAACCATTTTCTATTTTCGTTAAACCTATTTCACTGAAGATGAGTCTAGTAGACCCTAACAGAGGCACATCATGTCTAGAACATGTCTTATCTTGTTAGAACATGTTTTATCTTGTTAGAACATGTTTTAACTTGTTAGAACATGTTTCAACTTGTTAGAACATGTCAAGTCATGTTTAATTTTGTTTGAAATTAAAACTTCATTTTGTTCAATAGGTTTATTTCTTATTAATGTTTTTACAACTGAGAATAAAATGAGTATTATTTAGTTAAGATATGTTCAGTCTAGGAAATAATAATAATAATACATTGAGTAAAGTTTTCAAGAATTGAAGGAGAAAAGTTAAATTGTTAACGAACACAAAATCTACAGACTATTTTAGAGGGTAAAAGTATTGAAAATGTCTACCAGTCTTTCTGTTTTATTTTCTAAAGTAAAGCTTCATTTTTCTTAATATCTACCTAATCACTTCTGGCATATCACATTAAGTTAATGGTATGAATGGCAATGTTCAATGAGCAGATGAAATTATAAATACCTAATGATTAGCATCACGCCATCATACCGGCTCTGAAATCTTTCCGGTAGTTTCTTTCATTTCCTCCTCGTCAGGGCAAACATTTTCGTGACCTTCTGAAATGATTTTAGGCGGCAAATTCTCTTCGTAAGCTTCTGGTCCGACGAGGGACAAGAAAATAGGCAGCACGACCAATGCGTAATAAAGTCCTAAAATGGTGGTGGGTGTGAACACAACGAAAAACGTTTTGAAGACGTGAGAGTTTGAAAAAGCTAACATCACAAAAGGTATCAGAGTTGAAATTCCTCCCTGGAACACAGCTGGTCCGACTTTGGCCAGTGACAAGGAAACTCTGTCTTGGCGACTGTCTGTCGATCTTTCTGATAGGAAGGAGTGAGCTATGTGCACTGAATAGTCAACACTGAGTCCTATACAAAGGACTAGTGAGATGCAGGACACAGTGTCTATTGTAAGTCCTGCTAGGTACATACATCCTCCTACACCGACAAGAGTTGACGCGACGCACAGAACAACCAAAATGGCGGCTTTGACAGAAATTAGAAGAACCAAAGTCATGGCTCCAATAACGAGGCCTGCTAGACTTAGATTACGAATTAATTCTTGACCAACAATTTCATTAGTCTCCCACACTCCATAAGCTTCAGACCAAATGCCTTCAAAACCAGGGATGAAATAGGTATTGGCGATCTTAGAAATGTTATCCCTAGCCTCCATTTGTTGATTTGAATACTGTAAAGGCTTGTACTTGAAGAGAACTCTGAAATGGTCGATAGAAGCTGCTTCGGAGTAGCACGAAATGGCGCCAGAAAACATTATCTCGTTCATGTACTCTGCTCCAGTCGGTGAGTTCAAGAATAAAGGTAAAACTTCTAGTATCATATTCTCGTCAATATTCTTATCAGCGAATACTTCGTTAGCATCGATGTACTTCTCTAACAGTGTCGGCCATTTGCTGGTGTAGAGGACGGAGTTCTCTTTACCAACTGCTGTCGTTAGGTTTTGTAAAGTCTCTAAATTTTCAGACAGAGAAGTGTTGGAAAAGAAAATGAAACTGAATGCGCCATCTTGGGCGAAAAACTGCTCCTGTTTTCGGAAGTAGTTGGAGAGGTAGGAGTCATCAGGAATGAACCAATGGGGGTTGAACTCTTTGTGTAGTTTGATAGTTCCTATCGTCGATAATACCAAAATGGCGATGGTTACTCCTAGAACAATTATCTGAATTGGTTTCTTTATTATCACCTTCCCATACCAACTAAAGACTCTATTCAAAACATCGACTTGACTGCACGAAAAAGGTTTCCAGTTATCATGCGTTATACACCAGAAAAGTCCATCTCTTTTCTTATTCATTCTTTTCTCGTCAAGAACCAAAAAGGCAAGGAAGAGAGTTGTCTGAAGAATAAAAACTGCAAGAATTCCCAAAGAAGCGTAAATGCAGAAGCTTCGCAGAGCAGGTAGGTCTGTAGAAGCTCCTATGGCAAAAGCAGTCACGTCAGTTATTGAAGTAGCGGTAATGGCTACTCCAGCATGCCTCATAGTCTCACCAGCTCTTTTCACTAAATCCTCATGAGAAATCTTAGCGTTCTGGTCCCCTTCGATATCGAGCTTTTCCTTTTTTGAATCCCAAATAGCTATTATTATAAACATGTCATCCACGCCCAAACCTAGAACTAGTAACGGCAATATCGAGTTCACTGGATTGTACTTTATTCCAAAGAAACTACATAATCCGTATGACGAAAAAATAGCAAGAGTGACACTTAGCATTCCACAGGCAGTCAGTAATGGACGCTGCTCCACTAAATTTCTACGACCCAAGGTGAAGTTAACGAAGGTGCCCATGAGCATTAACCCTATCATCAAAAAAGTAACATCGCCATAAATGTTGTCATCACTAACTTTACCGAAACTGCTTTCAGATTTAGCAAAAGCTTTTATTGAAGTAGGTCGTTTGGAAGTATCCAAGACAATATCTGTCCACAAGTGCTCCCAAGACATACCATCCGCATCAACCAACAAGCCTGACCCAGTATCTATTTTGTAATCATTCTTCTCAATAGCATCTTCATTTATTTTGCTGATCCATGTTTGTTGGGCAGCTTTGGCTGATACAATTGAACCATTCACATCTGTTTCAATCCCTCCTAAATATTTGGCAAAGTCCACCCTGTAGCCGAAGACTTCACTCAAGACAGCATTGTTCAAATCTTCTAGCACCTTCGCATCGGTCAGATTCATGATAATGTCATCATGGTATCCCCACACCTCCAACAAGCCCTTCTCATCACAGTAGGAAGGCAAACTCTGAATAATTCCACAATAACTGTTACGAGACAGAGCCAAGCTAATATCATTCGTAACTTCGACTTCCCTTTTCTTTCTTCTAAACTGGAGTGTTCCGAGCTCCCAGTCTTCGCCTTCAACCTCCTCCTCCTCTTCTTCGTCTCCGACATCGAAGGAAGGTAGTTTGTTACAAACTTTACTCCAGGAGACATTTTTACCTGGAATCACAGCGTTCTCAACATCCTGATGAATTCGCCACATTTCCTGTATGGCTTCTGCTGTCAGGATATTGGGATTGGCCTCATTTTGAGACTCCCAAATTATTACGTGCTGTCTGAACGAGTTTGGGAAATTATCACTCTGCCAATTTAGTAACTGGAAAAGAAAAATAGGGAAATTATTAAATAATTATCTAAGTACACAATAAACTTCATCCACAAATTAATTGGTCCAACTCTTCAATTAATTCTTACGATTGATGGTTGGTTGAAATTATAATGAAGAAATTATAATGTTATACAATCGAGTATAACAATCTGTCGTTTAAAAAAATTTCAGCTTTAATTTTGATCCAACATCAAATTCAATTCCGTCCGAACGAACTCTAAAGTCCTATCTCTCTAAATCTTTTTTATTGTGTTCTGAAAAAAAATTGTGACCTACTTTCATTTATTGTTTTGCTATTATATCAAGAAATGCAGCACGTTTAGAGTAGGTTTCTGAGAGCACACAAAACGTACCCGTATAAACTCAGAGCTTTGCGGTATCCATAGTTTGAAGGGCCTTAGTTCGACATCGAAGAAGTAGTTACCGGTAGACATGGCACCAGTCACCACCAGGCAACTAATGATGGTGAGGAAAGGATGGGCCGCGACTCTCCGTCCGTGGGCGCAGAAGAAATTCTCCAGAGGACGAAGAAGAATATCGTTACAATTCGTCAGTCTGGATCTGAAATGAAGAATTTATCAGATGTTTTCGATATTTCAACCAACTGTTCGACTAATGCTAAAGTAGGAGATAGGATTCATTACTGTACTAGGAGTAATAAATATTTTTGTAGCAAACCTTGAAATTGGAGAGTATTGCAGTAGAACTCCTCTATAGTGAATGAGGTAGGTAGGATAGTGAACACATTTTCTTTAGTATGAAATAAAAAGGCAATTATTCATCGCAGACTAAAGTAACTTTCGCAGTACATCCCAACTCATTCACTATAGAGGAGTTCTACTGTGTGTATATTTTTTCATGTGCTAATTATTTAAAATATGGAAGTGGATGACTAGTTATAGAATGTATACATCGACTACCTGCCTCCCAATAAGGTGTGTCAAATGGGTGACATTATTAAGGGACTCACTTGCTCCTTCTTTGTTTGCTGTTCTTCACCTCGTCATTAGTGTGCGATAAGCTGCCATTAGTCACGTGAACTTTGTTAGTAACAGCGGACCCGCTGATGCCATTTGTTCCGTTTTGACCGTTGAGAATAGATCCGTTGAGGCCGTGAGTCCCGTTGAGAACAGACCCGTTGGTCCCGTTGACTTTCGTTGCATCGTTGCTTATCCTGTTATTATTTATTTTTTTCTCATTAGGACTATCACTCTCGGTACTCATTGTTGATATTTCTATTTAGTTTATTGTTATAGGAACATTTTCTGCAAAGAGAATAGAAATTTAGAACAGTTTCTGTAATTAGTAATTCATTTAAAGACGGCACTTTTCATTTGAAAATAATTGAACTACATATGTGAACCACAGTAAATTTACTTTTCTCTAGTCTATTTCAAAATAAATGTTTTGCTAAAGTTTAATATATAATAACAGTGAAAAGAGTTTAACTCCGCCCTTGACATTAGAAAACAACTTCACGTGTTTTCTCCTCGTGTCACGTGACAGCACAGACAAATGGTTACGTAACTAATTTCTACTCCCATACTCTTTGCCTAGAGATTTTATACAGAATTTAAATTACGTAATAACGCAAATATCACCAATTGAGATATATTATATACAAATTGCATAATAAATCGTGGCAAAGATCACAAGTTCTCTCCACTGTACGCGTTACATAATAAAGCGACTCAATAACCTTGAAAAGTGGTGAAGGAAGTGGTCTATTTTCTTACCTAATTATGCTATTGAACAATTGAGACTATTTCTGTGAGAAATGATATATGGATGATAATAATAGTTACTATTTAGAAAGAATAAAAGATAATCGTTTTCAGCCACAAAATACTACATTTAGAAAGGCAAATATAATAGTAAGTCAAGTCTTCAGCCACAAAATCCTAACTTAGTACTTGGTACTGGACTTTTAAAGTTACTGAATTCCATTACTAGAGACCTAAAAAGTTAGAAACTAAGACTTTCACACTAAATAGACATGAAAACATCAGAAAAGTACACATTGATTTAGATTGACTGCCACAGACACTTGCAAAAAGTCGTTTGGAATAATAGTGTCTAAAGGCGAGAGAAGATGTATTGTTATATAATATTGGCAGCAAAATAGGGACCTCTTGCGGTTATATACCATGAACTGACTTCACTGAAGGTATTTCGCAGAAGCAAAATGTCTCCGTACATCTGGGAATATCCCTACTGCTAAAAACTAGACCTGGAAGCTAGTCAAGGTATTTGTGTTAGGTAACATTTAGTCAATTGGGTATCCGTGTTAATGCAGCACGTACACTTTACATCTCTAGTTGATGTTGCACTGGGTACACCTTCAAACAATGGTCTGACTTATCACATTTACAATGGCGATGTGGATGAGTGACTGTAGGGAGAAAAGGGCTAGAGTTGCTTTATTATGTAATTACACTAGTTATATAATGCTATCAAACTGGACTGACTAGTCGCAACGCCTCCTTAAGAACTGGCTTGTCCTGCACCACAAGAAATTATGAGAGAGATGTGAAGGTTGCAAGAAATGAAAAGATACTCTCACTCTGACTCAGAGGAAAAATAAACTAAAACTAAAGAATGGGTTAGTTTGCTCTCGTTAATAATAAGTAAGCAGGCAGCTACTCTTAAATTTCTAATTTTAGTGAAAGGCAGCAAATGTAGTTAGATGTGTAGCTAAGTCTAAGAATGTATATTATTTAGTACAAACTATATTATAGTTAAACCATGGAAAATGTTGAGTACAAACTATATTATAGTTAAACCATAGATAATGTTGAGTACAAACTATATTATAGTTAAACCATAGATAATATATAGTAAAGAAAATAATATAGTATATAACTAATTATAGTATTTAGTACTAACTATACTATAGTATTTAGTACTAACTATACTATAGTATTTAGTACTAACTATACTATAGTATTTAGTACTAACTATACTATAGTATTTAGTACTAACTATACTATAGTATTTAGTACTAACTATACTATAGTATTTAGTACTAACTATACTATAGTATTTAGTACTAACTATACTATAGTATTTAGTACTAACTATACTATAGTATTTAGTACTAACTATACTATAGTATTTAGTACTAACTATACTATAGTATTTAGTACTAACTATACTATAGTATTTAGTACTAACTATACTATAGTATTTAGTACTAACTATACTATAGTATTTAGTACTAACTATACTATAGTATTTAGTACTAACTATACTATAGTATTTAGTACTAACTATACTATAGTATTTAGTACTAACTATACTATAGTATTTAGTACTAACTATACTATAGTATTTAGTACTAACTATACTATAGTATTTAGTACTAACTATACTATAGTATTTAGTACTAACTATACTATAGTATTTAGTACTAACTATACTATAGTATTTAGTACTAACTATACTATAGTATAGTTAGTACTAAATACTATAGTATTTAGTACTAACTATACTATAGTTCTTTCATTCCTTATCATTTATAGTTTTTGTACATTGAAGAATTCCTGACATTTACCTTCTTATTTATTACATAATTTTTCACCAAGGTAAAGTCATTTCCAATTTTGTAAACAGCAACTCTCTAACTTATAAACTAAAGTCAATAAAATTAATTAATTATCTTCTAATTTTCCAAAAGATGAATTGTTCGTAATTATATAATAATAATTACCTAACAATAATTACCTAACAATAATTACCTAACAATAGTTCTCTCTGTCCTTTTCTTCAGTTTTTCCTCATTGTCTTTTATAGGTTAGTTTTTGTGTTAATTTAGAACCTTGGTGTCTGTGAGAGAATTATTGCGTAACTAACCTCGCCATTACGTAAAAACTAAACCCAGCCGCTAGGGGCGCTGTACCACCAACTTCATACTCAGAAAATTATTTGGAACTTATTTACTACTTGTATACTACTTTGGTACTTGTATACTACTTTGGTACTTGTATACTACTTTGGTACTTGTGTACTACTTTGGTACTTGTATACTACTTTGGTACTTGTATACTACTTTGGTACTTGTGTACTACTTTGGTACTTGTGTACTACTTTGGTACTTGTATACTACTTTGGTACTTGTATACTACTTTGGTACTTGTGTACTACTTTGGTACTTGTGTACTACTTTGGTACTTGT
Organism: Caprella mutica; assembly: GCA_947561585.1. Lineage (NCBI taxonomy): Eukaryota > Metazoa > Arthropoda > Malacostraca > Amphipoda > Caprellidae > Caprella > Caprella mutica. Next base: position 371,746 of record CANNZV010000819.1, on the reverse strand, counting down.
ATACTACTTTGGTACTTGTGTACTACTTTGGTACTTGTGTACTACTTTGGTACTTGTGTACTACTTTGGTACTTGTGTACTACTTTGGTACTTGTATACTACTTTGGTACTTGTATACTACTTTGGTACTTGTATACTACTTTGGTACTTGTATACTACTTTGGTACTTGTGTACTACTTTGGTACTTGTATACTACTTTGGTACTTGTATACTACTTTGGTACTTGTGTACTACTTTGGTACTTGTATACTACTTTGGTACTTGTATACTACTTTGGTACTTGTATACTACTTTGGTACTTGTGTACTACTTTGGTACTTGTATACTACTTTGGTACTTGTATAGTACTTTGGTACTTGTGTACTACTTTGGTACTTGTGTACTACTTTGGTACTTGTATACTACTTTGGTACTTGTATACTACTTTGGTACTTGTATACTACTTTGGTACTTGTATACTACTTTGGTACTTGTATACTACTTTGGTACTTGTGTACTACTTTGGTACTTGTATACTACTTTTGTACTTGTATACTACTTTGGTACTTGTGTACTACTTTGGTACTTGTATACTACTTTGGTACTTGTATACTACTTTGGTACTTGTATACTACTTTGGTACTTGTGTACTACTTTGGTACTTGTATACTACTTTGGTACTTGTATACTACTTTGGTACTTGTATACTACTTTGGTACTTGTATACTACTTTGGTACTTGTGTACTACTTTGGTACTTGTATACTACTTTGGTACTTGTATACTACTTTGGTACTTGTGTACTACTTTGGTACTTGTATACTACTTTGGTACTTGTATACTACTTTGGTACTTGTGTACTACTTTGGTACTTAAATACACTTTGTTACATAATTTGGTATCAATGATACCTGCAGGTATCATGGCTACCAAATTAAAGTACCGAGTTTTTCCCTATGATCGCTAACAGTTTGTGTCCGCTATCTCGTAAGGTACCCCAGACTCAGTGACCTTGCTACTCGTGGGAGTCAAACCTTAATTCTTCAGCTGATAGTGAAGGGAGAGGGTAAAACTTACAGCAAAGAGAGGGGAAACAAGTTAGCAATTAACCGATGCTCTTGAGATTGCGCTAAGTGTTTTTAGGATTGTGGAGTGGCATTGTTAAAACGCGCAACCAACGCTAGCGCAATCTCGAGACTGCTGACTGTCATTAGGATTGTTGTCAGTCAAACAGCACCAAATGTTACCTGTGGTGAACGAAAAGGTTGGGGCAAATGGTAGGTGACTGCTGTAGTCATTAGGTTAGTTAGGCATTAGTTTCAGATAGATAAGACATTCAGCACTAAGAATTATATTACTAAATACTAACTCACTCTAATTCCCTTCTAAAGGCAGTTTACGGATTGTTTCAATCAGATATGTCCATGGTCTCATTTCATGTACAATGCATGCGTTCTAACCGTTAAGTGATGTAAGTTGAGACCTTTTTTATGCCCGCTTCACACTAACGTTTTTTAACCCGGCGTTAGAAGGAATCTCATCTTAAAATGTGTTCGCACTTGCGTTTTTTAACACTGAAGGAAAAGTTTCACGTGATTTTTTCTTCAGAGTTAATAAAAACGCAAGTGCGAACACATGTTAAGATGAGCGTTTTTTAACGCAGTGTTAAAAAACGCAAGTGTCAAGCGGGCCTAAGGGCATGTGATTCATGACTGTTCTGACGCAATAACACCTTAAAAACTCTACCTAATAAATGCCTTATTCTTTTTCTTTCGAATGAAACCTAGTTAAACTTTGTGGCTTTAGTATCTACACATTTGTAAGCCTTTTTATCTCTGTGCCGTTTTTGAGACACCCTGTACCTTATAGTTAGGAGTAGCGGTTACTATTCATTGGTCCGGCATAGTTCTTTCAAATATTAATTTATTTATTACTGATTATTAATAATGCCATTAACTATGAATTGCACTATTAAGATAGTTTGAAAATCAAAAAGGAATTTACTGAAACAATTATAAACTATAATACTAAATAAGAATCCAGCTTTTAAAGTAAATAAATAACAATGCTGACAAAATCTACTTAATCACATAAAACCTATAACTCTCTGTCAATATTATCAACATTGGTAAAGTACTCAACTTTGGATTTTCATCCGTTGAAATGATTGATTAATATCAATTATGTTTTTTATATTACGTGATCTATAATTTGTCACTGATAATTCTCTTCACTATTTAGAGTTATTAGGTGAAAGAAAGGAACAAGGACAAAACGCGTTTACAAAGTCACGATATCAATGATTACTCTTAAGGTTCGTACACACGTAAAGTTTTTCCGTCTTTCCACCAGACTCCTTGCTAAGCTCCTCCTACTTTTACCACGATAATATAAGAAAAAACGATATAATTATTATCGTACCACCAGACGGTGTATCGATGAGTGATACGTACACTGCCAAACTCACTGACTGGACTCAGTCTGCTAAATATTCATCATACTTATATACTATGCACGCACTTATCATAATACCAGGTCATTAAAATATCATGAAGTATGCAGTACAACAAACTAGCGGATAAACAAATTCACATTAGAGGTGTCAGATCAATAGGGGGGTCTGAATATTTAGAAGTTCCTAGAAGCATCTACCCAGCATTTAGAGGCATCTACTCAGCCTTTAGAAGCATCTACTCAGCATTTAGAAACATCTTTCAGTGTTTAGAAGCATCTACCCAGTGTTTAGAAGCATCTACCCAGTGTTTAGAAGCATCTACCTAGCATTTAGAAGCATCTACCTACTATTTAGAAACATCTACCCAGTGTTTAGAAGCAAGCATTTACAAGCATCTACTTACTATTTAGAAACATAGAAGTATTTAGAAGTATCAACCTAGCATTTAGAATCATTTACCCTTGTATTTAGAAGCATCTATATACTATTTAGAAGCATTTACCTACTATTTAGAAGTATTTAGAAGTTAGTTCTCGTTACCCAGGCTGTTTTTAATTACATCATCACAAGGTCTTCTCTCTTATGTAACATTTACACCAAATCATTCGTAGTTAAAATGATATAAAGTTACGTAACATTCAAGGTTATTGGGAGGCTGAAAATGGTAGAATGAACCACTTTGAATCTTTAGCTTGAACGATGTTTGAAATGCGGTAAAAAGATAGTCACGTTAAAATTAAAATATTAAAATGTTTTATATACGTTAAAATGTTTAAAATATGTTAAAAAGAAAAAGTCACGTTAAAATTAAAATGTTAAAATGTTTTAAATACGTTAAAATGTTTAAAATACGTTAAAATGTTTAAAATACGTTAAAATGTTTAAAATACGTTGAAATGTTTAAATACGTTGAAATGTTTAAAATACGTTAAAATGTTTAAAATACGTTAAAATATTTAAAATACGTTAGAATGTTTAAAATACGTTAAAATGTTTAAAATACGTTAAATGTTTGAAATACGTTAAAATGTTTAAAATACGTTAAAATGTTTAAAATACGTTAAAATGTTTAAAATACGTTAAAATGTTTAAAATACGTTAAAATGTTTGAAATACGTTAAAATGTTTAAAATACGTTAAATGTTTGAAATACGTTAAAATGTTTAAAATACGTTAAAATGTTTGAAATACGTTAAAATGTTTAAAATACGTTAAAATGTTTAAATACGTTGAAATGTTTAAAATATGTTAAAATGTTTAAAATACGTTAAAATGTTTAAAATACGTTAAAATGTTTAAAATACGTTAAAATGTTTAAAATACGTTAAAATGTTTAAAATACGTTAAAATGTTTAAAATACGTTAAAATGTTTAAAATACGTTGAAATGTTTAAATACGTTGAAATGTTATAAATACGTTGAAATGTTTAAAATATGTTAAAATGTTTAAAATGTTTAAAATACGTTGAAATGTTTAAATACGTTGAAATGTTATAAATACGTTGAAATGTTTAAAATATGTTTAAATGTTTAAAATACGTTAAAATGTTTAAAATACGTTAAAATGTTTAAAATACGTTAAAATGTTTAAAATACGTTAAAATGTTTAAAATACGTTTAAATGTTTAAAATACGTTAAAATGTTTAAAATACGTTAAAATGTTTAAAATACGTTGAAATGTTTAAATACGTTGAAATGTTTAAAATATGTTAAAATGTTTAAAATACGTTAAAATGTTTAAAATACGTTAAAATGTTTAAAATACGTTAAAATGTTTAAAATACGTTGAAATGTTTAAAATATGTTAAAATGTTTAAAATACGTTAAAATGTTTAAAATACGTTAAAATGTTTAAAATACGTTAAAATGTTTAAAATACGTTAAAATGTTTAAAATACGTAAAATGTTTAAAATACGTTGAAATTTTTAAATACGTTGAAATGTTAAAAATACGTTAAAATGTTTAAAATACCTTAAAATGTTTAAAATACGTTAAAATGTTTAAAATACGTTAAAATGTTTAAAATACGTTAAAATGTTTAAAATACGCTGAAATGTTTAAATACGTTGAAATGTTTAAAATATGTTGAAATGTTCAAAATAACCTCTTACAATGCTTCAAAAGAATAGTTAAAAAATAAATAGCTTTTCCATTCAATACTTTTTCATGATAATTTTTCACAAGTTTGAGCTAAAATGCTACAAACTTCTGTCTCTATCATTTTCTGCTGAGTCATGGCTCTGTTTGATGTTTTTTGTTGTTAATTTTGAAGGTGAGGAGTTACCTGTTTCATGTTAAGATGATTTTATTACATCACAAAACACTAAATAATAATAAAATACTTCCCCAGCAGTCGCCGCTTAGTGCGACCACTTCATGTCTCTACTAAGCGGCTGCTTTACAATACCCTGTATTGTAAGTCAGTGTTTTTTGTATTTGGTTATTGTAGAGTTTGTTATTATATTGTACTAATTTATTATATATAAACTAATGGCAAATTTAACAAACTAAAAACACAAAAAAACAGTCCTGTTGAAAATGAAATTAGAAAATAGGTCTGAAGTAGTTAGGTACCTAGAGTCTTTAGATTGCAAATGGTGAGGAGAAATATGTAGTATATATTATTTATCTCCTATGCTATTACTTGCAGAAAATTAATGATAAATACCAAGTAAAATTCAACATATTGTTTATAATTGTACTTTTCCAATTATACCGAAACTAAAATTTCTTCACCAAAGAACTGATTTGCTTGAAATAAACTTTAATTGGTAGATTTGGTATATTGATTACAATTATTATTGAGCAAATTACACAAAATTAACTCCAATTAGTTAATTGTTATTTATTATTTTTCTCTTGCTGGCTCATATTAAAGTTCGTTTTTCTTCAAAAGTGAACTGATTGGATTGAAGTCAATTCTATTTATTTCATTTTATTTATTACATTCTACTTATTTCATTCTATTTATTTCATTCTATTTATTTCATTCTACTTATTTCATTCTATTTATTTCATTCTATATATTTCATTCTACTTATTTCATTCTATTTATTTCATTCTATTTATTTCATTCTACTTATTTCATTCTATTTATTTCATTCTATTTATTTCATTCTACTTCTACAGAAGGTACGGAACAGAATTAATGCCAGAGAAGTTTACCCCCATTGTAGCACCAGTGCTATGTACTATATTGCATGGAATGGCTTTTCCTACAACTAATTCTAAACGTTAGCAAGATGTGTACTCTACAGAGAAAGAAAGCTAAATAATATGATTTTATTTGACTGTGTACTTTTTCTCCATCAAATCAGTCATTGCTGCATTCCCCTCCAAGCAAATATTTTTATTTCCTCATTCAACGAGGCTAATGTTTCTTATCATTTTACTGCAAACCGCATCGAATTTGGTAGCATATTTTTAATTTTATATGCTTTAAAAGATTTTTATAATCAAAACTCTACAAAACCTATTTTACTTCCGACTTACTAATTTAAGACATTTTCAGCCTGAAGAAAAAGAATGTACACCATTTGTTTTGATTGTCAACTAGGTATTAGGTTTAATAAATCCATTTATTATTCGTGTAAAGGTATAAAATTGAATAAACTTATTATTGAAACGTTTATATACTTAAAGAAACAATTAATATCTAAAATAATGACCGAAAACGCATGGTTTGTTTAAAAAATTCAAATTTGTAATCAAAACAAAGAGTGTGCAATCTTCTTCTTGAGCATCAGGTTAGAGATTCGCTCAATTGTTGCTCACAGAGTATTAAAAAAGTTTAAAAGCAAATTATAAAATATATACTGAACCGAATTGTATGCGGTTTGCAGAATAATGATCGTAGACCTTAGTTCTATTATATTATGTAATAAATTCATTTTATTCCCGGAGCCATGGAGAGGACCTTTAAAGCTTCCTCACACATGTCAAGTTTCCGTCTGCTCCGACTCCTCTCAGTGATTTTTTATCACTGAGAGGAGTCGGTACTGTGTGAATGTGTCCGTTGAAATTAAAGTAACGATATATTTTTCCTCTGAAACTGAAGCACTGAGAGGAGACGGACCTGACGGGTCACTGACATGTGTGAAACACGGAATGTTTTGCCTCTTTATCGTGTTTTCATGTTAGGCAGTGTTTATCTAGAGTGTATTTAGCACATAACTGCCCTATGTAAGGGTACACTCTTAGCAACCTTGACATTCTGATGTTTCTGCTATGTTCCTTAACGAAGAGGTGCTAGATGTGACCCAATTAAACACTTGCAATAAACTTTGAACATCACTCTTCTATTTATAGTCTTTTTATAAACCTAACCTTCTACTTATTGTTTATATTTGCACTTTGTTATTTGTAGTTATAATACTTGTAATGAACAGTAAGTATAATCCGTGCCATTCATTCAATATCAAATGACTTACTATTTTACTGATGTTAATAGCAAACGATGAAATGGTGGGGTTTGTAGTCTAGATTACCCCCCCCCCCCCCCCAAAAAAAAAAAAATAGGCACCGAATGAAGTATTTTAAAATTTTAACCTAAAAAAAATAAAACACAAATATACAATATCTACTCACAGTCAATACAAATAATATTCCACTAGGGATGAACTCTTACCGTAAGAGTTCATCCTAGTGGAATATTATTTGTATTGACTGTAAATAGATATTGTATGAATGTTCTTCACCGTAAGAGTTCATCCCTAGTGGAATATTATTTGTATTGACTGTAAATAGATATTATATGAATGTTCTACACCGTAAGAGTTCATCCCTAGTGGAATATTATTTGTATTGACTGTAAATAGATATTGTATGAATGTTCTACACCGTAAGAGTTCATCCCTAGTGGAATATTATTTGTATTGACTGTAAATAGATATTGTATGAATGTTCTTCACCGTGAGAGTTCATCCCTAGTGGAATATTATTTGTATTGACTGTAAATAGATATTGTATGAATGTTCTTCACCGTAAGAGTTCATCCCTAGTGGAATATTATTTGTATTGACTGTAAATAGATATTGTATGAATGTTCTACACCGTAAGAGTTCATCCCTAGTGGAATATTATTTGTATTGACTGTAAATAGATATTGTATGAATGTTCTTCACCGTAAGAGTTCATCCCTAGTGGAATATTATTTGTATTGACTGTAAATAGATATTGTATGAATGTTCTTCACCGTAAGAGTTCATCCCTAGAGGAATATTATTTGTATTGACTGTAAATAGAAATTGTATGAATGTTCTTCACCGTAAGAGTTCATCCCTAGTGGAATATTATTTGTATTGACTGTAAATAGATATTGTATGAATGTTCTACACCGTAAGAGTTCATCCCTAGTGGAATATTATTTGTATTGACTGTAAATAGATATTGTATGAATGTTCTTCACCGTAAGAGTTCATCCCTAGTGGAATATTATTTGTATTGACTGTAAATAGATATTGTATGAATGTTTTTCACCGTAAGAGTTCATCCCTAGTGGAATATTATTTGTATTGACTGTAAATAGATATTGTATGAATGTTCTACACCGTAAGAGTTCATCCCTAGTGGAATATTATTTGTATTGACTGTAAATAGATATTGTATGAATGTTCTACACCGTAAGAGTTCATCCCTAGTGGAATATTATTTGTATTGACTGTAAATAGATATTGTATGAATGTTCTTCACCGTAAGAGTTCATCCCTAGTGGAATATTATTTGTATTGACTGTAAATAGATATTGTATGAATGTTCTTCACCGTAAGAGTTCATCCCTAGTGGAATATTATTTGTATTGACTGTAAATAGATATTATATGAATGTTCTTCACCGTAAGAGTTCATCCCTAGTGGAATATTATTTGTATTGACTGTAAATAGATATTGTGTGAATGTTCTACACCGTAAGAGTTCATCCCTAGAGGAATATTATTTGTATTGACTGTAAATAGATATTATATGAATGTTCTTCACCGTAAGAGTTCATCCCTAGTGGAATATTATTTGTATTGACTGTAAATAGATATTGTGTGAATGTTTTTCACCGTAAGAGTTCATCCCTAGTGGAATATTATTTGTATTGACTGTAAATAGATATTGTATGAATGTTCTACACCGTAAGAGTTCATCCCTAGAGGAATATTATTTGTATTGACTGTAAATAGATATTATATGAATGTTCTTCACCGTAAGAGTTCATCCCTAGTGGAATATTATTTGTAATGACTGTAAATAGATATTGTATGAATGTTCTTCACCGTAAGAGTTCATCCCTAGTGGAATATTATTTGTATTGACTGTAAATAGATATTGTATGAATGTTCTTCACCGTAAGAGTTCATCCCTAGTGGAATATTATTTGTATTGACTGTAAATAGATATTATATGAATGTTCTTCACCGTAAGAGTTCATCCCTAGTGGAATATTATTTGTAATGACTGTAAATAGATATTGTATGAATGTTCTTCACCGTGAGAGTTCATCCCTAGTGGAATATTATTTGTATTGACTGTAAATAGATATTATATGAATGTTCTACACCGTAAGAGTTCATCCCTAGTGGAATATTATTTGTATTGACTGTAAATAGATATTATATGAATGTTCTTCACCGTAAGAGTTCATCCCTAGTGGAATATTATTTGTAATGACTGTAAATAGATATTGTATGAATGTTCTACACCGTAAGAGTTCATCCCTAGTGGAATATTATTTGTATTGACTGTAAATAGATATTGTATGAATGTTCTTCACCGTAAGAGTTCATCCCTAGTGGAATATTATTTGTATTGACTGTAAATAGATATTGTATGAATGTTCTTCACCGTAAGAGTTCATCCCTAGTGGAATATTATTTGTATTGACTGTAAATAGATATTGTATGAATGTTCTACACCGTAAGAGTTCATCCCTAGTGGAATATTATTTGTATTGACTGTAAATAGATATTGTATGAATGTTCTTCACCGTAAGAGTTCATCCCTAGTGGAATATTATTTGTATTGACTGTAAATAGATATTGTATGAATGTTCTTCACCGTAAGAGTTCATCCCTAGTGGAATATTATTTGTATTGACTGTAAATAGATATTATATGAATGTTCTTCACCGTAAGAGTTCATCCCTAGTGGAATATTATTTGTATTGACTGTAAATAGATATTGTATGAATGTTCTACACCGTAAGAGTTCATCCCTAGTGGAATATTATTTGTATTGACTGTAAATAGATATTGTATGAATGTTCTTCACCGTAAGAGTTCATCCCTAGTGGAATATTATTTGTAATGACTGTAAATAGATATTGTATGAATGTTCTTCACCGTAAGAGTTCATCCCTAGTGGAATATTATTTGTATTGACTGTAAATAGATATTGTATGAATTTTCTTCACCGTAAGAGTTCATCCCTAGTGGAATATTATTTGTATTGACTGTAAATAGATATTATATGAATGTTCTTCACCGTAAGAGTTCATCCCTAGTGGAATATTATTTGTAATGACTGTAAATAGATATTGTATGAATGTTCTTCACCGTGAGAGTTCATCCCTAGTGGAATATTATTTGTATTGACTGTAAATAGATATTATATGAATGTTCTACACCGTAAGAGTTCATCCCTAGTGGAATATTATTTGTATTGACTGTAAATAGATATTATATGAATGTTCTACACCGTAAGAGTTCATCCCTAGTGGAATATTATTTGTATTGACTGTAAATAGATATTGTATGAATGTTCTTCACCGTAAGAGTTCATCCCTAGTGGAATATTATTTGTATTGACTGTAAATAGATATTGTATGAATGTTCTACACCGTAAGAGTTCATCCCTAGTGGAATATTATTTGTATTGACTGTAAATAGATATTGTATGAATGTTCTTCACCGTAAGAGTTCATCCCTAGTGGAATATTATTTGTATTGACTGTAAATAGATATTGTATGAATGTTCTTCACCGTAAGAGTTCATCCCTAGTGGAATATTATTTGTATTGACTATAAATAGATATTGTATGAATGTTCTTCACCGTAAGAGTTCATCCCTAGTGGAATATTATTTGTATTGACTGTAAATAGATATTGTATGAATGTTCTTCACCGTAAGAGTTCATCCCTAGTGGAATATTATTTGTATTGACTGTAAATAGATATTGTATGAATGTTCTTCACCGTAAGAGTTCATCCCTAGTGGAATATTATTTGTATTGACTGTAAATAGATATTGTATGAATGTTCTTCACCGTAAGAGTTCATCCCTAGTGGAATATTATTTGTATTGACTGTAAATAGATATTGTATGAATGTTCTTCACCGTAAGAGTTCATCCCTAGTGGAATATTATTTGTATTGACTGTAAATAGATATTGTATGAATGATCTTCACCGTAAGAGTTCATCCCTAGTGGAATATTATTTGTATTGACTGTAAATAGATATTGTATGAATGTTCTTCACCGTAAGAGTTCATCCCTAGTGGAATATTATTTGTATTGACTGTAAATAGATATTGTATGAATGATCTTCACCGTAAGAGTCTTACGGTGAAGAACATTCATACAATATCTATTTACAGTCAATACAAATAATATTCCACTAGGGATGAACTCTTACGATGAGTTAAAAAGTAACTAGCATTTAAATCTCGTTAGTGTATTTTTGTTCATTAAGAGACATCAGCTCAATTTAATAACTGATCATTTGAGTCATTGCACACCTCTACTGCCATTGAAATTCTTCCATGACTTCAGAAACTAAAGGAATAACAAACTACGATGATTACATAACTCAAACTATGGTGAATAGTGCAGCCTAAATATATTAATTAATAAATCAATGAAGTAAAAAGAATTGCATTAATCCATATTCTTTTCAGTTACATTTAACTGTTGTAGTTCTACACATTGGTGGTAAATAACGGGCAGTATTGCAGCTGACTACACCTTGCTGTTCCATTTACTAGTTACATAATTTCAACACTTTGGGGGAGTGAAGAACAGAGAACCTACAGACACTGAGTGTGGAGAGAGACTGAGAGAAAATATACTGTACAGGTGAATAGAGTGCCATTATACTGCCCTCACACTGCCCTCACACTGCCATGATACTGCTCTCACACTGCCATGATACTGCCCTTACACTGCCCTGATACTGCCCTCACACTGCCATGATACTGCCCTCACACTGCCATGATACTGAATTTTTACTGTTCTTATACTGCCATTACACTGCCTTCAGACTGCCATCGCACTGCCCTGGTAATGTCCTCAGTGTATCGTGTTTAACATTTTCCTAATTCACATTTAAAATATTTCATATTAATTTATTCACGCATTCATTTATTAATTTTAAATTCATTAATTATCAACTATTATTATCAACAATATTATGAAAGAAAATGATTAACAAAACAGCAACTTAGAAACATTCTTTGATATTAAAATCTAACATATTAACTTCTTAGAACTGCTTAATAGTAAAGTTATTATCATCATTTCACTTGGTATTCCTAGTGAGAGGAGCTAGAGAAATAACTAACCTATTCCCGCCACAGCGACAAATACACTGCGACATTAACTGTATTGAAGAGAAAATACCTGAGACCTACAAAACACATGTGGGAAATAAGAACCAATAACCTTCTGTTGCTATAGTGACGTAGAGAAAACACACAGTGATGATGTCATAATATAAACCCTCCATTGACCCCCATTCTCCATGCAGCTATCACCTCCCATTGGCTCAGCAGTGATGATGTCATAATATAAACCCTCCATTGACCCCCATTTTCCATGCAGCTATCACCTCCCATTGGCTCAGCAGTGATGATGTCATAATATAAACCCTCCATTGACCCCCATTCTATCATCGCCTAATATTAAAATACAATTGAATAAACTGTCGCTAACAGTTAAATTAATATTTTCAAACGCATACTTACTCTGGTTAGTTGTGTGCTGCTTGACCCAATAATTGTCTATCACCCAGATCGGGTTGGCACACATTGTGTTTTAAAGTGCCGAAATATGGAATCTCAGTGCCGAAATATGGAATCTCAGTGCCGAAATATGGAATCTCAGTGCCGAAATATGGAATCTCAGTGCCGAAATATGGAATCTCAGTGCCGTTACCAGTTTCTTCTTGTTTTTTAAATTGCAGGGGATGCTGAGTAATTAAAATGATCGAGGTGATAGATTTTATTGAGGTACGTACAATCTTACATGTTTTGCACATACATGGGTAGTATATTTAGTATTTGAATTAAAAGGAATTAATAAATTATATATAATTATACTTTTCTTTTTTCATGTGAAAATAATTCACAATAAAAACAAAAATAAGTTATTTTGTAAAAGTAATAAAAACTTAATAACTAATTCATAAAATCACAGGATAAATGACAATGGCTGCCTAACTTATTAAAAAAAGGAAATTAAAAATGATTGCACAAATTCTTTCCAGTGTAAGAATAACTGATCTAAATGAAAAGAGTCAGAAGTAAATTTTTAAACACCGGTACTACTTTAACAATAAACTAAAAATACCTTATTAACGGATACAATTTACTACCAAAATATCAAGGTCATTACAAATATACTGTTCTTCAATTATTAGGAAAATAGGAAATAGAATAGGAAAAACTCACCTAAATTATAGTTTTGTTCTAATTATTTTACTTCAAAGGTTGATGTTCAGGTTCAGCATCGAAATCACCAACACGAGGTTTGTTATCACCTGAGATAAGAGAATAGATAAGGAATTAAGGTGTTCATCATCACCTCAGACCTAACTAAAGTCTGCACAACTGAAAGTAGTTATTATTCCTCCTCTATAGTGAACTACAACTAGTTCACTATAGAGGATTTAAGAGATGATTAGAAAAGTGACCTATCAATGGTAGACTATAGAAAATATTTTGATTTCTTTTTTAAATAAATTCATTATACAGTGTATTTTTTTATCAGAACTCTAAAAATCAGGATGGTTCATTAAACATGATTTCATTATCCTCAGGAAAATTCGTTCGCGAAAAATTCGTCCGTGTAAAATTCGTCTGCGGTATATTTCGTTCTTTTTCTTAAATTAGGAATAGAAAGAAAGAAAGTCATTATTGAGTATTAACAATGTATGTAAGAGATAATAGCAGTCGCATAAAATCTGGTTAGATGAAAATAACACACATATTCAGCATGTTTGTTTCATTCGGATTGCATTGCAATACTAGCTTTATTTTTTCGACAGTATCTCGATTTTTGACCTTTAACACTGTGTGACATCTCTCTTTGTTTGAATTCTTTAAGTTAGGGTTAACTCTTCTACCAAATATTAGGATGATATTTCTTGAACATTCCAAAATTCAATTAAATTTAACAGGTTTTCGCGGTGATTTCGTCTTCCCTGTTTCATTCCAATGTAGGGGAGGATGGTCATCAATGGGACAAAAAACACAGAAAGATTGATATTTCACTATGGGCAAAGTATGAAAAATAAAAAATCCATGTGTAATATAGATATTCCTTTATAAAATGAAACTAACTCGAATGCTGTCACATATTCTGTTGTCTAGAAAAAATTAAATAAAAAACAAAAAAAATTGTCCCATTGTATAACAGTACTGGTGAACAATGGGACATACCCTGGTGAACAATGGGACAGTTTATCAAACTTGTTTATTGTTGAGGTTATGGTCAAATTTCAAGTTCGAATTATCTCTTCATGTTGTCCCACACTCAGTTGGATCATATAATATCAGTTTAATGTCCCCTAGCTTCACCGAAGCCATGTCAGGAACATTTGTAAAATTAAGCTCATTGCACTTGAATCTTCGCCTAACATCAATATTTCGTATTTATCTTTTTCATGCTTTTGGCCAACAGAATACGTTTTAGAAGTCGCATCAAATTCTACAAGTGCATAAACCTTCATTTCCAACGTTTTCGGTAGAGATTTTAAGTTTTTCAGACGAATGGATCAGTTAAATTAAGAGTTCTGTACCAGATCAAGAACAATAATTCCCAGGCCATCTAGCTACGGCGGATACTTTTTGAAGTGATTTCAAAGGCCTTATCCTTAGTTGCACCAGAAAAAGGCTTTTCTTTCTCTAGAGCACCAGTTGCAATCATGTTGCGTCTTTTTCTTTTATTACTGAAATTTGTTTTCTATGCAGTTCTTTGTGATGACCTCAGATTGCTAAAGCCCTTGAACATGGTCGAAAGTACAGCTTCAGCTGGAAGCACTGTTTCTAAAAGAAGCCCTGAAGTTACAGTTCACGTTATTGTATCAAAACTAGATATATATTGATTCATATGGAATAACTAGATGGTTTGGTTGACAATAGGAGGGCACTGTCCCATTGCTAACTAAATTTTCTGTCCCAATGATCACCATGACGCCATTTTGAAAACATATGAGCATAGTGGCAATCCTTTCATATGATCATATTCTACATATTACTTAATATTATAGAAACATGCCGTAAGCTTATTTGTTAAATAACAAGATTTATAACAATTGAAACAAAGTACGAAAAATGTAGTTTTCCCTCCTCTAAAACACGTTTTCGCTTTTACACAGAGCTGACTGCACCCCAACCGCTGAATGCAATGCGAGTGAATGCAATGAAGTATGCCTAATTTACCACTAAGATTTTATTACAAATTACCCTCAAATAAAAAGTTCTTCAGCATGTCCCATTGTTTCCAGTGTCCCATTGATGACCATCCTCCCCTACCTAGCTTCAAAGTAGTTAAAACACTGCCATCCTCGCATAAATTTTCATTAACGCCGACAACATCTCCAGGTGTTAAGAACACTAAGGCACCAAACATTTTATCTTAAATAAAGTTAATAAAATTATTACATATCTATCAATTTTAATGTTTCATTAAACAATCTTGAATTGTGCAGTACAACAAACCTAATGGATACAACGAGGTACATTCACTATGTAGGTACTCACCTAGATACATTAAACTACTTTAAATCAAAATACTTATAATAACATTCCGTTATGTGAAATCGAATTTTCCGTGGACAAATTTTCCGTGAACGAATTTTCCGAGGATGAATTTTCCGTGAACGAATTTTCACGTCACGAATTTATTATATATAGATTCATAGAAAACTTAAGAATATTTGTGGCAGACTAAACTAAATGTGTTCACTACAGGGAGGCGCAAAAACAAAAAGGAAACACATTTCTAAATAAGTTTATTTTACAGGCTATCAAAGATAATTAAAAAATGGCATCTATCTTGAAAATCTGTTAAAGTTTCGACAAACATTAAAAATCCTGCAGCGAATTAAAAAAATGGAAACAAAAAGGGCTTGCACGGGGACGAAAACATTCGAAAAAATCTTCACAATAGGTATAATTCGTTTCATATGAATGTAGAAACATTAAAATCTTATTTCTTTTAAGAAATAATAGATAATAAAAAATTATCATTTGAGAGTTGGTATTAGAGCGAAAATTGATATCTTTAACAGAATCAGTTCGCCGATAAAATGCATCTCCTGTTCGAAACCCTCAGAATGTAGCTTTCAAAAGAACAAAGGTTTTTCTTGTGACAAGTTATTTAAACACAGAAAGTTTTAAACAGGTTCAACCTCATTTTAAACACATTGGTATCCCCAATAATTTTTACCGACTAAAAAGATAATATGGACAGATGTTAATAAGTTCAAAACAATACAAACCATTTTAAATTTGAACTAAAACCAATCAGGTCGAAGGAGAACATAACGAACACATGAAAATGTTAATATTGTTTATGAACAGCTTATTGAGAACCCAAAAATATAAATCTGAAAGATCGGACTGGACATTAGGGAGACACATTTCCCCGAATAGTTAAACACGATATGAGATACCATCCTTTGGAGATGCATGCAAGGCTCTGACTCTTAGAACTGATTTACCACAGCGTCTGAATTTGACTAAATGGTTTCTGCGAAGAAATTAATATTTTGTAGAAGATATTGTGATTGGTGATGAAGAAGAATTCAATGGAAGAACAAGTCAATAAAAAAACATAAATTGAAGGAAAAGTGTAGGATTGATATATAGAAATTGCCAAATAGAAATGAATTATACCTATTGTTAAGTTTTTTGTGTATGTTTTTCGTCCTCGAGCAAGCCCTTTTTATTTCAATTCACTGTAGGATGTTTAATATCAGCCGTAACTTTGATTGATTTTTAAGATAGATGCAAAAAAAGTAAAATAAACTAATTCGAAAATGTTTTTTTTTTGTGCCACCCTGTATAGTGGTAAGTTCGCTATACAGGAGTCTACTAAACAAAACTTTGAGTGTTTAACCTTTTCATCCGTAATGTCAAGTACTTCCAGTGGCATCAGAATTAGAACATTTGAATGTTAAACACCACACCGCTATGCGTATTCCATGCAGTTATTATGCACTGTTCAACTGCATTTCAATGTGTAGGTGTGATGTCTCAGGTAATTTACTCCTAACTTTCAAGTCTATTAAATGTTCTCATTGCACATTGTGGTGGAGAGGAAGAACTTGTTATCAGTTAAGATAAGCAGAAGAGTAACCAACTGTCAGTGCCTCACCGTGTACAATCATATCCAAATATAAAATATCCTAAGGTACCTAATGGTGGGGATGGTGAAATTAGAAATATCCAAATATAAAATATCCTAAGGTACCTAATGGTGGGGATGGTGAAATTAGAAATATCCAAATATAAAATATCCTAAGGTACCTAATGGTGGGGATGGTGAAATTAGAAATATCCAAATATAAAATATCCTAAGGTACCTAATGGTGGGGATGGTGAAATTAGAAATATCCAAATATAAAATATCCTAAGGTACCTAATGGTGGGGATGGTGAAATTAGAAATATCCAAATATAAAATATCCTAAGGTACCTAATGGTGGGGATGGTGAAATTAGAAATATCCAAATATAAAATAACCTAAGGTACCTAATGGTGGGGATGGTGAAATTAGAAATATCCAAATATAAAATAACCTAAGGTACCTAATGGTGGGGATGGTGAAATTAGAAATATCCAAATATAAAATAACCTAAGGTACCTAATGGTGGGGATGGTGAAATTAGAAATATCCAAATATAAAATAACCTAAGGTACCTAATGGTGGGGATGGTGAAATTAGAAATATCCAAATATAAAATATCCTAAGGTACCTAATGGTGGGGATGGTGAAATTAGAAATATCCAAATATAAAATATCCTAAGGTAAGTTATTGGTGCAGAAGAGTAACCAACTGTCAGTGCATCACCGTGTACAATCATATCCAAATATAAAATATCCTAAGGTACCTAATGGTGGGGATGGTGAAATTAGAAATATCCAAATATAAAATATCCTAAGGTACCTAATGGTGGGGATGGTGAAATTAGAAATATCCAAATATAAAATATCCTAAGGTACCTAATGGTGGGGATGGTGAAATTAGAAATATCCAAATATAAAATATCCTAAGGTACCTAATGGTGGGGATGGTGAAATTAGAAATATCCAAATATAAAATATCCTAAGGTACCTAATGGTGGGGATGGTGAAATTAGAAATATCCAAATATAAAATAACCTAAGGTACCTAATGGTGGGGATGGTGAAATTAGAAATATCCAAATATAAAATAACCTAAGGTACCTAATGGTGGGGATGGTGAAATTAGAAATATCCAAATATAAAATAACCTAAGGTACCTAATGGTGGGGATGGTGAAATTAGAAATATCCAAATATAAAATAACCTAAGGTACCTAATGGTGGGGATGGTGAAATTAGAAATATCCAAATATAAAATATCCTAAGGTACCTAATGGTGGGGATGGTGAAATTAGAAATATCCAAATATAAAATATCCTAAGGTACCTAATGGTGGGGATGGTGAAATTAGAAATATCCAAATATAAAATAACCTAAGGTACCTAATGGTGGGGATGGTGAAATTAGAAATATCCAAATATAAAATATCCTAAGGTACCTAATGGTGGGGATGGTGAAATTAGAAATATCCAAATATAAAATATCCTAAGGTACCTAATGGTGGGGATGGTGAAATTAGAAATATCCAAATATAAAATATCCTAAGATACCTAATGGTGGGGATGGTGAAATTAGAAATATCCAAATATAAAATAACCTAAGGTACCTAATGGTGGGGATGGTGAAATTAGAAATATCCAAATATAAAATATCCTAAGGTACCTAATGGTGGGGATGGTGAAATTAGAAATATCCAAATATAAAATATCCTAAGGTACCTAATGGTGGGGATGGTGAAATTAGAAATATCCAAATATAAAATATCCTAAGGTACCTAATGGTGGGGATGGTGAAATTAGAAATATCCAAATATAAAATATCCTAAGGTACCTAATGGTGGGGATGGTGAAATTAGAAATATCCAAATATAAAATATCCTAAGGTACCTAATGGTGGGGATGGTGAAATTAGAAATATCCAAATATAAAATATCCTAAGATACCTAATGGTGGGGATGGTAAAATTAGAAATATCCAAATATAAAATAACCTAAGGTACCTAATGGTGGGGATGGTGAAATTAGAAATATCCAAATATAAAATATCCTAAGGTACCTAATGGTGGGTATGGTGAAATTAGAAATATCCAAATATAAAATATCCTAAGGTACCTAATGGTGGGGATGGTGAAATTAGAAATATCCAAATATAAAATATCCTAAGATACCTAATGATGGGGATGGTGAAATTAGAAATATCCAAATATAAAATAACCTAAGGTACCTAATGGTGGGGATGGTGAAATTAGAAATATCCAAATATAAAATAACCTAAGGTACCTAATGGTGGGGATGGTGAAATTAGAAATATCCAAATATAAAATATCCTAAGGTACCTAATGGTAGGGATGGTGAAATTAGAAATATCCAAATATAAAATATCCTAAGGTACCTAATGGTGGGGATGGTGAAATTAGAAATATCCAAATATAAAATAACCTAAGGTACCTAATGGTGGGGATGGTGAAATTAGAAATATCCAAATATAAAATAACCTAAGGTACCTAATGGTGGGGATGGTGAAATTAGAAATATCCAAATATAAAATATCCTAAGGTACCTAATGGTGGGGATGGTGAAATTAGAAATATCCAAATATAAAATAACCTAAGGTACCTAATGGTGGGGATGGTGAAATTAGAAATATCCAAATATAAAATAACCTAAGGTACCTAATGGTGGGGATGGTGAAATTAGAAATATCCAAATATAAAATATCCTAAGGTACCTAATGGTGGGGATGGTGAAATTAGAAATATCCAAATATAAAATATCCTAAGGTACCTAATGGTGGGGATGGTGAAATTAGAAATATCCAAATATAAAATAACCTAAGGTACCTAATGGTGGGGATGGTGAAATTAGAAATATCCAAATATAAAATAACCTAAGGTACCTAATGGTGGGGATGGTGAAATTAGAAATATCCAAATATAAAATAACCTAAGGTACCTAATGGTGGGGATGGTGAAATTAGAAATATCCAAATATAAAATATCCTAAGGTACCTAATGGTGGGGATGGTGAAATTAGAAATATCCAAATATAAAATATCCTAAGGTACCTAATGGTGGGGATGGTGAAATTAGAAATATCCAAATATAAAATATCCTAAGGTACCTAATGGTGGGGATGGTGAAATTAGAAATATCCAAATTGTCAGCCCAAAGATTAGTTATTCTTTCGTTTCCCTTTCTTTCTTTTCTAATATATTTCCCCAGACCTCAGATACCAAATGATTATGAACATTTCTCTCACTGATCAGGCTATGGCTGGAGACAATTTATTATTTCATTCCTTGTTCATAAGTTCACACCCTGAAAATAATCATTGAACAACAGTCCACATTAGTGGATTTGTTCAGTAATTCGAAAACTCTCGTGCTAAATATTTCTGAACTTGAAACTCTGAACATTGGGACACGAATTGAACTTTGGGTTAAAATGTGTCTTAAAAGATACAGAAACTTCAGATTAAAGAACTACCAAGTCATTTATGCAGTGAAGAACAGCACCAAAATCCCCCTTTCGATCGTCAAAATGAAGGTAATTGTTTAATTTCTCGCTCAGTCACTGCATTTGTTAACAAATTCTTGTAAGAGATAAGAGACTCTATCTCACTTTGATAATAACTATGTAGCTCTGTACCGTACAGAAAGTACTATCAGCTGATAAAGTCACCTCTGTCGATGTTGGTAAGAATGACACTATGGATGCTCTGACTTATTGTTGTAACAAGTAACTCCTGTTGTTAGTGTGGTATACATACACAATGGGAATGAATGTAGCAATATAATACTTTTCCCTCATTTGACCGATGGGACATTTCACCGATATATTTTTATTTTGAAAACAAAAGTGGGATAGTAATCTTATTTTATGTATTAAAAATACTAACTTTATATAATATAATAACTAATGATAACAAGTTCAAAAGTGCGAAGAGAAGCTTTTTTCCACCCCTTGTATTTGCGATGACATTCATGATTAGGGAAGAATTCAAATTGTTGAGCAACATATGCTTGCAGTTCGTAATATGGATTCACATTATGTGCATATTAACATTTATTTCCTTATTATAGAATAAATTTAATTTACATATGGAAATAGTAAATACTAATCAAATTCAACGGGGGCTGCAGTTCGTTTCATGGATTCGTATTGAATAGAAGTATTTCGGCCAGATGTCCATTCGGCCAAGGTGACAGGACAATAACCCCCCGTGCAAAAAAAACCCGCGGTCAAAAACCCCCCGTGCAATATACCCCCGGACAAAACCCCCGTACAATAAACCCCCGGACAAATACCCCCCAAGCAAAAAAACCCCTGTGCAAAACACCCCCGGTATATACAGGGTGGGGCGTAAGTTTGGAAGCAAATGAAAGTGCATATTATAATCCAACGAAAAATATATTTAATAATTCACAGTTATGTATTATTACATAAGGGTTTTAAGAATTCAAAAATCATAAATTTATTCAAAATGTCCTCCCTTGTTTTTAATAATAGCCTCAAATCTCCTCCGAACTCCTCCTTCTGCGGCACGCAACTGTTCTTGTGAAATTTCCTTCCAAGATCTCTGGAGCGAACGCTTTAAATCATCCACACTGCGATGGAATTTACCACAGGCCTCTGATTCAAGAATTGACCATACCGAAAAGTCCATAGGATTAACATCTGGGGAGCAGGGAGGCCACATTTCTTTGGACCAAAACCGTGGAAGATGGTCATGGCACCACTTTTGAGTGACATTTGCAGTATGTGAAGTCGCACCGTCTTGCTGAAATGTCCATAGAGTGTCATTACCGAAGTGATCCTTAGCTGACTCCAACATTGGCGTCAAAATATTCTCAATATAACATTTAGCATTGATTTTGGCGCCTTGTTCCACAAAATTTAAAGGAGATCTCCAAGTTTCTGAAACGGCGGCCCAGACTATTACTGAAGCAGGTTTCATGGTTCTGTGGACAGTTTTTTGTTGTATGGGATGTCTTTTGCACTTTTACCAATTATTCTGTCATTCCTCCGGTTGTGAGCCATTTCCACTGTGAAATTCGTCAGACCAAACAATTTCACCAGCCGTGCCAGACTTCAATTCTCTCAGAAGTGCTTTGCTTCTCTCCAATCTCTTTTTCTTTACAGCTTCTGACAGAGTCTGTTTCTTTTGGAAGGTGAAAGAGGACATCTTTAGGTCTTCTTTGACAACTCTTCTCAATGTTCTGGGACTCACATTAGCTGTTTTGGCTAACAATCGTATTGACCTTTTCGGGTTCCTCCTGATCTTCTCTCGGGCACATTTTATCAGTTGTTTGGTGCGTTGTGAGCGTGGTCTACCACTTCTTGGACGATCAGTCAAGTCTCCTCTCTCATTAAAACGCTTCACACACTTCCAAACAGTCGATCTCGCTATTGAGAGAGTCTCTGAAATGACGGAATCTGACTTCCCGGCACGGTGTAGAGCAATAATGGCTTCTCTTTTGTCTGACATTTTTGAATTGACTAAATTTTTGTAAAAAATAACACTGCCACTTCATAATGTAGTGTCTATACTATAGTTCAAACCCTATCACCTACTTAGGAACTTATTTTTAAGAATTATATTAATGTTTGAAAAATTGCTTCCAAACTTACGCCCCACCCTGTATAAATAGTATAATTCATTTTAATTAATTTTAATTAATTTTCTATTAATAAAATTACTATATGCTATAAATATAAAGAGATATAGTGCATAGTGCACCTAAGGTTAGGTTAGCGGTCCGATTGTGGGGTTTTGGAGGGGGGGGGGGGTGCTTGCCCCCCCCCCCGGCCAGGTTTGATAGTGACAAAATGTATACTGTACTTATTTTTACTATGAAATAAATAATTGGGTATACCTTATTATGCAAAAAAATTGTCATATTTTGAAGAAAATGTAATAATTATTGGTTCGCATTGAATTATGTTTAATATATTAATAAAAATGAATTATGCTATTTATATAGACCGGGGGTTTTTTGCTTGGGGGGTTCTTGTCCGGGGGTTTATTGTACGGGGGGTTTTTGTTCGGGGGCTTTTTGTCTGGGGGGTATATTGCACGGGTTTTTTTTTTGCACGGGGTGTTAGTGTTGTAACTAGATTGTGCTTGGGTTCAATGAAGGTAGTATTCCAGCTCTCATATGGGATGTATATTTATAAACTTGCATACAGCATTTCATTACAGTTAGAGATGACACAAATGTGGAATATGGTAGAGATGAGTTCGGACCAGACCAACCCGGACGGGCCGGTCTGAAGTCCTTACTCTAAGTACTGACTCTTACTGACTGCCTGACTGACAACTCGCTACTCCCTCCAGTTACATAATTCCTTGCCTTTATATACCTCTAAGCATCTTAACCTGAAACCATTAATGAGCTAAGACCCCGTCAATAACTTGGTTGCTCAAACCACATGAGTCGTAAACCAATTATTACCTTACATAGAAAATAGATCAATACTTTACAAATATTTCTAAGCTGTCCTTACACCTCATTAAATCTTTTATTACTTCGTGGGAAAGATACCTTGACTCTATAGACAGCTAGACACATTTTATTACTTTAAGACTTATTTTAGATCTATGAGTTTCTAATATATTTTTAGCTAATTCAGAATGCTACAGTTAGGGTACGGTTACTATGCATGCGTATTCAAGCGATTTTTCGCACTGACGACTTCTGATAAAATCGGATGAAAATCGAATTCATGCTTTCCAATGGGAGTGGTTACAGTGGCTGCGATTTGGTCGTCAGAATACTTACGAAGTCGTCAGACTAACTTCAGCGTTCAAATGAGTTTGATTTTTTCATGCGAATTACGACAACTTTCGGTAATTTTTGTGTATATTTCTCTTTCTTTTGATTGCTATTGCTGTTTACCCATGCGTTTTGGAAATATATTATTTGATACTAGGTATCAGAAATAATACAGATATTATTTAATTATTTAAATTTATTTAATCATAATAAAATTATATATAAAGGCTTGAATTGGTTGTTACTTTGTACAATTTAAAGTTTTAATAGAATGGAATATTTTTCAATAATTATATTTAATAAAAAATATTTCTCTATTTAGGTATTTCAAAATTGTGTGTAGTGAAATTGTTAGAATAATAATCAAATTAGTGTTGCGTCTATTATTTCAGAGGCACACAGGTATTAATTCCTCCCGAACATTATATCAAATAAACATAGTTAAGACCCAAATATTAATGGGGCAGAAACATACTGATGATCAGAAATCGCGTACAGTGTAACCACCTCGCACTGACGATCAGTTCTGACGATATGGTCAGTGCGAAAAATCGTTTGAATACGCATCCATAGTAACCGTACCCTTAGTGTCCTGGAATCTTCGGCCAGATATACGGCAAATATGATTTCAGGGCAATAACCCCCTGTGCAAAAAAAAACACGGTCAAAAAACCATCGTGCAAAAAAACCTAATGCAAAAACCCCCGGTCTATATAAATTGCATAATTCATTTTTATTAAACTATTTAACATTATTCTATGCGAACCAATAATTATTACACTTTCACCAAAAATAATATAAATTGTTTGCAAAAAAAATTACACCTATTCTATAGTAAAAGAAGTAAAGTATACATTTTGTCACTATCAAACATGGGGGGAGACAGCCCCCCCCCCCTCATACGAACCGGACCGCTAACCTAACCTTAGGTGCACTATATCTCATTATATTTATAACATATAATAATTTTAAGTTATTGTAAAACACAGAAGATGTATTACTAACAAACAACAATCATTACTGACAGTTTTATATTTTAAACGCAATAAATGGAATAAATATTAATAATGTCAGCCACAAAACACCTTCTCTATGGTATACTATTGACACCTGAATAAAAAATATGCAGTAAACATGGAATATTCACAAAAATGAATAAACACGCTAGAAACACACAATCTAAAAACAACCAAACGCTCAAATGAAAGAAATGCAACATGCTCCCATAGCTGACTGACTGATTCTGACTGAATAAAGCTTGAACGTCTTTAAAATAAGAAAAGACAAAGAATCATTTAGTGGTACAGAGATTAACACAGAGATAGAATAATTAAAGGATCATGGTTATGGGGTTATGATTTCGTTGTTTAGTTTCTTTTCTGTAACTTTTGTGGAATTTTACATTCTGTTTTAAATAAGTCTTTCGGTAAATTTGTCTTTCGGCAAACTTGGCTTTCGGCGAATCTTCACTTCGGCAAATCCGTTTTCGACAAATTTGGGTTTCGGCAAATTCATATTCGGAGAATTTGGTTTCGTCAAAATCGATTTCGGAAAAACCGCCGGATACCCTCTCTCACATCATCAGTGACGTCGGTAATGCGACGGCCGATTTCAGCAAGGAGTGCGCCTTTGGTTTCACCATAGCTACCTTCCGTTTCCACCGCTATGGGTTCCAACCGATATCGAATGCCAAGAGCCGCATATTTGCGTCGCTTCCTCCCCTCCGCCTCCTTGGCTGCGCTACCAGGTGACAAAGCCGAGTCAATGAAGTGAGACGCTGCCTAAGTGTCTACACATATTGCATCCCAACAAAGACACTTCCCATCTGTCAAAGGGAAGACTGAGATACCATCAGGCCGCTTACCATCACCCCTATCAACCCCCAGAGGCTCAAGCACTGAAGGGATACCAGTCGAAATCAAAGCTCTCCTAATAACATCATTCAGAGCTGCATGTCTCGGATGGCGTCCAGATAATTGTTAATTATTCTCCATGAGCATTTAGATCATTTTTACATTTATTAAACCATATTAGTTATAATTTGGTAGCAATTCGCTATAATTTGGTAGCAATTCGCTATAATTTGGTAGCAATTCGCTATAATTTGGAAGCAATTCGCTATAATTTGGTAGCAATTCGCTATAATTTGGTAGCAATTCGCTATAATTTGGTAGCAATTCGCTATAATTTGGTAGCAATTCACTATAATTTGGTAGCAATTCGCTATAATTTGGTAGCAATTCGCTATAATTTGGTAGCAATTCGCTATAATTTGGTAGCAATTCGCTATAATTTGGTAGCAATTCGCTATAATTTGGTAGCAATTCGCTACAATTTGGTAGCAATTCGCTATAATTTGGTAGCAATTCGCTATAATTTGGTAGCAATTCGCTATAATTTGGTAGCAATTCGCTATAATTTGGTAGCAATTCGCTATAATTTGGTAGCAATTCGCTATAATTTGGTAGCAATTCGCTATAATTTGGTAGCAATTCGCTATAATTTGGTAGCAATTCGCTATAATTTGGTAGCAATTCGCTATAATTTGAGAGAGAACATCGAATGACTTCATTTACGGGGAATGTTTTCACTCTTCTCTTACGAGGTTCTAGATAAGCCTTATCAGTTTAAAGAATTCTTATCTCTTATCTAACCACCGACAGGTTATTTTAAAGTCTCAGTGCAGTGCCAGTGTTCAGGAGAGTGAAATGTGTAAATTATTTCAGTGAATATACAAGGAATAGTTGCACGTAAGTACCTAGACACATAAACGTGATTTAGAATGCTATGTTAGTCAGAGGAAGAACAAATATAAGAACACTGGAATTGTGTACATCTTCTTAGTGGAGCTTCTTATCTCTCACTGATAAAAAAGATAATAACTAATGGGTAGGAACTTGCTAAATTATAGCATATCGCTACTGAAGAGACCACCAAAGTGAAGCGAGTTGGGTTCCTATTTAGAAAATCGGTGAAATATTCCTATGTTATTCGTACGGGAGAAAAATTAGGTGGTAGGACATCCATTACAGCTGACTTTTACTTACGCTTGGAAAATTGTAAGTCGATATTTCGATACCTAATATCTAAACGCATTCATTTGTACAAAGTTCACTTGAATGTCGGTCTAGGTCAATTGATCCCCGGTAATTTGTTCCCCGGTCATTTGATTCCCAGTCATATTTTCCGTGTATACACCTATTATTCATTTATTATATGTGAATATATTAATTATTTAATATATAGTAGAAAAATGCACCTTACAGTCGACGAAGTTTTTTAAAGAAACTAAGTAATGAGGGTAAAAACAGCTAACAAGTAATTAGATATTTTATATTCAAATAATTAACAGTATATATGCTTTCAAATTCACATTCCGGTAATAAAAAAATATTCAATTGTAAAATCAATAGTACAGGTATACCCCACACTTATTATAACTAGCACAATGACTAATAAAATAAATCAGGAGCATGTCTCGTAATTATTTCTCCTGGTATATGAGCTAATTGAGGAGTAACTTTTGACAATTTTATCGGTAGTTTTCAGTTAAGCTTCTTTGCCGTAACTATTACAATTATTGTCATCATGCAGGTGGGAAAGACCAGTAATAATATTATAGTAAAATAACTTAAGTGTACTATTAACCATAAAATGATTTTCAATCTATCCCACCTACATGATGATAATGTTTGTAATAGTTACGGGAAAAGTTAGGTATATTCACTTAGCTTGCGAAGTGAATATACCTAACTTTAGCTTGCAAGAGTTGGTTAATATTTCCTATCACCTGTAACATGTTTCCTGACTAGTTGTAAATGTAAATTATTTATGAATAAAAATAATTATTTTGTTGCGATAATGAATTCTAGCTGTTTGGATTCTGTTATTTTTTCATTATATATAAAATTTATTATGTAAAGAGTAGATGTCAAATTGTTTCACAAGTTTTATTCATTATTTAAATAGTAAATGCCAATTTTTATAGAAATAAAGTTCGTAATATATTATTATATGCTAAATATATGATCAAACAAGAAAAACGACTGGGAATCAAATGACCGGGAATATTTTGACCGGGGATCAAATGGTATGGGGATGATGGATCTAATGACCGGGGATCAAATGACCGGGAATATTTTGACCGGGGATCAATTGACAGGCCACTCTCTCACATACTGGATATCGAGATAACCTAGAATTCACCAGCAACAATGAGGCTATACTAACAAATAATATAATTTTACGAGAATTCCCCTCCTCACATCCCCATACCCCTGCATTCCCCCACGAAAATTTAGCTGGTTCCCTCTTAGTTTAGGTCTGACCCCACCCCTCACTTCATTGTTGTTCTTCTATCTTCCTCCTCGTCCTCCCTCTCAATCCTAACCACTCTTCTCTTTCTTATGACAAATGTAGCGCCCTCTTCCGCATTTCTTCTCTCCCTCAATTCCCCCCTCAGCTTCCTATCACTCTCCCTCTCATTCGGTGTCATGTCTCTATTTATATAAACAGATCGTCTGCATATTCGTTATTGGTTCCACTATCTTTTGGAGTGGGAAACACACTCTAATGTTAAACCAAGCTCTTTTAAAAGAATATGAATGTGAGTAGTCAGATCGGTATTAGCACAAGCTATTCAAAAGTTTAACTGTTGCAATTCGAGACATACTCCACCATAACAGTATAACCAGGTACAAACGACTCATTGGTACCGGTAATACTTAACGGTGCCGGTACCATGCATGCCTATGGCCGGTACTATTTTCATATAACAGGTGTATTAATTAGATTACGCTATACAGAACACGTGAAGACAACAGTTACTTCTAACAATGCAGTACCTGGCTACTAACTGTCCTACAAATACATTTTACAGATTGAAGTCAGGGGGAGAAATAGAACAGTTGCCAATTCAAACTCAAATCTATAGTTTTACATACGCTGTTTTAACCAAATGATAATATTTCTATTTGAAATTAAATAGAAAATATGATTTTCAAGGCGAATAATTATTTCAAACGGAAAAATAACTTTTCCTACTAAACATACGAATTAAACAGCGGCCAAGCCCATTGTTATGAATGAAATAAATAAAGTATTAAATTTCAATGTGGTGGGGGAGAGTTCAATGGGGTGGGGGAGAGTTCAATGGGGTGGGGGAGAGTTCAATGGGGTGGGGGAGAGTTCAATGTGGGGGAGAGTTCAATGGGGTGGGGGAGAGTTCAATGTGGTGGGGGAGAGTTCAATTGGGTGGGGGAGAGTTCAATGGGGTGGGGGAGAGTTCAATGTGAGGGAGAGTTCAATGGGGTGGGGGAGAGTTCAATGTGGGGGAGAAATCAATGTAGGGGAGAGTTCAATGTGGGGGAGAGTTCAATGGGGTGGGGGACAGTTCAATGTGGTGGGGGAGAGTTCAATGGGGTGGGGGAGAGTTCAATGGGGTGGGGGAGAGTTCAATGTGGGGGAGAGTTCAATGGGGTGGGGGAGAGTTCAATGGGGTGGGGGAGAGTTCAATGGGGTGGGGGAGAGTTCAATGGGGTGGGGGAGAGTTCAATGTGGTGGGGGAGAGTTCAATGTGGGGGAGAGTTCAATGTAGGGGAGAGTTCAATGTGGGGGAGAGTTCAATGTGGGGGAGAGTTCAATGTGGTGGGGGAGAGTTAAATGTGGGGTAGAGTTCAATGTGGTGGGGTAGAGTTCAATGGGGTGGGGGAGAGTTCAATGGGGTGGGGGAGAATTCAATGTGAGGGAGAGTTCAATGGGTATGGGAGAGAGTTCAATGTGAGGGAGAGTTCAATGGGGTGGGGGAGAGTTCAATGGGGTGGGGGAGAGTTCAATGTGGGGGAGAATTCAATGTGGGGGAGAGTTCAATGTGAGGGAGAGTTCAATGGGGTGGGGGAGAGTTCAATGTGGGGGAGAAATCAATGTAGGGGAGAGTTCAATGTGGGGGAGAGTTCAATGGGGTGGGGGACAGTTCAATGTGGTGGGGGAGAGTTCAATGGGGTGGGGGAGAGTTCAATGTGGTGGAGAGTTCAATGGGGTGGGGGAGAGTTCAATGGGGTGGGGGAGAGTTCAATGGGGTGGGGGAGAGTTCAATGGGGTGGGGGAGAGTTCAATGTGGTGGGGGAGAGTTCAATGTGGGGGAGAGTTCAATGTAGGGGAGAGTTCAATGTGGGGGAGAGTACAATGTGGGGGAGAGTTCAATGTGGGGAAGAGTTCAATGTGGGGAAGAGTTCAATGTGGGGAAGAGTTCAATGTGGTGGGGGAGAGTTCAATGTGGTGGGGGAGAGTTAAATGTGGGGTAGAGTTCAATGTGGTGGGGTACAGTTCAATGGGGTGGGGGAGAGTTCAATGGGGTGGGGGAGAATTCAATGTGAGGGAGAGTTCAATGGGTATGGGAGAGAGTTCAATGTGAGGGAGAGTTCAATGGGGTGGGGGAGAGTTCAATGGGGTGGGGGAGAGTTCAATGTGGGGGAGAATTCAATGTGGGGGAGAGTTCAATGGGGTGGGGGAGAGTTCAATGTGGTGGGAGAGAGTTCAATGGGGTGGGGGAGAGTTCAATGGGGTGGGGGAGAGTTAAATGGGGTGGGGGAGAGTTCAATGGGGTGGGGGAGAGTTCAATGGGGTGGGGGAGAGTTCAATGGAGTGGGGGAGAGTTCAATGGGGTGGGGGAGAGTTCAATGGGGTGGGGGAGAGTTCAATGGGGTGGGGGAGAGTTCAATGGGGTGGGGGAGAGTTCAATGGGGTGGGGGAGAGTTCAATGGGGTGGGGGAGAGTTCAATGGGGTGGGGGAGAGTTCAATGGGGTGGGGGAGAGTTCAATGTGGGGAAGAGAGTTCAATGTGGTGGGGGAGAGTTCAATGTGGTGGGGGAGAGTTCAATGTGGTGGGGGAGAGTTCAATGTGGTGGGGGAGAGTTCAATGTGGTGGGGGAGAGTTCAATGTGGTGGGGGAGAGTTCAATGTGGTGGGGGAGAGTTAAATGTGGTGGGGGAGAGTTCAATGTGGTTGGGGAGAGTTCAATGTGGTGGGGGAGAGTTCAATGTGGTGGGGGAGAGTTCAATGTGGTGGGGGAGAGTTCAATGTGGTGGGGGAGAGTTCAATGTGGTGGGGGAGAATTCAATGTGGTGGGGGAGAGTTCAATGTGGGGGAGAGTTCAATGTTGGGGAGAGTTCAATGTTGGGGAGAGTTCAATGTGAGGGAGAGTTCAATGTGGTGGGGGAGAGTTCAATGTGGTGGGGGAGAGTTCAATGTGGTGGGGGAGAGTTCAATGTGGTGGGGGAGAGTTCAATGTGGTGGGGGAGAGTTCAATGTGGTGGGGGAGAGTTCAATGTGGTGGGGGAGAGTTAAATGAGATGGGGGAGAGTTCAATGAGATGGGGGAGAGTTCAATGAGATGGGGGAGAGTTCAATGAGATGGGGGAGAGTTCAATGAGATGGGGGAGAGTTCAATGAGATGGGGGAGAGTTCAATGAGATGGGGGAGAGTTCTATGTGGTGGGGGAGAGTTCAATGTGGGGGGGAGAGTTCAATGTGGGGGGGAGAGTTCAATGTGGGGGGGGAGAGTTCAATGGTGTGGGGGAGAGTTCAATGGTGTGGGGGAGAGTTCAATGGTGTGGGGGAGAGTTCAATGGTGTGGGGGAGAGTTCAATGTGGTGGGGGAGAGTTCAATGTGGGGGAGAGTTCAATGTGGGCGAGAGTTCAATGTGGGGGAGAGTTCAATGTGGGGGAGAGTTCAATGTGGGGGAGAGTTCAATGTGGGGGAAAATTCAATGTGGGGGAGAGTTCAATGAGATGGGGGAGAGTTCAATGAGATGGGGGAGAGTTCAATGAGATGGGGGAGAGTTCAATGTGGGGGAGAGTTCAATGAGATGGGGGAGAGTTCAATGAGATGGGGGAGAGTTCAATGAGATGGGGGAGAATTCAATGAGATGGGGGAGAGTTCAATGTGGTGGGGGAGAGTTCAATGTGGTGGGGGAGAGTTCAATGTGGTGGGGGAGAGTTCAATGTGGTGGGGGAGAGTTCAATGAGATGGGGGAGAGTTCAATGAGATGGGGGAGAGTTCAATGAGATGGGGGAGAGTTCAATGAGATGGGGGAGAGTTCAATGAGATGGGGGAGAGTTCAATGAGATGGGGGAGAGTTCAATGAGATGGGGGAGAGTTCAATGAGATGGGGGAGAGTTCAATGAGATGGGGGAGAGTTCAATGTGATGGGGGAGAGTTCAATGAGATGGGGGAGAGTTCAATGAGATGGGGGAGAGTTCAATGAGATGGGGGAGAGTTCTATGTGGTGGGGGAGAGTTCAATGTGGGGGGGGAGAGTTCAATGTGGGGGGGAGAGTTCAATGTGGGGGGGGAGAGTTCAATGGTGTGGGGGAGAGTTCAATGGTGTGGGGGAGAGTTCAATGGTGTGATGGAGAGTTCAATGGTGTGGGGGAGAGTTCAATGGTGTGGGGGAGAGTTCAATGTGGTGGGGGAGAGTTCAATGTGGGGGAGAGTTCAATGTGGGCGAGAGTTCAATGTGGGGGAGAGTTCAATGTGGGGGAGAGTTCAATGTGGGGGAAAATTCAATGTGGGGGAGAGTTCAATGAGATGGGGGAGAGTTCAATGAGATGGGGGAGAGTTCAATGAGATGGGGGAGAGTTCAATGTGGGGGAGAGTTCAATGAGATGGGGGAGAGTTCAATGAGATGGGGGAGAGTTCAATGAGATGGGGGAGAATTCAATGAGATGGGGGAGAGTTCAATGTGGTGGGGGAGAGTTCAATGTGGTGGGGGAGAGTTCAATGTGGTGGGGGAGAGTTCAATGTGGTGGGGGAGAGTTCAATGTGGTGGGGGAGAGTTCAATGTGGTGGGGGAGAGTTCAATGTGGTGGGGGAGAGTTCAATGTGGTGGGAGAGAGTTCAATGAGATGGGGGAGAGTTCAATGAGATGGGAGAGAGTTCAATGAGATGGGGGAGAGTTCAATGAGATGGGGGAGAGTTCAATGAGATGGGGGAGAGTTCAATGAGATGGGGGAGAGTTCAATGAGATGGGGGAGAGTTCAATGAGATGGGGGAAAGTTCAATGTGGTGGGGGAGAGTTCAATGTGGTGGGGGAGAGTTCAATGGGGCGGGGGAGAGTTCAATGGGGTGGGGGAGAGTTCAATGGAGTGGGGGAGAGTTCAGTGGGGTGGGGGAGAGTTCAATGGGGTGGGGAAGAGTTCAATGGGGTGGGGGAGAGTTCAATGGAGTGGGGGAGAGTTCAGTGGGGTGGGGGAGAGTTCAGTGGGGTGGGGGAGAGTTCAGTGGGGTGGAGGAGAGTTCAATGGGGTGGGAGAGAGTTCAATGTGGTGGGGGAGAGTTCAATGTGGTGGGGGAGAGTTCAATGTGGTGGGGGAGAGTTCAATGGAGTGGGGGAGAGTTCAGTGGGGTGGGGGAGAGTTCAGTGGGGTGGGGGAGAGTTCAGTGGGGTGGGGGAGAGTTCAATGGGGTGGGGGAGAGTTCAATGTGGTGGGGGAGAGTTCAATGTGGTGGGGGAGAGTTCAATGTGGTGGGGGGGAGTTCAATGTGGTGGGGGAGAGTTCAATGTGGTGGGGGAGAGTTCAATGTGGTGGGGGAGAGTTCAATGTGGTGGGGGAGAGTTCAATGTGGTGGGGGAGAGTTCAATGTGGTGGGGGAGAGGTCAATGGGGTGGGGGAGAGGTCAATGGGGTGGGGGAGAGTTCAATGGAGTGGGGGAGAGTTCAATGGGTTGGGGGAGAGTTCAATGTGGTGGGGGAGAGTTAAATGTGGTGGGGGAGAGTTCAATGTGGTGGGGGAGAGTTCAATGGGGTCGGGGAGAGTTCAATGGGGTGGGGGGAGTTCAATGGGGTGGGGGAGTTCAATGGGGTGGGGGGGAGTTCAATGGGGTTGGGGGCAGCTCAATGGGGTGGGGGGCAGTTCAATGGGGTGGGGGGCAGTTCAATGGGGTGGGGGGCAGTTCAATGGGGTGGGGGGCAGTTCAATGGGGTGGGGAGGAGTTCAATGGGGTGGGGGAGAGTT
Source organism: Caprella mutica (assembly GCA_947561585.1). Classification (NCBI taxonomy): domain Eukaryota; kingdom Metazoa; phylum Arthropoda; class Malacostraca; order Amphipoda; family Caprellidae; genus Caprella; species Caprella mutica. The sequence goes on along the minus strand of CANNZV010000819.1, from coordinate 337,977 downwards.
CAATGGGGTGGGGGAGAGTTCAATGGGGTGGGGGAGAGTTCAATGGGGTGGGAGAGAGTTCAATGGGGTGGGGGAGAGTTCAATGGGGTGGGGGAGAGTTCAATGGGGTGGGGGAGAGTTCAATGGGGTGGGGGAGAGTTCAATGGGGTGGGAGAGAGTTCAATGGGGTGGGGGAGAGTTCAATGGGGCGGGGGAGAGTTCAATGGGGCGGGGGAGAGTTCAATGGGGTGGGGGAGAGTTCAATGGGGTGGGGAAGAGTTCAATGGGGTGGGGAAGAGTTCAATGGGGTGGGGAAGAGTTCAATGGGGTGGGGAAGAGTTCAATGGGGTGGGGAAGAGTTCAATGGGGTGGGGAAGAGTTCAATGGGGTGGGGAAGAGTTCAATGGGGTGGGGAAGAGTTCAATGGGGTGGGGAAGAGTTCAATAAGGTGGGGAAGAGTTCAATGGGGTGGGGAAGAGTTCAATGGGGTGGGGGAGAGTTCAGTGGGGTGGGGGAGAGTTCAGTGGGGTGGGGGAGAGTTCAAAGGGGTGGGGGAGAGTTCAATGTGGTGGGGGAGAGTTCAATGTGGTGGGGGAGAGTTCAATGTGGTGGGGGAGAGTTCAATGTGGTGGGGGAGAGTTCAATGTGGTGGGGGAGAGTTCAATGTGGTGGGGGAGAGTTCAATGTGGTGGGGGAGAGGTCAATGGGGTGGGGGAGAGGTCAATGGGGTGGGGGAGAGTTCAATGGGGTGGGGGAGAGTTCAATGGGGTGGGGGAGAGTTCAATGTGGTGGGGGAGAGTTCAATGTGGTGGAGGAGAGTTCAATGTGGTGGGGGAGAGTTCAATGGGGTCGGGGAGAGTTCAATGGGGTGGGGGGAGTTCAATGGGGTGGGGGGGGGGAGTTCAATGGGGTGGGGGGGAGTTCAATGGGGTTGGGGGCAGTTCAATGGGGTGGGGGGCAGTTCAATGGGGTGGGGGGCAGTTCAATGGGGTGGGGGGCAGTTCAATGGGGTGGGGGGCAGTTCAATGGGGTGGGGAGGAGTTCAATGGGGTGGGGAGGAGTTCAATGGGGTGGGGGAAAGTTAAATGGGGTGCGGGAGAGTTCAATGTGGGGGAGATTTCAATGGGGTGGGGGAAATTTCAATGGGGTGGGGTAGAGTTCAATGGGATGGGGGAGAGTTCAATGGGATGGGGGAGAGTTCAATGGGGTGGGGGAGAGTTCAATGGGGTGGGGGAGAGTTCAATTGGGTGGTGAAGAGTTCAATGTGGGGGAGAGTTCAATGAGGGGGAGAGTTCAATGTGGGGGAGAGTTTAATGTGGGGGAGAGTTTAATGTGGGGGAGAGTTTAATGGGGTGGGGGAGAGTTCAATGGGGTGGGGGAGAGTTCAATGGGGTGGGGGAGAGTTCAATGGGGTGGAGGAGAGTACAATGGGGTGGGGGAGAGTTCAATGGGGTGGGGGAGAGTTCAATGGGGTGGGGGAGAGTTCATTTGGGTAGGGGAGAGTTCAACGGGGTGGGGGAGAGTTCAACGGGGTGGGGGAGAGTTCAACGGGGTGGGGGAGAGTTCAATGTGGGGGAGAGTTCAATGTGGGGAGAGTTCAATGGGGTGGGGGAGAGTTCAATGGGGTGAGGGAGAGTTCAATGGGGTGAGGGAGAGTTCAATGGGGTGGGGGAGAGTTCAATGGGGTGGGGGAGAGTTCAATGGGGTGGGGGAGAGTTCAATGGGGTGGGGGAAAGTTCAATGGGGTGGGGGAAAGTTAAATGGGGTGGGGGAAAGTTAAATGGGGTGGGGGAGAGTTCAATGGGGTGGGGGAGAGTTCAATGGGGTGGGGGAAAGTTCAATGGGGTGGGGGAGAGTTCAATGGGGTGGGGAGAGTTCAATGGGGTGGGGGAGAGTTCAATGGGGTGGGGGAGAGTTCAATGGGGTGGGGGAGAGTTCAATGGGGTGGGGGAGAGTTCAATGTGGTGGGGGAGAGTTCAATGGGGTGGGGGAGAGTTCAATGGGGTGGGGGAGAGTTCAATGGGGTGGGGGAGAGTTCAATGGGGTGGGGGAGAGTTCAATGGGGTGGGGGAGAGTTCAATGGGGTGGGGGAGAGTTCAATGGGGTGGGGGAGAGTTCAATGGGGTGGGGGAGAGTTCAATGGGGTGGGGGAGAGTTCAATTGGGTGGGGGAGAGTTCAATGGGGTGGGTGAGAGTTCAATGGGGTGGGTGAGAGTTCAATTGGGTGGGGGAGAGTTCAATGGGGTGGGGGAGAGTTCAATGGGGTGGGGGAGAGTTCAATGGGGTGGGGGAGAGTTCAATGGGGTGAGGGAGAGTTCAATGGGGTAGGGGAGAGTTCAATGGGGTGGGGGAGAGTTCAATGAGTTGGGGGAGAGTTCAATGGGGTGGGGGAAAGTTAAATGGGGTGGGGGAGTGTTCAATGGGGTGGAGTAGAATTCAATGGGGTGGGGTAGAGTTCAATGGGGTGGGGGAGAGTTCAATGGGGTGGGGGAGAGTTCAATGGGGTGGGGGAGAGTTCAATGGGGTTGGGGGTTCAATGGGGTGGGGGAAAGTTAAATGGGGTGGGGGAGAGTTCAATTGGGTGGGGGAGAGTTCAATTCGGTGGGGGAGAGTTCAATGGGGTGGGGGAGAGTTCAATGGGGTGGGGGAGAGTTCAATGGGGTGAGGGAGAGTTCAATGGGGTGGTGGAAAGTTCAATGGGGTGGGGGAGAGTTCAATGGGGTGGGGGAGAGTTCAATGGGGTGGGGGAGAGTTCAATGGGGTGGGGGAGAGTTCAATGGGGTGGGGGAGAGTTCAATGGGGTGGGGGAGAGTTCAATGGGATGGGGGAGAGTTCAATTGGGTGGGGGAGAGTTCAATGGGGTGGTGGAGAGTTCAATGGGGTGGTGGAGAGTTCAATGTGGGAGAGAGTTCAATGGGGTGCGGGAGAGTTCAATTGGGTGGGGGAGAGTTCAATTGGGTGGGGGAGAGTTCAATGGGGTGGGGGAGAGTTCAATAGGGTGGGGGAGAGTTCAATGGGGTTGGGGAGAGTTCAATGGGGTGGGGGAGAGTTCAATGGGGTGGGGGAGAGTTCAATGGGGTGGGGGAGAGTTCAATGGGGTGGGGGAGAGTTCAATGGGGTTGGGGAGAGTTCAATGGGGTGGGGGAGAGTTCAATGGGGTGGGGGAGAGTTCAATGGGGTGGTGGAGAGTTCAATGTGGGAGAGAGTTCAATGGGGTGCGGGAGAGTTCAATTGGGTGGGGGAGAGTTCAATTGGGTGGGGGAGAGTTCAATGGGGTGGGGGAGAGTTCAATGGGGTTGGGGAGAGTTCAATGGGGTGGGGGAGAGTTCAATGGGGTGGTGGAGAGTTCAATGTGGGAGAGAGTTCAATGGGGTGCGGGAGAGTTCAATTGGGTGGGGGAGAGTTCAATTGGGTGGGGGAGAGTTCAATGGGGTGGGGGAGAGTTCAATGGGGTGGGGGAGAGTTCAATGGGGTTGGGGAGAGTTCAATGGGGTGGGGGAGAGTTCAATGGGGTGGGGGAGAGTTCAATGGGGTGGGGGAGAGTTCAATGGGGTGGGGGAGAGTTCAATGGGGTTGGGGAGAGTTCAATGGGGTGGGGGAGAGTTCAATGGGGTGGGGGAGAGTTCAATGGGGTGGGGGAGAGTTCAATGGGGTGGGGGAGAGTTCAATGGGGTGGGGGAGAGTTCAATGGGGTGGGGGAGAGTTCAATGTGAGGGAGAGTTCAACGTGGGGGAGAGTTCAATGTGGGGGAGAGTTCAATGTGGTGGAGAGTTCAATGGGGTGGTGGAGAGTTCAATGTGGTGGAGAGTTCAATGTGGTGGAGAGTTCAATGTGGGGGAGAGTTCAATGGGGTGGTGGAGAGTTCAATGTGGGGGAGAGTTCAATGGGGTGGTGGAGAGTTCAATGTGGGGGAGAGTTCAATGGGGTGGGGGAGAGTTCAATGGGGTGGGGGAGAGTTCAATGGGGTGGTGGAGAGTTCAATGTGGGGGAGAGTTCAATGGGGTGGTGGAGAGTTCAATGTGGGGGAGAGTTCAATGGGGTGGTGGAGAGTTCAATGTGGGGGAGAGTTCAATGGGGTGGTGGAGAGTTCAATGTGGTGGAGAGTTCAATGTGGGGGAGAGTTCAATGTGGGGGAGAGTTCAATGTGGGGGAGAGTTCAATGTGGTGGGGGAGAGTTCAATGTGGGGGAGAGTTCAATGTGGTGGGGGAGAGTTCAATGGGGTGGGAGAGAGTTCAATGTGGTGGAGAGTTCAATGTGGGGGAGAGTTCAATGTGGGGGAGAGTTCAATGTGGTGGAGAGTTCAATGTGGTGGGGGAGAGTTCAATGTGGGGGAGAGTTCAATGTGGTGGGGGAGAGTTCAATGGGGTGGGAGAGAGTTCAATGTGGTGGAGAGTTCAATGTGGGGGAGAGTTCAATGTGGGGGAGAGTTCAATGTGGTGGAGAGTTCAATGTGGTGGGGGAGAGTTCAATGTGGGGGAGAGTTCAATGTGGGGGAGAGTTCAATGTGGGGGAGAGTTCAATGGGGTGGGGGAGAGTTCAATGGGGTGGGGGAGAGTTCAATGGGGTGGGGGAGAGTTCAATGGGGTGGGGGAGAGTTCAATGGGGTGGGGGAGAGTTCAATGGGGTGGGGGAGAGTTCATTTGGGTAGGGGAGAGTTCATTTGGGTAGGGGAGAGTTCAATGGGGTAGGGGAGAGTTCAATGGGGTGGGGGAGAGTTCAATGAGTTGGGGGAGAGTTCAATGGGGTGGGGGAAAGTTAAATGGGGTGGGGGAGTGTTCAATGGGGTGGAGTAGAATTCAATGGGGTGGGGTAGAGTTCAATGGGGTGGGGGAGAGTTCAATGGGGTGGGGGAGAGTTCAATGGGGTGGGGGAGAGTTCAATGGGGTTGGGGGTTCAATGGGGTGGGGGAAAGTTAAATGGGGTGGGGGAGAGTTCAATTGGGTGGGGGAGAGTTCAATTCGGTGGGGGAGAGTTCAATGGGGTGGGGGAGAGTTCAATGGGGTGGGGGAGAGTTCAATGGGGTGAGGGAGAGTTCAATGGGGTGGTGGAAAGTTCAATGGGGTGGGGGAGAGTTCAATGGGGTGGGGGAGAGTTCAATGGGGTGGGGGAGAGTTCAATGGGGTGGGGGAGAGTTCAATGGGGTGGGGGAGAGTTCAATGGGGTGGGGGAGAGTTCAATGGGATGGGGGAGAGTTCAATTGGGTGGGGGAGAGTTCAATGGGGTGGTGGAGAGTTCAATGGGGTGGTGGAGAGTTCAATGTGGGAGAGAGTTCAATGGGGTGCGGGAGAGTTCAATTGGGTGGGGGAGAGTTCAATTGGGTGGGGGAGAGTTCAATGGGGTGGGGGAGAGTTCAATAGGGTGGGGGAGAGTTCAATGGGGTTGGGGAGAGTTCAATGGGGTGGGGGAGAGTTCAATGGGGTGGGGGAGAGTTCAATGGGGTGGGGGAGAGTTCAATGGGGTGGGGGAGAGTTCAATGGGGTTGGGGAGAGTTCAATGGGGTGGGGGAGAGTTCAATGGGGTGGGGGAGAGTTCAATGGGGTGGTGGAGAGTTCAATGTGGGAGAGAGTTCAATGGGGTGCGGGAGAGTTCAATTGGGTGGGGGAGAGTTCAATTGGGTGGGGGAGAGTTCAATGGGGTGGGGGAGAGTTCAATGGGGTTGGGGAGAGTTCAATGGGGTGGGGGAGAGTTCAATGGGGTGGTGGAGAGTTCAATGTGGGAGAGAGTTCAATGGGGTGCGGGAGAGTTCAATTGGGTGGGGGAGAGTTCAATTGGGTGGGGGAGAGTTCAATGGGGTGGGGGAGAGTTCAATGGGGTGGGGGAGAGTTCAATGGGGTTGGGGAGAGTTCAATGGGGGTGGGGGAGAGTTCAATGGGGTGGGGGAGAGTTCAATGGGGTGGGGGAGAGTTCAATGGGGTTGGGGAGAGTTCAATGGGGTGGGGGAGAGTTCAATGGGGTGGGGGAGAGTTCAATGGGGTGGTGGAGAGTTCAATGTGGGAGAGAGTTCAATGGGGTGCGGGAGAGTTCAATTGGGTGGGGGAGAGTTCAATTGGGTGGGGGAGAGTTCAATGGGGTGGGGGAGAGTTCAATGGGGTTGGGGAGAGTTCAATGGGGTGGGGGAGAGTTCAATGGGGTGGTGGAGAGTTCAATGTGGGAGAGAGTTCAATGGGGTGCGGGAGAGTTCAATTGGGTGGGGGAGAGTTCAATTGGGTGGGGGAGAGTTCAATGGGGTGGGGGAGAGTTCAATGGGGTGGGGGAGAGTTCAATGGGGTTGGGGAGAGTTCAATGGGGGTGGGGGAGAGTTCAATGGGGTGGGGGAGAGTTCAATGGGGTGGGGGAGAGTTCAATGGGGTGGGGGAGAGTTCAATGGGGTTGGGGAGAGTTCAATGGGGTGGGGGAGAGTTCAATGGGGTGGGGGAGAGTTCAATGGGGTGGGGGAGAGTTCAATGGGGTGGGGGAGAGTTCAATGGGGTGGGGGAGAGTTCAATGGGGTGGGGGAGAGTTCAATGTGAGGGAGAGTTCAACGTGGGGGAGAGTTCAATGTGGGGGAGAGTTCAATGTGGTGGAGAGTTCAATGGGGTGGTGGAGAGTTCAATGTGGTGGAGAGTTCAATGTGGTGGAGAGTTCAATGTGGGGGAGAGTTCAATGGGGTGGTGGAGAGTTCAATGTGGGGGAGAGTTCAATGGGGTGGTGGAGAGTTCAATGTGGGGGAGAGTTCAATGGGGTGGGGGAGAGTTCAATGGGGTGGGGGAGAGTTCAATGGGGTGGTGGAGAGTTCAATGTGGGGGAGAGTTCAATGGGGTGGTGGAGAGTTCAATGTGGGGGAGAGTTCAATGGGGTGGTGGAGAGTTCAATGTGGGGGAGAGTTCAATGGGGTGGTGGAGAGTTCAATGTGGTGGAGAGTTCAATGTGGGGGAGAGTTCAATGTGGGGGAGAGTTCAATGTGGGGGAGAGTTCAATGTGGTGGGGGAGAGTTCAATGTGGGGGAGAGTTCAATGTGGTGGGGGAGAGTTCAATGGGGTGGGAGAGAGTTCAATGTGGTGGAGAGTTCAATGTGGGGGAGAGTTCAATGTGGGGGAGAGTTCAATGTGGTGGAGAGTTCAATGTGGTGGGGGAGAGTTCAATGTGGGGGAGAGTTCAATGTGGTGGGGGAGAGTTCAATGGGGTGGGAGAGAGTTCAATGTGGTGGAGAGTTCAATGTGGGGGAGAGTTCAATGTGGGGGAGAGTTCAATGTGGTGGAGAGTTCAATGTGGTGGGGGAGAGTTCAATGTGGGGGAGAGTTCAATGTGGTGGGGGAGAGTTCAATAGGGTGGGAGAGAGTTCAATGTGGTGGAGAGTTCAATGTGGGGGAGAGTTCAATGTGGGGGAGAGTTCAATGTGGTGGAGAGTTCAATGTGGTGGGGGAGAGTTCAATGTGGGGGAGTGTTCAATGTGGTGGGGGAGAGTTCAATGGGGTGGGAGAGAGTTCAATGTGGTGGAGAGTTCAATGTGGGGGAGAGTTCAATGTGGGGGAAGGTGCCTGGCGGGGAAATGTGCCGATAAAAACTGAGGGTAGTTTTAATGAGGTTAAATGCTCATATTTGTTGGTAAATTCCTATTTTCAAAGGAATTCAGTACTTATATTAGATAGTTATTTTAGAAGTAGCTCTTTCCTTGTTGGTTAATCCGATATTTTCAATATTGACTCTTTCTAATTTTCTCACCTGCAGGTTGTACTCCCGAGCACAATGCCTTCACCTTTTCAGACTCTTTCGGAAAAGGATTCGAATTTACTGAGGAATGACATCATCAAGTTTCAGTTGTGTCCTCTGGTCTATCAAACCATGATAGAATGGGGCTTTGAAAAGCCCGATGGAGTGAGAATAATATACCATTTCAATGACAAGGAGATTGAAGAGAAATGTGGTAGAGATCTGAAAAAATGGTTGAAGAAGAATAAAGAAGCACTGGAAGCCACAGACTTCTCCAGCTTTGATGTAACTACTCTGCACGATCTTCTACCAGTTCTCTGCTACGACAAAGTCATTCCAAATGGAACAAAAGAATGGGAAGATAAAATCAGAGACACGAATAGTATCGAGTATCTTCTGAAACAGGTGAAAGCCTACAGGAATGACGTAAGTCATGAATTTGCTAAAGCTAAAAGTGATCCCGACATTAAAGCAAAGCAAGAACTGCTAAGCAAATGCATAAGAACTGCTGGCACACTCTACAACAAAGACCAGAGTGTAGTTGATGAAAGAATTGCAGATTTAGAGGCTAAATTTGTTAAGTTAGTTAATGATACAGTCACTTATCCAATTGCTGTAAAGCATGTAACGAAATTTGTAGAAAAGGAAAGTGCACCACTCATGCTGAAGAAATATTCTAATTTATTCTCTGTTCCTTTGCCAGGCGGTCTGGGAAAAGTAGGTACTGCTCAGATCTTTGAGTCCGTAAATCTATCAGTCAAAGAGAAGACAAATGCAGTAAAAGATGTTGCGACAAAAAACAAAATTGTTTGCAGCTCCAATGAGATATGTAAACACATCAAGAATAAATTTGTGGTAATTACCGGAGGTCCAGGTTCCGGAAAGACTACTCTCATGAAGCATCTCTTTCAAAATATTTTGGACAATTCAGTAAATGGAAACGAGTTGAGTTATGAAGGCATCAGTAGATTCAAAGTACCTATCTACCTAGAATGCCGAACTGAGCGACAGAACAGTCTTCGTTATTTCCTGAAGGAGAGTCTTAGAGATTGCAACTACTCTAAAGACGTCATTTATGACGCATTCAAAAAAGTGGAGGGAAAAGTATTCTTAATTGATGGCTACGATGAAGTCAATGATAAGAGCAGAGAACTGGTTGATGAAATCATCCCCTTCTGCAGAGACTATAACGCTACATGCATTGTTTCTGGCAGAGTTGATGCAGGAAAAAACCTCATCAGAGAACTGAAAGAGAGAGAATTGAGTTACATTGAAATGCTCATCAAACCTTTCAGTGAAAGGAGCGACAAAGTGAGTTTCTTAAGGAGGTATGGTGATAAGATGGATGGTGTTAAAAAAAAAGAACTGGTGAAGAGTTTTGAGAATCTGAATGAATCTGCACAGGAAGTATTTTCCTGCCCAGTTCTTTTGGCATTATTCATCTCTCTGTTCTTGAACAACAGAAACTCTTTGTCCCAATTGCACAATGAACAAAGTGCTTACAAAGCAATAAGAAATATCTTCTATGAAGAAATTCTGAAGAAATTAATCGAGAGCAATGTTGCTAATCCTGAATTGAGAGCTAATTACTTGCTAGAAGTGTTCAGTGACTACAGTCTCAGACTTTTCGGGAAGAAGGAATATTTCTTTGGACAGAAAGATATTAAAAGCTTGACTGAAGATTGTGTAGAAAGAATTTTTACCTTAGATGTGGACATTAAGGGGATATTTTCGTGCATCTTAACCCCAGAGACCTCTTTGAAAACTGGTGAAACTTCTTACGCCTTCACACACAGCTCCATTCAGGAATACCTGGCAGTAGAACATATTATCAAGAACATGGAAGAGAGAGACATTGACTGGAATTCAGAGCAGCTTTCAGAAGATAGTCTGCGAGAACAGTTTCTAGCCTGTCTTGGTGTACCTCCTTCACTCTCTGGTGTACCTACTTCACTCTCTGGTGTACCTACTTCACTCTCTGGTGTACCTACTTCACTCTCTGAAGTTAAGAAGGAAGTTGAGAGGTGAGTAATTATATTTTAGCTAATATTTTGGTATTCAGTTGTCATCTGTCATTCCCACCATTATTGAAAATAGATATTAAATATAACTTTATATCATTTTAAGCATTCACTGCGCACATTAACAAATACAGATGGTTGTTTTTCAGTAAAATGTTTCTATCAAATCAAAGGAATAAAACAATTCAGTACAAAATCTCAATTTGTAGAAAATATATATATATCTAATATTGAACAATAATATCTAGAAATAAAAATAAATCGAATACGAACGATCAAGAAAATCCTTTCTCTTTCGACCATAAAACATATTCAGATGTATTGTAACATTACATTTTCTGATTAATTTTTTATATTGTTCTAATAATCTAATTGAACCACATTTGGTACACCACACATTGACTTAACCTCAATTTGTACCTACAAAGTAATGAAAACAGACGAAATTTCCCAGTTCAATTTTTCAAAACTAGACTCTTTGTGTATTTTGTGATATTCTTTGAAACTAATTATGCATCAAACTAAATAATAACTACAGAAAACATAACCACAATGAAGAACTGTATGGATTTCTTTCTTTTAGAGGTTCACCGTTCAGTTCACTCTATCGGTATGTTGGTGAACTTTGTTTACCATTTTATCTACAGTAGCGAGCATAAGTTAAGGGACAATAAAAAAAATTCAACATTTTCGTTTATTGCAAAAGAACTAGACAACGAAAATACGTGAAACTTAACAACAATAAAGGTACACTTACTGTGGGTATGTGGTAGAAATATTAGCAAAATCAAACAAATATATACCAAAATATTTAATTATTGCCATCAGAGGACGAAAAAGACACCGAGCAAAAGTTAAGGAACAGTTATTAATAAACGGGTATAAACTGAATAATCTTTGTTTGAAAGACTGTTTCAATATATTAAATTGTTACTAAAGGTCATCAAATTATTGGAACAAAATTATCGCCGCCATTACACCTGCTACTTGGAAAAAAGTATCTCTCTGTGAAAAACCCCTATTTTTTTATTTTTTACCATCACAAGGATGGAAAGTCACTTTCTGAAATTAAAAGCATCATATAAAGATCTAAGAGTGTTGTGCATCACAATGTTAATCCTTTTTAAAGAGTGTGCTTCAATTATTACAAAACGAGAATCAGGAAGACCATCAAAAACTACCCCCAGAAAGGATCGTGCCATGGTGAGACTGTGCATAAAGGACCGTTTCAAGACTACTGCAGGTATTTTTCGCAAAATGAGTGAAACGCATGATCTCAATGTGTCCAGATTCAAAGTTAATAGAAGTTTGAACAGAGTAGTATTGAAAGCCTGGATGCTGTATCGAAGCCTGTGATATCGAAAAAGAACCGAACTGTAAGGCTGCAGTTTGCCAAGGAGCATGTCGTTTTGTCAAAGGAGCAGCGGTCCATGGTTGATTTCAGCGACGAATCTGTGATCGGAAGTAACAGCAGAAAGCACATTCGAGGTAATGTCGGTGAAATCTGTACCTCGAGTTCATTAAGCAAACTGTGAGACTTAAAGACGACAGCATGATGGTCTGGGGCATCATCTCTGCAGCGGGAACAGGCCCAATTGTTCGTGTGCATAGATTGGTCAATGTTGCAGTGTATACGCAACTTCTCATCCACCATTTTATTCCATATTCGCAATCAATTGATACTCAACCACGCATTTTGATGCAAGACAATTCTCCTTCTCACACAGCTAAATCTGTGAAAGCATACATAGAAAGTAAATGAGTTTCTCTTATAAGCTGGCCTGCTCAGAGCCCCGAATTGAACCCAATTGAAAACATTTGGAAGGTAATTGGTGATGGTGCTCAAGAACGCCTTCCCAAAAAATTAGGATTAACTGTGGTGATTCCTGAAAGAAGATTGACAGAAGATAAATCCATAATTCTGCTAAAAATTTGTTGATTCCTGTAATAATCGATGCAACGAGGTCATCAAAAATAAAAGACTCTTTACAAAATATTAATTTTGTATATCTAATTAGCAAATGGTTAGTGCAATAACAACTGTTCCTTAACTTTTGCTCGTTGTTCTTTTTGGTCTCTGATGGCAATTGTTGAATATTTAGGTAAATAATTTGTTCCATTTTGCTAATATTTCTAGCAAACACTCACAGTAAGTGTATCTTCATTGTTGTTAAGTTTCGCGTATTTTCGTCAACCAGTTTCTTTGCAATAAACAAAAATGTTCAACTTTTTTCACTGTCCCTTAACTTCTGCTCGCTACTGTAAATCTAGGAGTCAGAATTCATTTATGTACACTAGTATTAAATTTTGAAATGCCTTGTATCTTGATTTTCGAAGTGAACAATCCATGTTCGGTGTACAAAGCTTCATTATTTGTTAAGTACAACATTTAGTTGTGCTTCTTGTGCACGCTACGTACTATTTCTTTTGTGAGTCTTTGATGTGTACTGTTTTTGTATTTAGAAATGAAAAACTTCTTTGTATTAGTAAAGATAATTGAAACTGAGAATTTGTTTTCCAATTAAAAGTCAGTTCCTTGTAAATTTACTCAAGAAGTAACTTTTATATTGATTAAGCTTTTACTTGTATATCATTGTATTGATGATTGTTATATACTTATCGTGTGTTTAAATAGGATGCCCTTAAAGCCTCGTTGCTTACCGGGCCCTCTTTCATATTTGTAATAAATTATTCCTTGTATTGATAGATGGAGTAGGGGAGACTAAACCGACTCTTCTACTTCTTTGTAAGGGTCTTTTGAAGAAATAAATAAATAAAAATAGTTTGAAGCCAGAGTAAATAATGATATATACATACATAATGAATAAACGGTAATTGATTTATAAAAAATAAAGTCGTGTGAATAAAGTTAATAAATACACAAACACACACTGTGTAGAAACATACATTTACTTTTAACAGTCATGTAAATATGGTTAGTATTATCACTTGCATGTCACGTGACAATAGGCTTTATAATAATGTGTTCATTTTATTCTCAACAGATATGGTAATATCATCAAACTTCTGATGTTGGAAATAAAAGAAGCTAAAAAACTGGAGAAACACGCCAGAACATTCACTGCAGTGCTGAGGGAATACTTATTATCTGACTCTCGTGACTATTTTCAAGGTTTGATTTCATCTTCAAACTGTGACTCCGTCATCGTCTCAATTGTCTCTGATGTCCTGAACAAGACTGACACCGGATAATGCATATCAAACCCACAGATCCCACATCCCAAAAGGATACTGAACGAATGTTCGAATTGTATTCAAAAGGAAATATATCCTCATGGAACTTAATGCGAACATAAAAGGATAAAAGACCCCAGTGTTGAAACGCAACTGGTTGAATTATTCTATATACTGAACCTAGGTATAATAGTCTCTAAAGAGAGGAAATAGTTTAAAAACAAGTATAATTAGAATAATAAAACTAATGAGTACCTACCTAGGGTCACACAGGTAAATTGCGGTCCTTTAATTTCAAATTTAATATCACAATAAGCTCCTGCTAGATTTATTAATTTAAGTTTTTAACATGTGGTTTGAAGGTATGATGTTTCTGTTGTAAGAGGCCACAGTTAGTTAGTGTGCCTAAGCTAGTGTGTGAAATTCGGCACTAGGACTTTTCCCCTCCGGATCATTCCCGCCGGACTTTTCCCTGCTGGATCATTCCCGCCGGACTTTTCCCCGCCAGGACTATTCCCCGCCAGGACTATTCCCTGCCGGACTTTTCCCCGCCGAATAAAATAATTGTATTTTGGGCTATTAAATTATAATTTTGATGAAACAAACCATTTTTCAATAGAAGACACATTTTATTAACAGACTTACAATGATACAGTCCTATTCTTAGCTTTGATTTCCGTATGTGTCGATATTGGTTAGTGACCAATTTCCATGCAACTAAGTTAAAAAAAATCCAAAAAATTGGCTAGTTGCAACGGCAGACTTTGATTCACAATTTCACGACAATAGATTTATTGGTCAAAACTATTTTTTTTAAAACTAATTGAAAATTCTTAATATTAAATTGTCTTCCAAGGTTTAAATTAAAAACAATAGGCAGGGAAAAGTCCGGCGGAGAAAAGACCGGCGGGGAATAGTCTGGCGGGGAAAAGTCTGGCGGGGAATAGTCCGTTTGCCGTGAAATTCGACTGTCAAAGACGGGTTTAAATTACAGTTATCTGATATTATAAACTCCAGATATTGCCTAACTTAGTAATTGTAACGGTTAATTAAAGCAAAGTTGTACTGTGAAATCAATAATATGAAGTAACTGTTCTAATTACACCCTTGTTCAAAATTTCATAAATTTTAAAATAGGTACTAGGGTAAGTTCCGAGTTACCGGACAGTTTCATAGTATACCTACAATAACTAGTATTTAACTATAACTATAAGCTAAACTCTATGATAGAAAATGTGGAACCGACCAATAACTCGAAACTCACCCTAGTTTGAGTGAAACCTACTCTATTTATTGTTAACTATATTTTAACGAATTTTATAATTGTATTAGAATCTAGATATTATTAAAGAATTGATTAAGTACTCTATTAAGTACTTTTTTTATTAAGTACTTCAGTAATCTACTATAATATAATATACTTAGACAGATTAAAATGTTATAGACATGAACATATTTTCCATTTTTTAATTCTGAAATATAAACTTTATGATTTGAAGTCTCTTGGTGATTATTGCTGTTCTGATTATTAACTAACTATAACTAATATCTTTATATTAACTATTTATTCACTTACAGAAGTGTCCTTTAGAGATCAGTTTAGATAAATTTGCGCATGTTCTTTCATAGAAGAGTAACAACATAAATCTTGAAAAAATCAGAATTTTATTAAGAAATCTGGTAGGTGCAGTGTGTACTATCGCGGAAAAGTGTGTCCGTCAGCTGAAGTATGGTATTTTAGCATTTTTGACACTTCTTACTTTTTGCATATGGCAATTTAATGTGTATTACTCCGCGTTCAAAAATCCCCCATTAAGGAGGAGCCTATTGCTGGGGTAAAATGTTGGGGTAATTGGGTGAAATGGGGGATAATATATGTATCTAGAGGAGGGACGGGGGGGGGGGGGGGGGTGATTTATACTGATTTCTGACAAGTGATTAGATATTATTATTGTACTTTATAAATTAAAGTATAAACATATAGTTTCATTTGTATCATCCATGTAATATTCATTTTGTAATGAATACATGTAATTTTCTAATTTCAAATGAATAATTATAATTTTGAAATTTTCCATTCAATTAACCTTGGTATATATTTCATAGGATTTATTCTTGATTTTTTTTATGCAATTTACTTTCGACCAATTTCCGTTTTAATATTGAAACTAATAACTATTCGAATTTGAGGTAAAAGTAGATTTCTAGCTTTAGCTTTGTCAAATCTCATTAATTCCAAAAATATTATTTATGACAACCATTCACACAAGAACATTAAACTAATCTTCTTCAGATATGATTTTAAATAACTTCTCTTGTTTCACACCTTTAAATTATTTGTTCGGTATAGACATTTTCTCGGCTATTATCCAAAGCTGTTCAGCGCTCCTTTGTTCTTAGAGTCTATTATGATTCATTCAACATATATGGTCAAAATGTGAAAGTTATTAAAATTAGTGTAAATGGAATTACGAAGAATTTCAATCATTTATCCTGTTCTAATTTAATGACAACTATCATCAAATTAAATGTAAATTGTTTTTCTACAGTTTATTACTACTTATAAAATAAGTAAACACCGATACTGTATTAAAGATATTTAATTGGACAATTATTTTAGGTTAATGAATAAAAGAAAACTATTACCAAGTTGTAGCTTAATCCATTTCATTTGAAGACTTTAAATGCAGGAATTTGATGGAATTTTCTATTTCATCAGGTGATTTAATTGTTGGTATTCAGTTTGAAATTTCATGCCTAATTCACAAGCAGTTATATCATAAATCTAAAAATCTTAACATACTTCAATTTCGTAAATTTTCAATTGCAGTTATGCTTATATTTTACAAAAATTGCATCACAGTAAACTTTTATGTGTATGGA
Organism: Caprella mutica; assembly: GCA_947561585.1. Classification (NCBI taxonomy): domain Eukaryota; kingdom Metazoa; phylum Arthropoda; class Malacostraca; order Amphipoda; family Caprellidae; genus Caprella; species Caprella mutica. Next base: position 322,209 of record CANNZV010000819.1, on the reverse strand, counting down.
AATGAATGATGTGATCTATCTTTTATTAAACTATCTCAATTGAACGGAACATCGCTGAAGTAAATAGGAAAAAGATACAAGAGACTACGTCTCTCAAAGAGATAAACTAAAGGAAAGTTTCTCTAAGAACATTGGAGTTAATGCAGTTTTGGTTGAATGGAAAAATGAATTTTTGAAGGAGCCTTCATTTGAAATAATAACCTTACTAGTAAATAAAGAAATATGGCCAAAAAGATAAAAGGAAGGCAATTAAAGAATTTAAAGTGGAAGTCCAATAAATTCGATACAATTATTTCTAGTTAAAAATAATTAAGCTATACATGCCAAGGATAATTTAAAAAATAATTAAATTTTATTTAAGTATTTGTAAAAATAAATAGTTAAATAGTAGTAATAACTACTTTACTGGAAGTATCAATCATAAAAAATTCAAAGAATTTAGAGTTGTATGAAACTATATAAAGAACATGAACCTACAATATAAAATAATGCAATATTACATACTATTAGGTTTTTCATAGATAGCAATAAAAATACATTTACAGCAGTAATGATAATAAATTAATATATTTTACGTTACGTGCAAATCTATACCATTTAGTTCAGTATTTTACACCCTTAAATTTAACAGAGAAATCTCGTAACAAATTAAGAGACGTAATATTGAAATCATAGATGGGTTAAGAAAATTAAATTAAAACTGAATGGATCATATAGATTAGTAGAATGGTAAGTGCAGATGAAGCAATTTGGGGGATGAAACTAGACTTCTTTCCGGTGATATAACTGGTGAGAAGAGGTCAGATGAGCACTGGTGAGAAGAGGTCAGATGAGCACTGGTGAGAAGAGGTCAGAACTGCACTGGTGAGAAGAGGTCAGATGAGCACTGGTGAGAAGAGGTCAGAACTGCACTAGTGGGAAGAGGTCAGATGAGCACTGGTGAGAAGAGGTCAGAACTGCACTGGTGAGAAGATGTCAGAACTGCACTGGTGAGAAGAGGTCAGAACTGCACTGGTGAGAAGAGGTAAGATGAGCACTGGTGAGAAGAGGTCAGATGAGCACTGGTGAGAAGAGGTCAGATGAGCACTGGTGAGAAGAGGTCAGATGAGCACTGGTGAGAAGAGGTCAGATGAGCACTGGTGAGAAGAGGTCAGAACTGCACTGGTGAGAAGAGGTCAGAACTGCACTGGTGAGAAGATGTCAGATGAGCAATGGTGAGAAGAGGTCAGATGAGCACTGGTGAGAAGAGGTCAGATGAGCACTGGTGAGAAGAGGTCAGATGAGCACTGGTGAGAAGAGGTCAGATGAGCACTGGTGAGAAGAGGTCAAATGAGCACTGGTGAGAAGAGGTCAGATGAGCACTGGTGAGAAGAGGTCAGATGAGCACTGGTGAGAAGAGGTCAGATGAGCACTGGTGAGAAGAGGTCAGATGAGCACTGGTGAGAAGAGGTCAGATGAGCACTGGTGAGAAGAGGTCAGAACTGCACTGGTGAGAAGAGGTCAGAACTGCACTGGTGAGAAGATGTCAGATGAGCAATGGTGAGAAGAGGTCAGATGAGCACTGGTGAGAAGAGGTCAGATGAGCACTGGTGAGAAGAGGTCAAATGAGCACTGGTGAGAAGAGGTCAGATGAGCACTGGTGAGAAGAGGTCAGATGAGCACTGGTGAGAAGAGGTCAGATGAGCACTGGTGAGAAGAGGTCAGATGAGCACTGGTGAGAAGAGGTCAGATGAGCACTGGTGAGAAGAGGTCAGATGAGCACTGGTGAGAAGAGGTCAGATGAGCACTGGTGAGAAGAGGTCAGATGAGCACTGGTGAGAAGAGGTCAGATGAGCACTGGTGAGAAGAGGTCAGAACTGCACTGGTGAGAAGAGGTCAGAACTACACTGGTGAGAAGAGGTCAGATGAGCAATGGTGAGAAGAGGTCAGATGAGCACTGGTGAGAAGAGGTCAAATGAGCACTGGTGAGAAGAGGTCAGATGAGCACTGGTGAGAAGAGGTCAGATGAGCACTGGTGAGAAGAGGTCAGATGAGCACTGGTGAGAAGAGGTCAGATGAGCACTGGTGAGAAGAGGTCAGATGAGCACTGGTGAGAAGAGGTCAGAACTGCACTGGTGAGAAGAGGTCAGAACTGCACTGGTGAGAAGAGGTCAGATGAGCAATGGTGAGAAGAGGTCAGATGATCACTGGTGAGAAGAGGTCAGATGAGCACTGGTGAGAAGAGGTCAGATGAGCACTGGTGAGAAGAGGTCAGATGAGCACTGGTGAGAAGAGGTCAGATGAACACTGGTGAGAAGAGGTCAGATGAGCACTGGTGAGAAGAGGTCAGATGAGCACTGGTGAGAAGAGGTCAGATGAGCACTGGTGAGAAGAGGTCAGATGAACACTGGTGAGAAGAGGTCAGATGAGCACTGGTGAGAAGAGGTCAGATGAGCACTGGTGAGAAGAGGTCAGAACTGCACTGGTGAGAAGAGGTCAGAACTGCACTGGTGAGAAGAGGTCAGATGAGCACTGGTGAGAAGAGGTCAGAACTGCACTGGTGAGAAGAGGTCAGTACTGCACTGGTGAGAAGAGGTCAGATGAGCAATGGTGAGAAGAGGTCAGATGAGCAATGGTGAGAAGAGGTCAGAAGAGCAATGGTGAGAAGAGGTCAGATGAGCACTGGTGAGAAGAGGTCAGAACTGCACTGGTGAGAAGAGGTCAGATGAGCACTGGTGAGAAGAGGTCAGATGAGCACTGGTGAGAAGAGGTCAGATGAGCACTGGTGAGAAGAGGTCAGATGAACACTGGTGAGAAGAGGTCAGAACTGCACTGGTGAGAAGAGGTCAGATGAGCACTGGTGAGAAGAGGTCAGATGAGCACTGGTGAGAAGAGGTCAGATGAGCACTGGTGAGAAGAGGTCAGATGAGCACTGGTGAGAAGAGGTCAGAACTGCACTGGTGAGAAGAGGTCAGAACTGCACTGGTGAAAAGAGGTCAGATGAGCACTGGTGAGAAGAGGTCAGAACTGCACTGGTGAGAAGAGATCAATACTGCACTGGTGAGAAGAGGTCAGATGAGCAATGGTGAGAAGAGGTCAGATGAGCACTGGTGAGAAGAGGTCAGAACTGCACTGGTGAGAAGAGGTCAGTACTGCACTGGTGAGAAGAGGTCAGATGAGCAATGGTGAGAAGAGGTCAGATGAGCACTGGTGAGAAGAGGTCAGAACTGCACTGGTGAGAAGAGGTCAGTACTGCACTGGTGAGAAGAGGTCAGATGAGCACTGGTGAGAAGAGGTCAGAACTGCAGTGGTGAGAAGAGGTCAGATGAGCACTGGTGAGAAGAGGTCAGATGAGCACTGGTGAGAAGAGGTCAGATGAGCACTGGTGAGAAGAGGTCAGAACTGCACTGGTGAGAAGAGGTCAGATGAACACTGGTGAGAAGAGGTCAGATGAGCACTGGTGAGAAGAGGTCAGATGAGCACTGGTGAGAAGAGGTCAGATGAGCACTGGTGAGAAGAGGTCAGAACTGCACTGGTGAGAAGAGGTCAGATGAACACTGGTGAGAAGAGGTCAGATGAACACTGGTGAGAAGAGGTCAGAACTGCACTGGTGAGAAGAGGTCAGATGAGCACTGGTGAGAAGAGGTCAGATGAGCACTGGTGAGAAGAGGTCAGATGAGCACTGGTGAGAAGAGGTCAGAACTGCACTGGTGAGAAGAGGTCAGATGAACACTGGTGAGAAGAGGTCAGATGAACACTGGTGAGAAGAGGTCAGAACTGCACTGGTGAGAAGAGGTCAGATGAACACTGGTGAGAAGAGGTCAGATGAACACTGGTGAGAAGAGGTCAGATGAACACTGGTGAGAAGAGGTCAGATGAACACTGGTGAGAAGAGGTCAGAACTGCACTGGTGAGAAGAGGTCAGATGAACACTGGTGAAAAGAGGTCAGATGAACACTGGTGAGAAGAGGTCAGATGAACACTAGTGAGAAGAGGTCAGAACTGCACTGGTGAGAAGAGGTCAGATGAACACTGGTGAGAAGAGGTCAGATGAACACTGGTGAGAAGAGGTCAGAACTGCACTGGTGAGAAGAGGTCAGATGAACACTGGTGAGAAGAGGTCAGATGAACACTGGTGAGAAGAGGTCAGATGAGCACTGTTGAGAAGAGGTCAGATGAACACTGGTGAGAAGAGGTCAGATGAACACTGGCGAGAAGAGGTCAGATGAACACTGGTGAGAAGAGGTCAGATGAACACTGGTGAGAAGAGGTCAGTTGAGCACTGGTGAGAAGAGGTCAGATGAGCACTGGTGAGAAGAGGTCAGATGAACACTGGTGAGAAGAGGTCATATGAGCACTGGTGAGAAGAGGTCAGATGAGCACTGGTGAGAAGAGGTCAGATGAGCACTGGTGAGAAGAGGTCAGATGAGCACTGGTGAGAAGAGGTCAGATGAGCACTGGTGAGAAGAGGTCAGATGAGCACTGGTGAGGAGAGGTCAGATGAGCACTGGTGAGAAGAGGTCAGATGAGCACTGGTGAGAAGAGGTCAGATGAGCACTGGTGAGAAGAGGTCAGATGAGCACTGGTGAGAAGAGGTCAGTACTGCACTGGTGAGAAGAGGTCAGATGAGCACTGGTGAGAAGAGGTCAGAACTGCAGTGGTGAGAAGAGGTCAGAACTGCACTGGTGAGAAGAGGTCAGATGAGCACTGGTGAGAAGAGGTCAGATGAGCACTGGTGAGAAGAGGTCAGATGAGCACTGGTGAGAAGAGGTCAGAACTGCACTGGTGAGAAGAGGTCAGAACTGCACTGGTGAGAAGAGGTCAGATGAGCACTGGTGAGAAGAGGTCAGAACTGCACTAGTGAGAAGAGGTCAGTACTGCACTGGTGAGAAGAGGTCAGATGAGCAATGGTGAGAAGAGGTCAGATGAGCACTGGTGAGAAGAGGTCAGAACTGCACTGGTGAGAAGAGGTCAGAACAGCACTGGTGAGAAGAGGTCAGAACTGCACTAGTGGGAAGAGGTCAGATGAGCACTGGTGAGAAGAGGTCAGAACTGCACTGGTGAGAAGAGGTCAGAACTGCACTGGTGAGAAGAGGTCAGATGAGCACTGGTGAGAAGAGGTAAGATGAGCACTGGTGAGAAGAGGTCAGATGAGCACTGGTGAGAAGAGGTCAGATGAGCACTGGTGAGAAGAGGTCAGATGAGCACTGGTGAGAAGAGGTCAGATGAGCACTGGTGAGAAGAGGTCAGATGAGCACTGGTGAGAAGAGGTCAGAACTGCACTGGTGAGAAGAGGTCAGAACTGCACTGGTGAGAAGAGGTCAGATGAGCAATGGTGAGAAGAGGTCAGATGAGCACTGGTGAGAAGAGGTCAGATGAGCACTGGTGAGAAGAGGTCAGATGAGCACTGGTGAGAAGAGGTCAGATGAGCACTGGTGAGAAGAGGTCAAATGAGCACTGGTGAGAAGAGGTCAGATGAGCACTGGTGAGAAGAGGTCAGATGAGCACTGGTGAGATGAGGTCAGATGAGCACTGGTGAGAAGAGGTCAGATGAGCACTGGTGAGAAGAGGTCAGATGAGCACTGGTGAGAAGAGGTCAGATGAGCACTGTTGAGAAGAGGTCAGATGAGCACTGGTGAGAAGAGGTCAGATGAGCACTGGTGAGAAGAGGTCAGATGAGCACTGGTGAGAAGAGGTCAGAACTGCACTGGTGAGAAGAGGTCAGAACTGCACTGGTGAGAAGAGGTCAGATGAGCAATGGTGAGAAGAGGTCAGATGAGCACTGGTGAGAAGAGGTCAAATGAGCACTGGTGAGAAGAGGTCAGATGAGCACTGGTGAGAAGAGGTCAGATGAGCACTGGTGAGAAGAGGTCAGATGAGCACCGGTGAGAAGAGGTCAGATGAGCACTGGTGAGAAGAGGTCAGATGAGCACTGGTGAGAAGAGGTCAGAACTGCACTGGTGAGAAGAGGTCAGAACTGCACTGGTGAGAAGAGGTCAGATGAGCAATGGTGAGAAGAGGTCAGATGAGCACTGGTGAGAAGAGGTCAGATGAGCACTGGTGAGAAGAGGTCAGATGAGCACTGGTGAGAAGAGGTCAGATGAGCACTGGTGAGAAGAGGTCAGATGAGCACTGGTGAGAAGAGGTCAGATGAGCACTGGTGAGAAGAGGTCAGATGAGCACTGGTGAGAAGAGGTCAGATGAGCACTGGTGAGAAGAGGTCAGATGAGCACTGGTGAGAAGAGGTCAGATGAGCACTGGTGAGAAGAGGTCAGATGAACACTGGTGAGAAGAGGTCAGATGAGCACTGGTGAGAAGAGGTCAGTTGAGCACTGGTGAGAAGAGGTCAGATGAGCACTGGTGAGAAGAGGTCAGATGAGCACTGGTGAGAAGAGGTCAGATGAGCACTGGTGAGAAGAGGTCAGAACTGCACTGGTGAGAAGAGGTCAGAACTGCACTGGTGAGAAGAGGTCAGATGAGCATTGGTGAGAAGAGGTCAGAACTGCACTGGTGAGAAGAGGTCAGTACTGCACTGGTGAGAAGAGGTCAGATGAGCAATGGTGAGAAGAGGTCAGATGAGCAATGGTGAGAAGAGGTCAGATGAGCACTGGTGAGAAGAGGTCAGAACTGCACTGGTGAGAAGAGGTCAGTACTGCACTGGTGAGAAGAGGTCAGATGAGCACTGGTGAGAAGAGGTCAGAACTGCAGTGGTGAGAAGAAGTCAGAACTTCACTGGTGAGAAGAGGTCAGATGAGCACTGGTGAGAAGAGGTCAGATGAGCACTGGTGAGAAGAGGTCAGATGAGCACTGGTGAGAAGAGGTCAGAACTGCACTGGTGAGAAGAGGTCAGAACTGCACTGGTGAGAAGAGGTCAGATGAGCACTGGTGAGAAGAGGTCAGAACTGCACTGGTGAGAAGAGGTCAGATGAGCACTGGTGAGAAGAGGTAAGATGAGCACTGGTGAGAAGAGGTCAGATGAGCACTGGTGAGAAGAGGTCAGATGAGCACTGGTGAGAAGAGGTCAGATGAGCACTGGTGAGAAGAGGTCAGATGAGCACTGGTGAGAAGAGGTCAGATGAGCACTGGTGAGAAGAGGTCAGAACTGCACTGGTGAGAAGAGGTCAGAACTGCACTGGTGAGAAGAGGTCAGATGAGCAATGGTGAGAAGAGGTCAGATGAGCACTGGTGAGAAGAGGTCAGATGAGCACTGGTGAGAAGAGGTCAGATGAGCACTGGTGAGAAGAGGTCAGATGAGCACTGGTGAGAAGAGGTCAAATGAGCACTGGTGAGAAGAGGTCAGATGAGCACTGGTGAGAAGAGGTCAGATGAGCACTGGTGAGATGAGGTCAGATGAGCACTGGTGAGAAGAGGTCAGATGAGCACTGGTGAGAAGAGGTCAGATGAGCACTGGTGAGAAGAGGTCAGATGAGCACTGGTGAGAAGAGGTCAGATGAGCACTGGTGAGAAGAGGTCAGATGAGCACTGGTGAGAAGAGGTCAGATGAGCACTGGTGAGAAGAGGTCAGAACTGCACTGGTGAGAAGAGGTCAGAACTGCACTGGTGAGAAGAGGTCAGATGAGCAATGGTGAGAAGAGGTCAGATGAGCACTGGTGAGAAGAGGTCAAATGAGCACTGGTGAGAAGAGGTCAGATGAGCACTGGTGAGAAGAGGTCAGATGAGCACTGGTGAGAAGAGGTCAGATGAGCACCGGTGAGAAGAGGTCAGATGAGCACTGGTGAGAAGAGGTCAGATGAGCACTGGTGAGAAGAGGTCAGAACTGCACTGGTGAGAAGAGGTCAGAACTGCACTGGTGAGAAGAGGTCAGATGAGCAATGGTGAGAAGAGGTCAGATGAGCACTGGTGAGAAGAGGTCAGATGAGCACTGGTGAGAAGAGGTCAGATGAGCACTGGTGAGAAGAGGTCAGATGAGCACTGGTGAGAAGAGGTCAGATGAGCACTGGTGAGAAGAGGTCAGATGAGCACTGGTGAGAAGAGGTCAGATGAGCACTGGTGAGAAGAGGTCAGATGAGCACTGGTGAGAAGAGGTCAGATGAGCACTGGTGAGAAGAGGTCAGATGAGCACTGGTGAGAAGAGGTCAGATGAACACTGGTGAGAAGAGGTCAGATGAGCACTGGTGAGAAGAGGTCAGTTGAGCACTGGTGAGAAGAGGTCAGATGAGCACTGGTGAGAAGAGGTCAGATGAGCACTGGTGAGAAGAGGTCAGATGAGCACTGGTGAGAAGAGGTCAGAACTGCACTGGTGAGAAGAGGTCAGAACTGCACTGGTGAGAAGAGGTCAGATGAGCATTGGTGAGAAGAGGTCAGAACTGCACTGGTGAGAAGAGGTCAGTACTGCACTGGTGAGAAGAGGTCAGATGAGCAATGGTGAGAAGAGGTCAGATGAGCAATGGTGAGAAGAGGTCAGATGAGCACTGGTGAGAAGAGGTCAGAACTGCACTGGTGAGAAGAGGTCAGTACTGCACTGGTGAGAAGAGGTCAGATGAGCACTGGTGAGAAGAGGTCAGAACTGCAGTGGTGAGAAGAAGTCAGAACTTCACTGGTGAGAAGAGGTCAGATGAGCACTGGTGAGAAGAGGTCAGATGAGCACTGGTGAGAAGAGGTCAGATGAGCACTGGTGAGAAGAGGTCAGAACTGCACTGGTGAGAAGAGGTCAGAACTGCACTGGTGAGAAGAGGTCAGATGAGCACTGGTGAGAAGAGGTCAGAACTGCACTGGTGAGAAGAGGTCAGTACTGCACTGGTGAGAAGAGGTCAGATGAGCAATGGTGAGAAGAGGTCAGATGAGCACTGGTGAGAAGAGGTCAGAACTGCACTGGTGAGAAGAGGTCAGTACTGCACTGGTGAGAAGAGGTCAGATGAGCAATGGTGAGAAGAGGTCAGATGAGCACTGGTGAGAAGAGGTCAGAACTGCACTGGTGAGAAGAGGTCAGTACTGCACTGGTGAGAAGAGGTCAGATGAGCACTGGTGAGAAGAGGTCAGAACTGCAGTGGTGAGAAGAGGTCAGATGAGCACTGGTGAGAAGAGGTCAGATGAGCACTGGTGAGAAGAGGTCAGAACTGCACTGGTGAGAAGAGGTCAGATGAACACTGGTGAGAAGAGGTCAGATGAGCACTGGTGAGAAGAGGTCAGATGAGCACTGGTGAGAAGAGGTCAGATGAGCACTGGTGAGAAAAGGTCAGAACTGCACTGGTGAGAAGAGGTCAGATGAACACTGGTGAGAAGAGGTCAGATGAACACTGGTGAGAAGAGGTCAGAACTGCACTGGTGAGAAGAGGTCAGATGAGCACTGGTGAGAAGAGGTCAGATGAGCACTGGTGAGAAGAGGTCAGATGAGCACTGGTGAGAAGAGGTCAGAACTGCACTGGTGAGAAGAGGTCAGATGAACACTGGTGAGAAGAGGTCAGATGAACACTGGTGAGAAGAGGTCAGATGAGCACTGGTGAGAAGAGGTCAGATGAACACTGGTGAGAAGAGGTCAGATGAACACTGGTGAGAAGAGGTCAGAACTGCACTGGTGAGAAGAGGTCAAATGAACACTGGTGAGAAGAGGTCAGATGAACACTGGTGAGAAGAGGTCAGATGAACACTGGTGAGAAGAGGTCAGAACTACACTGGTGAGAAGAGGTCAGATGAACACTGGTGAGAAGAGGTCAGATGAACACTGGTGAGAAGAGGTCAGAACTGCACTGGTGAGAAGAGGTCAGATGAACACTGGTGAGAAGAGGTCAGATGAACACTGGTGAGAAGAGGTCAGAACTGCACTGGTGAGAAGAGGTCAGATGAACACTGGTGAGAAGAGGTCAGATGAACACTGGTGAGAAGAGGTCAGAACTGCACTGGTGAGAAGAGGTCAGATGAACACTGGTGAGAAGAGGTCAGATGAACACTGGTGAGAAGAGGTCAGATGAACACTGGTGAGAAGAGGTCAGATGAGCACTGGTGAGAAGAGGTCAGATGAACACTGGTGAGAAGAGGTCAGATGAACACTGGTGAGAAGAGGTCAGATGAACACTGGTGAGAAGAGGTCAGATGAACACTGGTGAGAAGAGGTCAGAACTGCACTGGTGAGAAGAGGTCAGATGAACACTGGTGAGAAGAGGTCAGATGAACACTGGTGAGAAGAGGTCAGATGAGCACTGGTGAGAAGAGGTCAGATGAGCACTGGTGAGAAGAGGTCAGATGAGCACTGGTGAGAAGAGGTCAGATGAGCACTGGTGAGAAGAGGTCAGATGAGCACTGGTGAGAAGAGATCAGATGAGCACTGGTGAGAAGAGGTCAGATGAGCACTGGTGAGAAGAGGTCAGATGAGCACTGGTGAGAAGAGGTCAGATGAGCACTGGTGAGAAGAGGTCAGTACTGCACTGGTGAGAAGAGGTCAGATGAGCACTGGTGAGAAGAGGTCAGAACTGCAGTGGTGAGAAGAGGTCAGAACTGCACTGGTGAGAAGAGGTCAGATGAGCACTGGTGAGAAGAGGTCAGATGAGCACTGGTGAGAAGAGGTCAGATGAGCACTGGTGAGAAGAGGTCAGAACTGCACTGGTGAGAAGAGGTCAGAACTGCACTGGTGAGAAGAGGTCAGATGAGCACTGGTGAGAAGAGGTCAGAACTGCACTGGTGAGAAGAGGTCAGTGCTGCACTGGTGAGAAGAGGTCAGATGAGCAATGGTGAGAAGAGGTCAGATGAGCACTGGTGAGAAGAGGTCAGATGAGCACTGGTGAGAAGAGGTCAGAACTGCACTGGTGAGAAGAGGTCAGTACTGCACTGGTGAGAAGAGGTCAGATGAGCACTGGTGAGAAGAGGTCAGAACTGCAGTGGTGAGAAGAGGTCAGATGAGCACTGGTGAGAAGTGGTCAGATGAGCACTGGTGAGAAGAGGTCAGATGAGCACTGGTGAGAAGAGGTCAGAACTGCACTGGTGAGAAGAGGTCAGATGAACACTGGTGAGAAGAGGTCAGATGAGCACTGGTGAGAAGAGGTCAGATGAGCACTGGTGAGAAGAGGTCAGATGAGCACTGGTGAGAAGAGGTCAGAACTGCACTGGTGAGAAGAGGTCAGATGAACACTGGTGTGAAGAGGTCAGAACTGCACTGGTGAGAAGAGGTCAGATGAGCACTGGTGAGAAGAGGTCAGATGAGCACTGGTGAGAAGAGGTCAGATGAGCACTGGTGAGAAGAGGTCAGATGAACACTGGTGAGAAGAGGTCAGATGAACACTGGTGAGAAGAGGTCAGAACTGCACTGGTGAGAAGAGGTCAGATGAACACTGGTGAGAAGAGGTCAGATGAACACTGGTGAGAAGAGGTCAGAACTGCACTGGTGAGAAGAGGTCAGATGAACACTGGTGAGAAGAGGACAGATGAGCACTGGCGAGAAGAGGTCAGATGAACACTGGTGAGAAGAGGTCAGATGAACACTGGTGAGAAGAGGTCAGATGAACACTGGTGAGAAGAGGTCAGATGAACACTGGTGAGAAGAGGTCAGATGAACACTGGTGAGAAGAGGTCAGATGAGCACTGGTGAGAAGAGGTCAGATGAGCACTGGTGAGAAGAGGTCAGATGAACACTGGTGAGAAGAGGTCAGATGAGCACTGGTGAGAAGAGTTCAGATGAGCACTGGTGAGAAGAGGTCAGATGAGCACTGGTGAGAAGAGGTCAGATGAGCACTGGTGAGAAGAGGTCAGATGAGCACTGGTGAGAAGAGGTCAGATGAGCACTGGTGAGAAGAGGTCAGATGAGCACTGGTGAGAAGAGGTCAGATGAGCACTGGTGAGAAGAGGTCAGATGAGCACTGGTGAGAAGAGGTCAGATGAGCACTGGTGAGAAGAGGTCAGATGAGCACTGGTGAGAAGAGGTCAGATGAGCACTGGTGAGAAGAGGTCAGAACTGCACTGGTGAGAAGAGGTCAGATGAGCACTGGTGATAAGAGGTCAGATGAGCACTGGTGAGAAGAGGTCAGATGAGCACTGGTGAGAAGAGGTCAGATGAGCACTGGTGAGAAGAGGTCAGATGAGCACTGGTGAGAAGAGGTCAGATGAGCACTGGTGAGAAGAGGTCAGTACTGCACTTGTGAGAAGAGGTCAGATGAGCACTGGTGAGAAGAGGTCAGATGAGCACTGGTGAGAAGAGGTCAGATGAGCACTGGTGAGAAGAGGTCAGATGAGCACTGGTGAGAAGAGGTCAGTACTGCACTGGTGAGAAGAGGTCAGATGAGCACTGGTGAGAAGAGGTCAGATGAGCACTGGTGAGAAGAGGTCAGATGAGCACTGGTGAGAAGAGGTCAGATGAGCACTGGTGAGAAGAGGTCAGATGAGCACTGGTGAGAAGAGGTCAGATGAGCACTGGTGAGAAGAGGTTAGATGAGCACTGGTGAGAAGAGGTCAGTACTGCACTGGTGAGAAGAGGTCAGATGAGCACTGGTGAGAAGAGGTCAGATGAGCACTGGTGAGAAGAGGTCAGATGAGCACTGGTGAGAAGAGGTCAGATGAGCACTGGTGAGAAGAGGTCAGAGGAACACTGGTGAGAAGAGGTCAGATGAGCACTGGTGAGAAGAGGTCAGATGAGCACTGGTGAGAAGAGGTCAGATGAGCACTGGTGAGAAGAGGTCAGATGAGCACTGGTGAGAAGAGGTCAGATGAACACTGGTGAGAAGAGGTCAGATGAGCACTGGTGAGAAGAGGTCAGATGAGCACTGGTGAGAAGAGGTCAGATGAGCACTGGTGAGAAGAGGTCAGATGAGCACTGGTGAGAAGAGGTCAGATGAGCACTGGTGAGAAGAGGTCAGATGAGCACTGGTGAGAAGAGGTCAGATGAGCACTGGTGAGAAGAGGTCAGAACTGCACTGGTGAGAAGAGGTCAGATGAGCACTGGTGATAAGAGGTCAGATGAGCACTGGTGAGAAGAGGTCAGATGAGCACTGGTGAGAAGAGGTCAGATGAGCACTGGTGAGAAGAGGTCAGATGAGCACTGGTGAGAAGAGGTCAGATGAGCACTGGTGAGAAGAGGTCAGATGAGCACTGGTGAGAAGAGGTCAGTACTGCACTTGTGAGAAGAGGTCAGATGAGCACTGGTGAGAAGAGGTCAGATGAGCACTGGTGAGAAGAGGTCAGATGAGCACTGGTGAGAAGAGGTCAGATGAGCACTGGTGAGAAGAGGTCAGTACTGCACTGGTGAGAAGAGGTCAGATGAGCACTGGTGAGAAGAGGTCAGATGAGCACTGGTGAGAAGAGGTCAGATGAGCACTGGTGAGAAGAAGTCAGATGAGCACTGGTGAGAAGAGGTCAGAGGAACACTGGTGAGAAGAGGTCAGATGAGCACTGGTGAGAAGAGGTCAGATGAGCACTGGTGAGAAGAGGTCAGATGAGCACTGGTGAGAAGAGGTCAGATGAGCACTGGTGAGAAGAGGTCAGATGAACACTGGTGAGAAGAGGTCAGATGAGCACTGGTGAGAAGAGGTCAGATGAGCACTGGTGAGAAGAGGTCAGATGAGCACTGGTGAGAAGAGGTCAGATGAGCACTGGTGAGAAGAGGTCAGATGAGCACTGGTGAGAAGAGGTCAGATGAGCACTGGTGAGAAGAGATCAGATGAGCACTGGTGGGAAGAGGTCAGATGAGCACTGGTGAGAAGAGGTCAGATGAGCACTGGTGAGAAGAGGTCAGATGAGCACTGGTGAGAAGAGGTCAGATGAGCACTGGTGAGAAGAGGTCAGATGAACACTGGTGAGAAGAGGTCAGATGAGCACTGGTGAGAAGAGGTCAGATGAGCACTGGTGAGAAGAGGTCAGATGAGCACTGGTGGGAAGAGGTCAGATGAGCACTGGTGAGAAGAGGTCAGATGAGCACTGGTGAGAAGAGGTCAGAACTGCACTAGTGGGAAGAGGTCAGATGAGCACTGGTGAGAAGAGGTCAGATGAGCACTGGTGAGAAGAGGTCAGAACTGCACTGGTGAGAAGAGGTCAGATGAGCACTGGTGAGAAGAGGTCAGATGAGCACTGGTGGGAAGAGGTCAGATGAGCACTGGTGAGAAGAGGTCAGATGAGCACTGGTGAGAAGAGGTCAGAACTGCACTAGTGGGAAGAGGTCAGATGAGCACTGGTGAGAAGAGGTCAGATGAGCACTGGTGAGAAGAGGTCAGAACTGCACTGGTGAGAAGAGGTCAGATGAGCACTGGTGAGAAGAGGTCAGATGAGCACTGGTGAGAAGAGGTCAGATGAGCACTGGTGAGAAGAGGTCAGATGAGCACTGGTGAGAAGAGGTCAGATGAACACTGGTGAGAAGAGGTCAGATGAGCACTGGTGGGAAGAGGTCAGATGAGCACTGGTGAGAAGAGGTCAGATGAGCACTGGTGAGAAGAGGTCAGATGAGCACTGGTGAGAAGAGGTCAGATGAGCACTGGTGAGAAGAGGTCAGAACTGCACTGGTGAGAAGAGGTCAGAACTGCACTGGTGAGAAGATGTCAGATGAGCAATGGTGAGAAGAGGTCAGATGAGCACTGGTGAGAAGAGGTCAGATGAGCACTGGTGAGAAGAGGTCAGATGAGCACTGGTGAGAAGAGGTCAGATGAGCACTGGTGAGAAGAGGTCAAATGAGCACTGGTGAGAAGAGGTCAGATGAGCACTGGTGAGAAGAGGTCAGATGAGCACTGGTGAGAAGAGGTCAGATGAGCACTGGTGAGAAGAGGTCAGATGAGCACTGGTGAGAAGAGGTCAGATGAGCACTGGTGAGAAGAGGTCAGATGAGCACTGGTGAGAAGAGATCAGATGAGCACTGGTGGGAAGAGGTCAGATGAGCACTGGTGAGAAGAGGTCAGATGAGCACTGGTGAGAAGAGGTCAGATGAGCACTGGTGAGAAGAGGTCAGATGAGCACTGGTGAGAAGAGGTCAGATGAACACTGGTGAGAAGAGGTCAGATGAGCACTGGTGAGAAGAGGTCAGATGAGCACTGGTGAGAAGAGGTCAGATGAGCACTGGTGGGAAGAGGTCAGATGAGCACTGGTGAGAAGAGGTCAGATGAGCACTGGTGAGAAGAGGTCAGAACTGCACTAGTGGGAAGAGGTCAGATGAGCACTGGTGAGAAGAGGTCAGATGAGCACTGGTGAGAAGAGGTCAGAACTGCACTGGTGAGAAGAGGTCAGATGAGCACTGGTGAGAAGAGGTCAGATGAGCACTGGTGAGAAGAGGTCAGATGAGCACTGGTGAGAAGAGGTCAGATGAGCACTGGTGAGAAGAGGTCAGATGAACACTGGTGAGAAGAGGTCAGATGAGCACTGGTGGGAAGAGGTCAGATGAGCACTGGTGAGAAGAGGTCAGAACTGCACTGGTGAGAAGAGGTCAGAACTGCACTGGTGAGAAGAGGTCAGATGAGCACTGGTGAGAAGAGGTCAGAACTGCACTGGTGAGAAGAGGTCAGATGAGCACTGGTGAGAAGAGGTCAGATGAGCACTGGTGAGAAGAGGTCAGATGAACACTGGTGAGAAGAGGTCAGATGAGCACTGGTGAGAAGGTGTCAGATGAGCACTGGTGAGAAGAGGTCAGATGAGCACTGGTGAGAAGAGGTCAGATGAGCACTGGTGAGAAGAGGTCAGATGAGCACTGGTGAGAAGAGGTCAGATGAGCACTGGTGAGAAGAGGTCAGATGAGCACTGGTGAGAAGAGGTCAGATGAGCACTGGTGAGAAGAGGTCAGATGAGCACTGGTGAGAAGAGGTCAGATGAGCACTGGTGAGAAGAGGTCAGATGAGCACTGGTGAGAAGAGGTCAGATGAGCACTGGTGAGAAGAGGTCAGATGAGCACTGGTGAGAAGAGGTCAGATGAGCACTGGTGAGAACTGCAGTGGCGAGAAGAACTAATTTGAATCTGAAATAATTTGGAACACAATAAATTAAATGCTCTCTAATATTTACTTAGAAATAATTTAAAATAAGTTATTAAAACCGACCACAAGCAGGAAGCCTCCCACAGAGATGATGTGAATTCTCTGAGTAGATGAGGACACCGCGTGAATTGAGTACGATTAACTTGTAAAACAGATATACTATTTTTAATTTCATGCTACTAATAATTTGATAATAACCAAGTAATTTGTATATTTTATTCAAAATAAGAACTGTTCCATAAGAAATAAATTACACCATATGATTTTATAAGAAAATTTGAAATAAACATTTGCTTCGAACCTGCACTTTGTCAGTATCGTACGATAAGATAGAGGCCTGAACGTCCTAGTTTATGGAGATTCAAAATTACCAAATTAGATTACATCACAAGAGATATCTAAATTCTGAACTAAGTGCATTCGATGTTAAAACTATCCACATTCGAGTGGCAAGGTATAAACAAGATTTGATAGAAAACAAGATTAAAGGAAACTATAACGCATAGATTAAAATCCTTATAGTGATCAGAGTGCGTTAGAATTTTAAAATTCTTACAAAATATTCAGCAAAGGAATAAAAGGAGTGACACTTTGCATGAATATCAGTTTTTTTCTATTAGTGACCTTTTTTAAGAGAAGAATTTAAAATGATTGAAAAAATTTAATACTTCCATATTTTGTTCATCCGAACAGGATAAGCACAACAGAACTATTTTTGGAACTTACCGGTATAGGGTAAATAGATATTTAGCATTAGAAACATATTTTTTTTAAACTGCATTTATCTTCCACTAGTTTTAGACAGATAGATAAAGTCTAATTCCCATCCGTAGAAATTACCTAAAGGACTTTATTACAAACTTATTATAAAAAGCCGAATTAAATTAAACGAAACTAAATAATTCTACAAAATGGATATTTGAATTTTACTATTTTCTTCCAATTAAATATTGGTTCTTTTTCTAAATAGGATTATAGTTCTATGGAAACATAAACTGAAAAAGGGTAATACATATTGACCTCAAAAATGAAGCATTTAATTAATTTTAGTAGATTTGTTTCTAGAACGTTCTTGTCAAAGGAGATACAAAGAACGAAACTGTAAAATAAAAAGAATGGAAGAAAGACAAGAAGTTGAAAGTACTGAACAATGTCACTATACTGATTCATTTTTATTTAAATGTTCAAAACGAATATCACTAGGATGAATGTAACATTGTAGAAACTCCCATTGGAGCGTGCAGTAATCTATTATCTAGGTTAAATATTGTATCAATTATGCCATTTGTATTTTCAGTAAATGTTAAGAGTTTAAGCGTTTTTTAGTTTAAGGATTTAAAAAGTCAGGAAATCCAAACTAGGCTAATGAACAGAAGGCTACAGTTCAAAAATGCATACTAGACCAACAAAATGCGCATTACTTCAATTATAAGTGTCTCCATATTCCTATATCTTTTATTTCAAGAATGAACCCTTTAATCAATTTTCTTTATTCATTTAAATCGACAATTTATGATTTTTAGCTTTCAAATTGAAGTTATCGATTCAGAAAGACAGCATAACTCTACTTTTAACAGTTTAAAATTAGTTGATAAAACGACAATGAACTACATTTTTTAGAACGACCAATAAAAGTTAAAAAAATTGTATACAAGTAACTGTATAAGAGTTTAACTGAATATTACCAGAACTCTTAAAATATTTGCAAATTTTAATACTAATAAATAAATGACCGCTATCATCATGGAGTGGATATGAAATACGAACTAATATAAAGATTCAGTCTTTCAAAAAAAAATATAAGCTTTGTGCCAACATGTATTGAACAAAATAATTAAAAATTATCAATTAATTTAATTGAAAGTTTTTATGCCATATCGCTGATTTTAAAAAGAAATGTAATATATAATTGGGGCTTGAAGTAGCGTTAGAAAGGACAGAGACTCCATGAAAGAATCACCTACCACCAGTCGGAGACAAAGCTCATGGATGCAGAAAAGCTGCATCGTGAATGCAGTTACTTCAGGCTAGTTTACTCGCTGCTAGCTGGCAAGTGAGATAGTGACGATGACTCGTACTCTTTTCAACTAGCCAACATGATAAAATAGGGAAAGTTTCATTTACCAGAAGTTTAAAAACTCGCCAGCTAGTACCCAGGTAACATTTGATTGTTACCGGAATATTCCTGGGATATCCCCAGCGATATTCCCCTGATATCCCTTTCATTGTTCTCTGGAATATTCCTATTTTTACACTTATCGCGATATTCCCTTCTGATATCCAGGGGATCATTATGGGACATTTTATTATTTATTCCCGGAATCTTCCCTGGATATCAAGGGAACAGAAAGGGAATATCAAAACAGTTATCCCCGCATTGACAAGGGAATGAAAATATGAAAGTGAATGGATATTCCCTCGATATCGAGGGGAACAAGAGGTAATAAAATATAAATATTCCTGGAATATTCCCTGGATATCAAGGGAACAGAAAGGGAATATCAAAACAGTTATCCCCTCATTAACAAGGGAATGAAAATATGAAAGTGAATGTATATTCCCTCGATATCAAGGGGAACAAGAAGGAATATTCCCTAAATATTCCCTGGATATCTAGAATAGAGGACGGATGTGGTAAAGCAAACACAGCAATTGTGTATGCATTGCTATCATCACGCAACCTATATGATTGTAAGTAAGTGACAGTCAAGTTAGTTACCGATTCGCTCTCGTGAGCTACACACCTTATCTCCTGTTCGTAGTTATTTGAGACCTTAACTTGCGAGCGTTCTAGTGGAGAGATTATTTGTAATAACATGTGCTTGACCAATGAATATAATCTCTTTAAGTGTTAATTACTTTACCATTATTACCCTTAAATACAGTTAAGCTTGGACCAGAGGCCTGAGGTCGGAACCATAGTGGCAAGGTGGTTCTAGGGCATGGTACCATGAGTATTTAGTAGAAAGAGATATATAAAGAGAAAGGAATCTGAAAATACTATAAGAGTAGGATCCTAATCACTTAGAGCCCATACACTGAGACGTTATAAGGAAGTAAACTAAAAGACGTCACATTGGTGGCCGTATGGTGCGTGATTAAGTAATTCGAATTTAATGTGCGGAAATTCAATTACTAAAGTAAAAGATTGAAAGCTTTGTAATTTACCAAAAACTAAGTTAACCATCTGATTGGAGAGTATTTGATTACAGCAAGACCGGGTTTTGCGACCCTATATGAAGGTACGATCCAATTAAGGTGTTCAGTTTTTGTGATAAAGTATAAAGATAATTCAACTCAAGGTCAAGCAAAAGGCATCTCGAAAATTATCGGAAGGATAAGGAGAGTACAGATGGCCTAATTTGAAATTTGAATGAGCAGAGACAATCAACAAGACTGACCAGTCTGAAAAAAAAAAAAATTCTGGAAATTCTGGAAAATTCTGGAAAATTCTGGAAGAAACTGGAAAACACGGAGGGAGGAAGCGACATTAATGGGTTAAGCGTTGCACGTTGACGAATGGTGATGGAAAACATTCGATTATAAACAACATGCAAAAAAGCCGTAAATCAACCAGAAATTGAGAGTCTAATTTGTTTAAATACTACATCTGAAAAGTATTTATTCAAACTGCAACATTCAGTGATCATTCAACATTCAGTGATCATTCAACATTCAGTGATCATTCAACATTCAGTGATCATTCAACATTCAGTGATCATTCAACATTCAGTGATCATTCAACATTCAGTGAAGTTTTAACATTCAGTTAACATACAGTGCATAACATAACAGTTAACATCAGAGCAAAAATCAACGACAAAACCTGATAAGCGGGACCCACTGTACATGGAACCGAAGTTGAGTATAACATATATCTAAATGTCATCCTTGCAATTTCAGTCTCATTTCTGAAGCGGTCGGAGTAAGATCTAAGTGTTAGACCTTAGTCAGTGGTGAAATAATCTGTTCTGTTTAGTCAAGAATTGTGTTGATGAATAAGCAATAAGCAGAAGGTAATTAATCATTACTGCAGCAGTTATAATTATAGATGTATGTGTGCATGCATTTCTTTTAGCTTTGCTGTGTGTCGTTATTAATTGAAAGGTAGTATAAATATTTTATATTTATTGATTTAACAAATATTGCTCTATATTAAATTATATTTCATTTATTATTTATTATTTGAATGATAATTTTTTAATGTTTGATGGATTATTTTTTTTTGGATAGCCTATTATTTTTTCTTCTTTTTTTTTCATAATAAGTGATTACACGTGCATTACACTTGTTTAAGTACACAATAACACTTCATTAGGATAGGAAACACATGCCAACCTCAGAGGACGAAGCGATTAACGCTGAGGCTGTAGAACTTAGATCTGGAAGACGAACTAAACCCAGAGTACAGAAAACTAAACAACCCAAAACACCCCCCAAATCACCCCCCAAAACACCCCCCAAAACAACCCCCAAAAAAACCCCCAAAATGTCGGTTGAATTAACACAAGCTCAACTCCAGGAGATAATTAAAAGTAGAAGCACGACGATCATAAATTCGGATTCATTGCCGATATTCAGGGGAAGAAGAAGGCCAGAGGATCCAGCTTTCGAGGAGAAGAACACGTTTCGTCAGCATCTCAGCCTATTAAATAATCATATATCCAGCTTAGGGGATAAAGATGACGCAGAAAAAAAGAAGATCCTTTTCAGGAGCGCTGATTGCAAGCTAGGAGATTTTCAAATTACTGTTAATAACGTTGTTAACGGTAAAACATTTAAAGATAGCACATACCAAGAGATATGCACGGTACTAGAAGACATATATGTGCAGAAAGACAGCAAGGATATCTACAGTGTATGTCATGAATTATACACAAATAAATTGAAGGACGAGAATACAGCTGCCAGTGACATCTTAAGTACATTAGAAAAAATAGGAGAAGTCACGGATTTTATATTAAATGACGACACAATGAACGCCCAATTTCCAATAAGGACAGCAACTGAAAGTGATGAATCATTCACACGCAAATTAAAAAATCACGCAAAAGATCTCATGAATACATCAATGTATTTAACAATATTGGGTCCACAGATCAACCCCAGTATCATCAAAGGAGTCGTAGAAGGTCCTTTTAAGACAACAGCTAATTTACTGTCTGCTACAACGAAGAAAATAAGATCTTTGCCACATGATAAAAAAATTCTAATACCAAAAAAGAATTTCAATGACACAGAAACTTTTTTGATAGAAAAACCCGAGGGTGAGAATCAAGGCAATTTTCACGAGGATATGCTAGAAGATACAGAAGCATATTACACTTATGACACAAGAAATAGAGGAACAGGAACAGCAGGTAGGTATGCACGCAGAAGTAGATACAAATACAATCCCACAGGCAGAGCATACGTACACAACACTAATATCCCCCACCCTACCCTTACCCCTCACAGCAACAGTGGTACAATTAAGTGCTACCGGTGCAACAAAATAGGACACATAGGTAGAGAATGTCGGGCTCAACAGGCCAAGGATTTTCGCAAAAACATGTAAATACAAACAGAAGTAAAAAACAAAATAGGTCTCACGGGAAAACGGTCGGTAGCTCCGTGTACGAATGTGAATTGAACATGAATAAATTAGATCCAGTGCACGTTAAATTCAATAGCAAAGGTAAATCGTCACTCAACACAAGTTGTGAATGTAAAAATAAGTTCGATTTATTAAAAGAAGAAGAGTTAGGCGTTGAGGATAAAAAAATGAGCGAAACATATATAACAGTCCAATTAGTAAAAAATAAAGATGAATTAAGCGGATTGATGGACTGTCATTATACGATAAAAGGGACTTCTAAGCCAACGATAATAAAGTAAAGAATTTGATTGGGAAGCTTTAATAGATTCAGGGAGCGAGAGAACGATTTTAAACAGTCGTAATTTTAATTACAAGGCGAGTCACGAGGACATAATAAAATCAAACGTAACTATTAAAGGCATAAACGGACGTTCCGAAGTAAAAGGTGAAGTAAAATTTGAACTAATGTCGAAATCACGTAAGCAAACAGTAAACGCTTTACTAATCAACAACAACAGCTTACCATATGATGTAATATTAGGAAGGGACGTGTTAACGAACGCGCAAATTGATTTTGATAAGAAAATATTAAAATTAGGTGAAGAAAAAATTCCGTTTATGGAAAAACGTAGAATAGCTACTAAAGAACTATTAAGCACAGATTGCTTAATATCTGAGCTGGTCCTTACTTCAAATAGGTCAAAACGAAGAACGTTGATAAGACAAATAAACGAACGAACAAACAACCGCAGTAGTATTGCGAAAGTAAGGTTTAAACCTCAACAAAAAGGGCAAACGGAGGTTATGAAATCCGAGGTAAAAACGAAGTCAAGGAATAAAAATAAAAAACGCGAGAAGAACGGAAATGTTCATATAAATAGCCAAGTCGTTGAGGCAAACAGCGTACAAATATTGTATGGATTTGGCAAAAACAACGAAGCAGGAAGTTATATTATAGCTAAAAGAAGTTCCAATAGTGGTTTAGTGATAGCCGAAACACTAATAAAAATCGAAGACACAAAAAAAGAGGGAGATCAAGTGTCAATATGCCCAGTATTCGTAATGAATCCGACGGATAGTGATATCATATTACGGGACAATATGATAGTTGGTAAACTCCAGACGTACGAAGAGCAAGTCGAAGTAAATATAGCGACTATATCGGAGTGTTTAAATAATAGGACTCATAAATCTAGGTTAGGAAACGTGTTGAGTGACGAAAAACCAAAGCCATTTGAACGAAACGTAACCCCTGAACTAATTTATGAAAAGTCAAAGGTACATGCAGTTGGAATTAATGGAGAGCCATTAGTTACAACGCATGGCAACCGAGATATGAAGTGTAAAATATCACGTGACGGAAGCGCTGATAGAAGCCGTGACAGCACATTAAGTGCTGATGAAGAAAACAATTCTCAGACAGTGCCATCAGCACCGAGAAGGTTAGTTAATGCTGACATATCATGTGGAATGACAGAGTATGAAGACAAAATGACGCAGTTACTAAATGACTTTAGAGACGTAATCACGATCAAGGACGAACAAATCGGGACTACTAGTATATGTAAACACACAATAATATTGAAAGATCCTAATATAGTGATAAACAAGATGCCGTACCGCATACCACATAAATTTCAAGAACAACTTGAAGAAGTCAATAAGTCAATGTATAAGGAAGGAACTATAGAACCTTCAATGTCCGAGTACAACTTCCCGGTTATCGTTGTTCATAAAAAGAATGGGGAAATACGACCCGTAATAGATTTCAGATCATTAAATAAGTGTGTCCATATACAAGGATTTCCGTTACCTAGGGTTGACGACATGCTTGGATCTTTAGGTGGATCAAAGATATTTTCTAGTTTAGATCTGAGGAGTGCATTTCACCAGGTGGAACTCTCCGAGGAGTCTAAAAAACTTACAGCATTTGCGGTAAATGGTAAAAAATGGCAGTTTAAAAAGCTACCATTCGGTTATGTCAATAGTCCAAAAGTATTTCAAGCAATAATGACAAAAGCGTTAAGTAATGTATTAGGGAAACTATGTTTCGTATTTATTGATGACATCCTAATTTTTAGTCGATCATATGAACAACATTTAAATGATATTGGCCAAGTGCTAATGAGTTTACGTGACGCTCATTTGAGATTAAAATTAGAAAAGTGTGAATTCTTTAAACACGAAATTAATTTTCTTGGACATCGAGTCACTACTGAGGGCATCCGATGTATCCAAAACGAAAAACTTAGAGAAGCATCTAGACCAACAGATGTAAAACAACTTCAGCGATTTTTAGGGCTTGCGAATTATTTTCGTAAGTTCGTACCTAAATTTAGTCAGAAAGCCGACCCATTATATAGACTATTAAGGAAGGACACTAAATTTGACTGGACTGACGAATGTGAGGCTAGCTTCACTAGACTCAAAAATATTTTGACATCAGATACGGTTTTAGCACATCCAAATTATTCCAGACCATTTTATTTATTTACTGACAGCTCAAATATCGGAGTTGGCGCAGCATTGCTACAACCAGATTCGACCAAAAGCAAAACATTAAGACCCATAGCATATTTCAGTAAATCATTAAATTCTACTCAAAAAAGGTACTCCACGACTAAACAAGAGTTTCTTGCAATACATCTAGCTTTAAAGGAATTTCAATAACTATGTCTAGGATATCCTATTACCATTTTAACTGATCACAAACCTTTATGTGCATTTTTTGGTAATAAACTTCCTTTAGACACGGCTTTAGCCAGGTGGGCAATAGAGGCTAGCACATATGATTGTACCATCAAATATTTTGAAGGTAAGAGAAATGTGGTAGCCGATACCCTTAGTAGATTAACTCCTTTAACGGAAGAAACAATAGATGATTGTGAACTTTTAACACCATCTAATGAAAGTTGCAATTCAATTGAAAATTATATAGCAACCACAAGATCGAGGGCTAAGCTAAATGTACCACAAATTATTAACGACAATGACAATGACTCAGAAACAGACTCAGAAAACGAACAAGAATCAGATACATCTAAATTGTATAAAATCAACAAAGAAAAACCATTTCTGAACTACATACCTAAACACGAAGACATAACATGGACTTTAAACAGACTAAAGACTGCACAGTCAAACGACTTTGCTTGTAAGGAAATAATGGATATATTACAGAAAAAACAATTAGGAACATCTAGGAACATAGCTGAATTTTTCATATTAGACGGAATATTATATCGACATCGGAAAATAGATACTCGGGCAGCCAGTATTGTTAATTATGTTATACCAAATGAAATGATCAATTTAGTAATTAATTCAATACATTTTAACACCCATTGTGGTTTAGCTCATACGCTATTTCACTTTCGACTAAAATATTATCATTTTCAAGAAAGATCGGTCATAGAATCTTTTATTAAAAGATGTGACGTTTGCAAAATCCTTAAAGGAAGTCTAGATACACCAATTAAATTAATGTCTGCCCCAGTAGCTAATACACCATTTGAAACAGTATCATTTGATTTTATTGGACCTTTTATAACAACTGACACGAACAACAAATATATTTTATCAATAACATGTATGTTGACAAGATATAACGAATTACACGCAGTAGCTGACAAATCAACTAACACAGTAATTGATTGTCTAAGTAAAACATTTAGTCGTTGTGGATATCCCAAAACGTTAATGTCGGATTGTGCGAAAGAATTCAAGTCTAACGCAATTAGAACTTTCAGTGAAATACATCAGATATACAAATGTGAGGTATTACCATATTCAGCATATTCCAATGGAATTTGTGAACGTAATAACCAGAAAATTAACAAATTATTAAGATTCTATGTAGCCACAGTAGATCACAACAATTGGGACATGTTTCTCGATATTGTCCAAAACACAATTAACAACCAAGTCAATTTGACCTTGAAGGATACGCCCTCATACGCTCTTTTTGGCCGTGATACATCTCCAAATATTCAAGCAGAAAATTTTGATAACATTTACAATTTAGATACATCAGAATCAATAGTCAAAATCAAGGCCAGACAAGCTCTATTTATTCAAGATCAGATAAGAGCTAACATAATTAATCAATCAAACAAACGCATAATTTACCACAATAAGACACGAAAAGACAAAATTATACAGATAGGTGATCGAGTATTAATTAGAAATCATCAAAAAACACATAAATTACAATTAAATTGGATAGGACCAGGTACAGTATTACAAGTGAAAAAAAACAAAGCTATAATTCAATTAGGACATCAAACGATAACGAGCAATATAAATTATCTAACTAAGTTGGAAAAATTCACAACAAATTAATTAAATAATTTCATTAACATCATTAAACAGGAAATCAAATTATGAGAAATTTGAATATAAACAAACATCATTTAGCACACAAAAGGAACACATAAGACGAAGTAACATGAGTAACATGTTACATTTACACGAACATGTGACATATAACACAGTTACATGCAAAGAGTCAGAGAAATGTTTACATTTTTTTTGCTTACGCGAGTCAAACAAACAGAGCATACAATTCATTGTTCAAACTACAATATTTCCTTTGCTCAGTAAGAGAATTATTGTATGTATTTAATTGTATGAATTTTAATTGTAATATTTGTCTGTATTTAGTTTAAGTTGATGGGATGAATTATGAATTTTATTAATATAAAATTTCATATAATAATTTTAAGAGGATTAATTTTTTTTGTTGTATGCATGTTAATTTTAAATTTTGTGTTTAAATGCTGGTGTAACGAAAAAGATGAATTATATTCTGTAAACGTAGTAGTAAAATTGTTTGAATGAAAATTTGAAAAAAAATAAAAAATATATATATATTCAAATTTAGGATGAAATACTGAAATAATTTAAAAGCAAAAATGATCAATTCAAAATGAGACTGAAATCTGATAAAATACCTAAAAAATGAACAGGGGCCATGATCTAACGGTATCGTTTTGATTTCAGTGACGTGAGGCGGTGAGGACACAGCTACCCACACAGCCAACAGCTCCTCAGCCATAAACAGCCAGTGACTGACTCTCAGCCACTCACAGCCGGTTGACACACAGAACTGTAATTCAAGGTCGTGAGAAGTAATCAGCTGGAGCGATGGGACAGTCTCAGAGCAACTTTGACCTGAACTCAGGAGTGGAGCTGATCCAGAAATCATCTTCAATGAACAAGGCTCATTTGGAGCAAACCATTAAAAACATGGGGTCTACAAAGTACGACCTAATACCAGACTTGTTCAGCGACATTTTAGTGTTAATTCTAACACTACTGGTTGTGATGATTCTGGTATGTGGTTATAATCAGTCAAGAAAGATGAAGTCAGAAGAAGACATGAGGATGTACGAAATTAGGAATTTGAGGTCTAAGATGGCGACTGAAGCCTTCAATCAGATAAAGCGCGGTGCCCCTTTAGATCAGGGGAACTAGGTGGAACAGTAAATGTTTTTAATGATCAGGCAGTTAATATACAGGCGACAACAGTTATAGTAATGCCTCAGGCAAAACGAAAGCCAAAAAGCGAAATTACCAAAATTAAACCTAACAGCATTTAAGATTTTTTTTTCTCATACTCAATTTGATCATTATTTTAAATTTTTTTTAATTTTAAGTTTGGGTAATTTTAAGTGAAAATTAATAATAATCGTTTTTTCAATTGAATTTAATTTTAAGTTTAATTTTTTTTTCGGTGTTAATTTTAAGTTTAATTTTTTTTTCGGTGTTAATTTTAAGATGTTAAAGATCACAACTGTCTCAAAATTTGATAAAGATGATCAAAATTCATATAAATTCAATTACGAAATTCATTAAAAAGTCATAAAATACGATATCATAACATATGATAAATTAAAATGAAAAATTACTTTTATCAACAAAAAAGGAAGTTTATTAAAATAAAACATAACTAAGTTCATTAAATATATTTCTTATAAATGAAAATTTTTTTTGATTATAAATTTTTTTAAATGTAAATGCAGTAACAATTTGTGTAATGTATTGGAGTGATCAAAGGTCTCTGTTAATATTTAGACTAAAAATCTACATATTAGGAGGGAGGGGTGTGATCTCAAATAGATTAGGCAAGTTATTACGTTTATAAAATGAAAAAGTTGTTACATTTTGAACTGAGACATATTAGGTAGGAGTAACTTAGATTATTTTGAGAATAAATAAAAATATTGTTAAAGCAAAATTAAGATTGTATAGGTAAGATTAAAAACTTAAGAAAGTTTGGTGAATGCACATTAGTATTACACATTTCTAGAACGAATTAAAACTCAAATTTTTCAATTTTCTAATAATTTATTTATTACCGGTTCGAGAAATTTCAAGAGATCCAATATACATGTTTCCACTAACAGCGTGAGCGTCTGAACATTGTTCAATTAAGAGTAACAATGGGTAGACAAACCAGCTGGCAGTTTTGGAAAAATGTGAATTGTAACTTTGAAATTTTCGGAAGGGGGGAGCGATGTGGTAAAGCAAACACAGCAATTGTGTATGCATTGCTATCATCACGCAACCTATATGATTGTAAGTAAGTGACAGTCAAGTTAGTTACCGATTCGCTCTCGTGAGCTACACACCTTATCTCCTGTTCGTAGTTATTTGAGACCTTAACTTGCGAGCGTTCTAGTGGAGAGATTATTTGTAATAACATGTGCTTGACCAATGAATATAATCTCTTTAAGTGTTAATTACTTTACCATTATTACCCTTAAATACAGTTAAGCTTGGACCAGAGGCCTGAGGTCGGAACCATAGTGGCAAGGTGGTTCTAGGGCATGGTACCATGAGTATTTAGTAGAAAGAGATATATAAAGAGAAAGGAATCTGAAAATACTGTAAGAGTAGGATCCTAATCACTTAGAGCCCATACACTGAGACGTTATAAGGAAGTAAACTAAAAGACGTCACACGGATATAAAAATAAGAAAACCAAAATTAATATTTCCTAGCATATACAGCATTTGTACGTGTACGTTTGACTTTACATGAATTAGTTGAATGATACATATTGTTATATACAAATTAAATGGAAATAAATGGAGAAAGAAATGAAGTGATGTTTCCGGGTCTCGAACCAGCACATTGTTGACTTCTGCTTGCGACGCTAACCACTCGACCATCCTGGACACAGTAGAAGTAAGATTTTTAATAAACTTTATGCAATATTATAACTCAAGTTTATCTTTAGGTTATCATCGATAAATATAGTTTCATATTTCATAGATGATTTCTTTTTTCTTTTATAATAGTTTCATGTATTTTTTTTTTGGATCAACTATTTTTCACTAATTCCTGGAATATTCCCTCGATATTGTTAGTGGATCAACTAAATTTTAGTAATTCCTGAAATATCCTTCAATATCCTTAGGGGATCAACAAATTTTCTGTAATTGTTGGAATATTCCCTCGATATCAATAGGGAATCAACTAATTTTCACTAATTCCTGGGATATTTCCTCGAAATCGTGATGGGATACGCTAATTTTCATAAATTCCAGGAATATTCCCTTGAAACCGTAAGGGGAACAGCTAATTTTCATAAATTCCAGGAATATTCTCTTGAAATCGTAAGGGGAACAGCTAATTTTCATAAATTCCAGGAATATTCCCTTGAAACCGTAAGGGGAACAGCTAATTTTCACAAATTCCTGGGATATTCCCTTGAAATCGTAAGGGAAACAGCTAATTTTTTCTCTGTTCCAGGGATATTCCCTCGAAATCGTGATGCGATACTCTAATTTCCATAAATTCCTGGGATATTCCCTCGAAATCGTAAGGGGAACAGCTAATTTTCACAAATTCCTGGGATATTCCCTTGAAATCGTAAGGGGAACAGCTAATTTTCACAAATTCCTGGGATATTCCCTTGAAATCTTAAGGGAAACAGCTAATTTTCACAAATTCCTGGGATATTCCCTTGAAATCGTGAGGGAAACAGCTAATTTTCATAAATTCCTGGGATATACCCTCGAAATCGTAAGGGGAACAGCTAATTTTCACAAATTCCTTGGGTATTCCCTCGAAATCGTAAGGGGAACAGCTAATTTTCACAAATTTCTGGGATATTCCCTTGAAATCGTAAGGGAAACAGCTAATTTTCACAAATTCCTGGGATATTCCCTTGAAATCGTAAGGGAAACAGCTAATTTTCACAAATTCCAGGGATATTCCCTTGAAATCGTAAGGGAAACAGCTAATTTTCACAAATTCCTGGGATATTCCCTCGAAATCGTAAGGGGAACAGCTAATTTTCATAAATTCCTGGGATATTCCCTTGAAATCGTAAGGGAAACAGCTAATTTTCACAAATTCCTGGGATATTCCCTTGAAATCGTGAGGGAAACAGCTAATTTTCACAAATTCCTGGGATATTCCCTTGAAATCGTAAGGGAAACAGCTAATTTTCACAAATTCCTGGGATATTCCCTCGAAATCGTAAGGGGAACAGCTAATTTTCATAAATTCCTGGGATATTCCCTTGAAATCGTAAGGGAAACAGCTAATTTTCATAAATTCCTGGGATATTCCCTTGAAATCGTAAGGGGAACAGCTAATTTTCATAAATTCCTGGGATATTCCCTTGAAATCGTAAGGGGAACAGCTAATTTTCACAAATTCCAGGGATATTCCCTCGAAATCGTAAGGGGAACAGCTAATTTTCACAAATTCCTGGGATATTCCCTTGAAATCGTAAGGGGAACAGCTAATTTTCACAAATTCCTGGGATATTCCCTTGAAATCGTAAGGGGAACAGCTAATTTTCACAAATTCCAGGGATATTCCCTCGAAATCGTAAGGGGAACAGCTAATTTTCACAAATTCCTGGGATATTCCCTTGAAATCGTAAGGGGAACAGCTAATTTTCACAAATTCCTGGGATATTCCCTCGAAATCGTAAGGGGAACAGCTAATTTTCACAAATTCCTGGGATATTCCCTTGAAATCGTAAGGGGAACAGCTAATTTTCACAAATTCCAGGGATATTCCATCGAAATAGTAAGGGGAACAGCTAATTTTCACAAATTCCTGGGATATTCCCTTGAAATCGTAAGGGGAACAGCTAATTTTCATAAATTCCAGGGATATTCCCTTGAAATCGTAAGGGGAACAGCTAATTTTCACAAATTAGTAATAGTAATAGTAATATTTTTAATGAAAAGAACAATACGATACAGAACATATATTTTAAAATATATAGAGTTACATAAAAAGGAAATAAAAATTATAAAAAAATGAAGAACTAGTATGATTTAAAATTTTCAAGCCTTTACGAAGAAAAACTTTTTAGGCAAGAAAAAAAGGGGATTTTCATGAAAACTCAATACAAAAATAGGAAAGGGTAAAATATATTTTTTTTAAAGTGAGGAAAAGAAAAATAAATTAACAGTTTTACAATTTTAAAATCATATATACGAGTCTACAACATAGCTCTTTAGTTTCTTCTTAAAGGTATTTATGGAGGGTGAATTTCTTATTTCAGCTGGTATTGTATTCCAGTACTTTGGGCCGCTGTAGTAAAGTGACCGCTGACATTGTGTAAGTTTTTGGAAGGCCCATGGTACTGCATTACTTAAAGATCTAGTGGAATAAGAATGATTGGGATAAGGTATACTAGTAGATAAATGCAATTTGTACATATGAGTTCCCAAAATAAGCCTATAGATATCGTTAAATTGTAATATTCTTGTTCTATGAAAAAGAGGTCCAGTGTGAGCTAAATAATCTGAAGATGTAATTACTCTTATAATTTTCTTTTGCAACATGATTAGTGGATGCAGGTGAGTTTCAGCTGAATTTCCCCAAATAAGGACACCATATATTAGATAAGGATATACAAGACTGTAATATAAATTTACGAGAGAATCCTCAGGAAGACTCTCACTAATTTTGTAAATAATACCAGCTGTCTTAGATATTTTGGAGCATATAAAGTTTATGTGAGTTGAGAATTTCAGGTTACAATCAACGTATGTACCCAAGAACTTAACAGATTTCTCATATAATATGGGTGCAGCAGTAAAGTTTACCACAGAAGGAAACGAAACATCTCTAATACGATTTGTAAACAACAGAGAGCAAGTTTTATTTATATTAAGAGACAAACGATTGTTTACTGTCCAATTAAAAACTTTTAAAAGACCTGAATTAGTTGTTTCTATCAAGTTACCATAATTTGAGGCATTGCAAGTAAGGGTGGTATCATCAGCAAACATAGTAAACTCTACAGAATCACAAATTTGAGGCAAGTCATTAATATACGTAAATAAGAAACAAAATGGGACCAAGCACACTACCCTGTGGGACGCCGTTTGTTCCTATTCTGGAGATAACTCAAAAGGAAGCCCTCTTATTCCACATCTATACAACTTGCGCAAAAGAATTCTATGGTTCACAGTATCAAAGGCTTTCGATTGATAACCCCACCGTATGCTCTCCCGAATTCAAACCACAGTAAACTCGTTCAACAAGGCTCAAAAGTGCATCCGATGTGCTCTTACCCTTTAGAAAACCATATTGATTTGTATTCAACAAACCATGCTCAGATAAATATCCTAACAACCTACTATTTATACATTTCTCAAAAACTTTACTCAGTAGAGGCAATATAGATATCGGTCGATAGTTTCCAACCTCCATCTCAGAACCTGATTTATGCAAATGAATTACAGTTGCTGTCTTCAAGATATCTGGAAACTTTCCTAAAGAAACAGAGCTATTAACAAGATAAGATAAATGAACGGATAAATAATCAATAACAGTTTTAAACACACTAGTGGGTATACTATATAAGCCATATTTAGAATTTTTGAGAGATTTCACGATATTGACAACCTCAGATTGTGACACTGGAGACAGGAACAAAGAATGCACTACATTTAAATTAACATTACTAATTGGATCATCAAACTGAGGTGGTGGTATTTCAGAATCAAGTCTATTCGCTATTTCACTGAAGTAAACATTAAAATGGTTAGCAATATCAACAGAATTCTTAATCCTACATTCACCAACAGTTAAACATGCAATGCTTTTTCGAGGTTGTCCATCCATGATAATACGATGAATTAATTTCCACGATTTTTTAACATCATTTTTACATTTCTGAAAAGCAGTTTCATAGTACGTATTTTTAGCAGTTTTAATTGTATTTGTGAGAGAGTTTCTATATTTCTTATAGGAAAACTCAGACATAGTTCCAAGCTTGAACATTTTATAATATTTAGACTTAAGTTTTATTGACTTGAGTATTGACGAGGAAAACCATGGTTTTTCAAACCTCTTCTGTGATGAATGTTTAACCTTTAGTGGAAAACATTGACAATACAAGGCATTCAATCTACTACAAAAATATTCACAGTTAACATTTACATCATCGGACGGAAAGGTCCAACCATACTGACTACAGGATTCTTAGATTGACTAATTTATTAGTATATTGGTAAATAGAAACTTTTATTATTACCCCAAAATGGGGAAAACAACGGGTATTTTTTCATGAAAATAAAAACTAATAAAAATGGTTGTTTTATTCCCTTTTCTTTTAATATTTTAGAACAAAATGAAAATCAACCTAGGAATGAATATGAAATTCAATCTAAGAATGAATATGAAAATCAATCTAAGAATGAATATGAAAATCAATCTAAGAATGAATATGAAAATCAATCTAAGAATGAATATGAAAATCAATCTAAGAATGAATATGAAAATCAATCTAAGAATGAATATGAAAATCAATCTAAGAATGAATATGAAAATCAATCTAAGAATGAATATGAAAATCAATATAAGAATGAATATGAAAATCAATCTAAGAATGAATATGAAAATCAATCTAAGAATGAATATGAAAATCAATCTAAGAATGAATATGAAAATCAATCTAAGAATTAATATGAAAATCAATATAAGAATGAATATGAAAATCAATCTAAGAATGAATATGAAAATCAATTTAAGAATGAATATGAAAATCAATCTAAGAATTAATATGAAAATCAATATAAGAATGAATATGAAAATCAATCTAAGAATGAATATGAAAATCAATCTAAGAATGAATATGAACATCAATCTAAGAATGAATATGAAAATCAATCTATGAATGAATATGAAAATCAATCTAAGAATGAATATGAAAATCAATCTAAGAATGAATATGAAAATCAATATAAGAATGAATATGAAAATCAATATAAGAATGAATATGAAAATCAATCTAAGAATGAATATGAAAATCAATCTAAGAATGAATATGAAAATCAATCTAAGAATTAATATGAAAATCAATCTAAGAATGAATATGAAAATCAATCTAAGAATGAATATGAAATTCAATCTAAGAATGAATATGAAAATCAATCTAAGAATGAATATGAAAATCAATCTAAGAATGAATATGAAAATCAATCTAAGAATGAATATGAAAATCAATCTACGAATGAATATGAAAATCAATCTAAGAATGAATATGAAAATCAATCTAAGAATGAATATGAAAATCAATCTAAGAATGAATATGAAAATCAATCTAAGAATGAATATGAAAATCAATTTAAGAATGAATATGAAAATCAATCTAAGAATTAATATGAAAATCAATATAAGAATGAATATGAAAATCAATCTAAGAATGAATATGAAAATCAATCTAAGAATGAATATGAAAATCAATCTAAGAATGAATATGAAAATCAATCTAAGAATGAATATGAAAATCAATCTAAGAATGAATATGAAAATCAATCTAAGAATGAATATGAAAATCAATATAAGAATGAATATGAAAATCAATTTAAGAATGAATATGAAAATCAATCTAAGAATTAATATGAAAATCAATCTAAGAATGAATATGAAAATCAATCTAAGAATGAATATGAAAATCAATCTAAGAATGAATATGAAAATCAATATAAGAATGAATATGAAAATCAATCTAAGAATGAATATGAAAATCAATTTAAGAATGAATATGAAAATCAATCTAAGAATTAATATGAAAATCAATATAAGAATGAATATGAAAATCAATCTAAGAATGAATATGAAAATCAATCTAAGAATGAATATGAAAATCAATCTAAGAATGAATATGAAAATCAATCTAAGAATGAATATGAAAATCAATCTAAGAATGAATATGAAAATCAATCTAAGAATGAATATGAAAATCAATATAAGAATGAATATGAAAATCAATATAAGAATGAATATGAAAATCAATCTAAGAATGAATATGAAAATCAATCTAAGAATGAATATGAAATCAATCTAAGAATTAATATGAAAATCAATCTAAGAATGAATATGAAAATCAATCTAAGAATGAATATGAAATTCAATCTAAGAATGAATATGAAAATCAATCTAAGAATGAATATGAAAATCAATCTAAGAATGAATATGAAAATCAATCTAAGAATGAATATGAAAATCAATCTAAGAATGAATATGAAAATCAATCTAAGAATGAATATGAAAATCAATCTAAGAATGAATATGAAAATCAATCTAAGAATGAATATGAAAATCAATCTAAGAATGAATATGAAAATCAATCTAAGAATGAATATGAAAATCAATATAAGAATGAATATGAAAATCAATATAAGAATGAATATGAAAATCAATCTAGGAATGAATATGAAAATCAATCTAAGAATGAATATGAAAATCAATCTAAGAATGAATATGAAAATCAATCTAAGAATGAATATGAAAATCAATCTAAGAATGAATATGAAATTCAATCTAAGAATGAATATGAAAATCAATCTAAGAATGAATATGAAAATCAATCTAAGAATGAATATGAAAATCAATCTAAGAATGAATATGAAAATCAATCTAAGAATGAATATGAAAATCAATATAAGAATGAATATGAAAATCAATCTAAGAATGAATATGAAAATCAATCTAAGAATGAATATGAAAATCAATCTAAGAATGAATATGAAAATCAATCTAAGAATGAATATGAAAATCAATCTAAGAATGAATATGAAAATCAATCTAAGAATGAATATGAAAATCAATCTAAGAATGAATATGAAAATCAATCTAAGAATGAATATGAAAATCAATCTAAGAATGAATATGAAAATCAATCTAAGAATGAATATGAAAATCAATATAAGAATGAATATGAAATTCAATCTAAGAATGAATATGAAAATCAATCTAAGAATGAATATGAAAATCAATCTAAGAATGAATATGAAAATCAATCTAAGAATGAATATGAAAATCAATCTAAGAATGAATATGAAAATCAATCTAAGAATGAATATGAAAATCAATCTAAGAATGAATATGAAAATCAATCTAAGAATGAATATGAAAATCAATCTAAGAATGAATATGAAAATCAATCTACTGACTAATTTATTTAGATCAGAAGAAGAATGATCACGAAAAGTTACCCTGACTAAATCACAATTCCCAACAGCTAGGTCCAATAGAACGAAAAATGTTGGGAGATGGTCGCTCATGCCATAAAGAACTATGCCTGAACTAACAGCTGTCTATCTATTATACCAAATGTGATCTAATAGCGAAGGATTTCCATTTTGATTACCATCTGGAAATCTAGTAGGTTTGGTAATGAAAGGAAGGAAATTTAAGGAAAACATATTATACACGAACTCTCTGACTTTTACAAGGTTTGAATTTTCATACTCAATAAGGTCAATATTGGAATCACCAGTAACAATAATTTCATGAGTGCAAACAACCGGGTCATTTAAAACAGTTAATAATGAACTAATAAATGTTTCCAATTGCCCGTTCGGAGGACAATAATATTATACGGCAACAATAAATAACAATCGACCTCCAATATCCAATTATCCATTCTGACAGTACAAAGTTCAATATTCCCATTAAAGGGGCCTTTACACGGTAAGTGCTCAGTGCCACTTTGTGGTGACACTGCTCTATGCCACGCCCATTTTGCTACTTGCCCCACCCTTTTTGGCAAAACTTGGTGGTGACCAAGCTATCGCTCTGAGAGCGAACGCTCACCACAAAGTGCCACTGTCTGTCAGTAGCGATTGCCAGACAATCAACAACCCCTTTCATTGGCCTAGTTGAAGAGCACCCATGTCTATGGAAAATAAAATCTAAAGATTATAAAGATAAAACACTAACAGAGCTACTGTTTAATAGCATATTAGATGCTAACCACGATACCAAAGTGTCAGTGCCCACCAAAGCACATTCTGCTCGTGTAAAGGCGCTGAGCTAATTGGTGGGCAGTGTGGTGAAAAAAGTGTGGTGAATAGTGGCACTGACCAGTGCTCGTGTAAAGACCCCTTAACAAAGGAGAGATGATTAATCTTAGTAGCCAATAGTGCACTACCGTAGTATACAGGAACTCCACCTCCCCCACATAAAACACGCCCACTGTGATATCCACTGTATCTCCAGCAGCAAATCTAGTTTCGGTTAAAATCACCACATCAAAACTTAAATAAAAACTCCCCAAAAATGCTATGAAATTATCAGAATTTGCAGTAAAGCTACGTACATTATAATTACATATTGAGAAAGATTTAGGCAAGCTTGCAGTGTGACTGTTGAAATTATCAATGGAATAGTATTTAGATTGTTTCACGATATCTATTGAAGTAAAATACTCATTTAAAAGATTATCCATCAGGATCGATATCTGGCAAGATATCGTCAACTATTGCCATAGAAATATGGGGCAGAAAACATACTTAGTTTTATGCTTATTGCTTAACATTACGAAGACATCAATATTTATTAAGTAGTAACACTCCCTAACTAATATTTTTAATAAGCGTGACCTGGTGAATAACATTTAATTCTACATCGATGATAGTAAAAGTTTGGTAGGATGCACACATTACAAGGAAGATAACAATATTTTGTAGACAGCCATAACGTTTAGACACAACGATAAATTGCTCAGCCAAAAATACGAAGGATAACAAACAAGAGATATGCACCGAATTCTGACTAGAGACAGTTACCATACGAATAATCAGACATTTTCGTCCTGCTGAATTTGTAACTTCATCCATGCTAGAACCTAGATAAGAAAGACTCCATTCTT
Source organism: Caprella mutica (assembly GCA_947561585.1). Lineage (NCBI taxonomy): Eukaryota > Metazoa > Arthropoda > Malacostraca > Amphipoda > Caprellidae > Caprella > Caprella mutica. Next base: position 284,621 of record CANNZV010000819.1, on the reverse strand, counting down.
CAAGTTTGACCATGTTACCAATGTACAACTTCTTGTTTTTTCCATCAGTTTTCTCCTCCTTCAACCAAACATAAACTCTTCCATCGTGCGATCCACAGCCATCAATTTTTGCAGGATAATGACGTTTAGCTAACCTTAAAAATGCCAATATTTTGGATCTGGCAGGTGTCAAGGATTCATTTATATAGAATCCAGCAGGCTTAAATTTCTTACAAGCTCTTACAACATCAGTCTTCACCTCTGGTAGGTTTAGTTTAACAAGCATGCTTCGTTTGTCAGGGGCTTGAGTTGTTGGTTTACGACCTATGCGGTATGCCGTAATTACCCTAGCTGGACTTAGTTCATACTTCAGTTCGCGTTTAAGCGTTTCACAAAATACTTGGGCACAATTTTCACCAACACGTGCAGCCGGAAACTTATCACCTGACGCCAAGATATCGGTAATACGCGAAACAGCCATCATATCATCTAGCTGCTCCTCCAATGATACAATCCTCCTTCTTAAAGAGTTACTTTCACTTTTGAGTTCATCTATGATCACATCTTTCTCCTCAAGCTTAGCAATTACCTCTGTTCTGAATTCCTCAAGTTTACCCGAAATAAGATTCAGTATAATCGTGCTCTCTTCGGAAATTTTAGATAGTTCTTTCTCAGAAATTAATTGCGCCTCAATTTGCAATCTCAGCACACGATTTAAGGGAGGAAAAACAGTGGCTGTTTTATTTCCTTTCTTGTTCGGCATCACACAGAAACAAAAAGATCACAACACCAGGAAAACGAATTCAAAATAAATAGTATACAAAAGCTGTATGGTCAGAAGGAAGAGGAGCGGTACACGTCTGTTCTCGATGAGATCTACTTGAATTCCTGAGATATTCCCTCGAAATCGTAATGGAATACGCTAATCTCCATTAATACCTGGTATTAAATTGCCCTTTTCCTATGGGATTGATAGTAAATTATCACCTATTTTCTAAGTAGATGAGGCTTGTTAATAAACTTATCCCATAGGGCAAAATAAGTCTCCGGGTTCTTTAACAATTATTTGTATTTCTTAACTTGAAGAGACTTGGAGGTAATTGATTGAATTCTATTAAACTGACAAATGACTAAACGGTAAAAGTTTTTAGGAAGTAAATTAAACACAAGGAAGTTTTAAATGGGTGTACTTATATTAAAGTTCGAATAGTACAGAGTTCTAAGACTTACGCACAAGTCTTCAAATAACACAACACAAGTTTTAAATAAACTAGCGGTTGAGTAAACTTAAGGGTTTAAAACAAACAAGGGTTTGAGTAGCCATCTCAAGACTCCCTTTTGGCGGCGAAGCCAAGTTTCTACCAGGATCAGGACAGACCCATCTTTCGGTAGACTAACGCGAACTATGAACACTTTAGTTAGGTGCCAATGGTATTTAAAGGGTGAACTGGAGAGTCCAACCTTCCAGTGAGTGAATAAACTTCTGTTAAGGTACTGATAGTACTTTTCAAAGATGTTTTTCTACTCACTGCAGATAGAAATAACACACAATGCATTATTCAAATTTAACACGCTAGTGGTAATGGCTTTCTATACGATTAACATATAGATCGATCAGATTTACTAATAGTTCATTTTAGTGAAACCTGATTTACTAATAAACATCCAAATTTAAGCATACTATTTCAGAGTCCTGTTTAACCTATACATGATCAGAAATGTTACAAGTTCCTAACTATTAATTAAGTATTTCAATTAGAATAATTGAAGTACTTACTTAATTCTTTTTAAATTAATTAAGTATTAATTTCAATTCTATCTATAGAAAAAGAACTCAATATTCTAAGTTGTATAACTGATTTACAAAGTTCATGAAGTTATATAACTTTAGTACAAATTATAATGTTATATTCTGAGTTACAAGTTATAGCTCTGGGTTACAAGTTATAAAGTTATGTTCTGAAGTTACAAGTTATATTAGCGGCTTACATCAAAGCTATTCGTTTATAATTATATTCGAGCTCCTAGCGAGAATAACATGACCATAAATTTAAATAGCATTTCCTTCTAATGAACAGTGTACAAGATTAAAAGATTATGTCTGATTAAATGATTATCAAATTATAGAAATTGAAAGATTAAGTAAAGATACAAGTTCAGCGTATTAACAATCTTTCTATTGTTAATATCACTCCCCCCTTCATGTTTCAACCGACTTGTCGGTTGAATTTCAATTTCTAAACCCTTATTATCGAAATCCAATCGAAAAATATCCTAAGAAATTTCGAACAACACTCGGAAAACATCCTATGAAATTTCTTAAAATTTCTAAGTCCGAAACACAAATTATATCTATTAAAACAAAAGAAATTTAATCACTCGATTCATGTATTATGAATTTCAGATTAAAATTTGATCTGCTAAATAGATCAGTCCTTTCATCATAAAAATTGTGTGTACAAAAGTATGATGACAAGACAATTCCTATCATATATGTAATCATGAATTCTACCTCTGGTCACGATATTAAATCAAAATAGAGTGAAAATTTATAAGTTATTCTACTCATATTCAGAAACATACATCAAAAATATATTTTCATTTTATGGAATTTATTTAACTAATAAAGATATTCAAATATCTAACCTTGTTTATAATTATTCAAAATTGAACCTGAAATCCCATTTCATCCAGTTCTTAAATTTCAAAACATGAAACATCAAATTATAAATCTCAAATTCAAGTTGAACAATCATAAAACTTCAATCTATAACTGCTAAATTTATATTTTAATTTTTTAAATAAAGTAACCATTACCTTTCTAAAAATTAAATATTTATGTTTTCATTTCTTAAACACTTAAATGGAAATAGTATCCAGGTGAATGTCTAGTCATTGAAAACACCCTTAAAGTTTTTCTTCAAAATATAAAGTTCGTTTAATACTTTACTGCAATATAGTCCAACTATAAACATCTTACTTTCATTCAAGAACCAAAATTATAATGCTTACAAATAAGATTATCAATAAAATCTAAGCATACGATTATAATATTTCTACTATTATTATATCTTCTACTTCAAGCAACGTAATTTGAAACGTCGGAAATAAAGTTAAGTAATTTTCAAATGAAATTAATTTCAAAATCAATAGAGATTAATTACTTTTCATATTTCCAATGAATATAATCTATAATCAATAGAACTTAGTTAACTTTTATATCTCAAATGAATATAAGCTATAGTCAATAGAACTTAGTTAACTTTTATATCTCAAAGTAATATAAGCTATAGTCAATAGAACTTAATTAACTTTTATATCTCAAATGAATATAATCTTACATCAAAATCGAAACTTCATTATAGTTTATTCTAATTCCAAAATATTCATTTCAAAATATATGAGTATAACTAAATTCGTTATTACTTATCTTAAACTTCTCTTTTCTTAAACTATGGTTATATATGTTATGTAATATCATATGAGCTATATTATTGGTTAGTATTCATCTATACTATTGTTAGCTTTACATAACTTATTTTTATTCGTATTGAATAAACATATTCAGATTTCGTTTAAAATATTCAATGAAATTAAAAGTTACTTTAAATCAAATGTTCAACTTCGAAATCTGTAAACTATCAAATGAAATCTTAAGTAATCCTTTAAAGAATTAATTTTCAAATAAACATCAATGATTAAATGCTCATAACCTGAATGTTTCAATAAGCAATTAATATATAAACTTTCTTTAAAGTAAATTCAAAGTATAGAAATCTAAGATAATTGGACTAAAGTAATAATCCAAAATTTAGAATAATAAGATCAAGGTGAAATGATCTAAATGTGTCGGTACCATCAGAGAAGACTTCTCAAAGTAGGTACATGAGAGTTGAAGCCCCCATGTTCATTCTCCTCCTTCAGAATGAATGGTTCCCTCAGGTTATCGGGCATTGGTTTGTGACGTCACCAAGTATGACTGCGAAGTCGTCACCAAGTATGATTGTGAAGTCATCATCAAGTATGACTGTTAAGTCATCATCAAGTATGACTGTGAAGTCATCACCAAGTGTGCTCCACTGCTCAGCCTTCTCGTCACTAGGCGTAGCTCGGCTTATCCTTTTCGGATCAACAAGTTACTGGTGTTGGATTGTTCCAACATCTGGTTTGTTATTGCTCTGCTCCAGTTTCTCGAGAGATGTTTTTCAAGTTTTGGGAAAAAATAAATCATTAATTTAAGTATAATTAGGATTACATTTTTACCTAACTATTACTTTTAGACTTACAGTTGAAGGATAATATTACTATTTTACTATTGCTAAAACAAGATTGTTTTAATTATTTCCAAAATTTTGTACAATGATTCTACAAAATTCTTTAATATTATAGTATTGCTATAATCCTTCAAGTAATATTGTAGTTTGATAATATATATCTCACATAACATTTATTTCAAAATATACCTCATTCAGTTTACAATACATATTCCTATTATTATAAAACTGTAAAGAAGGGGTTAGTTTATATATATAACATATTTTTCACTTAAAACTAGGTTCATGAAAATCTTGGACACAATCAAAACTGTTATGTTTCTTTTTATTGTTACGTTACTCTACAAGATTTTCACTTATAGTGATAAATTCATAGTAAAATCAAGTAATTCACCTTCAACCGATGTCTTGCCCATAACGTCAGATCGTCAGATGGATGGGGTTCATTGCTTTTGGTTAGCCTCCTTTACGTGTGTTTCTGCAATTACAGGTGAACTTTACTAGCTTATACAAGAAACTTACATCTTACATTGATTATTTATCTACCATTACATTACATTTCATCAATAATTATAAGTGTTAGTCAACATAATTTTCTTAATTACTCTTAACTTACAAACACATAGTTATTTATATATATTTTATGTTTCACTAAACATCAATGCATTATATATATATAATTTACATTTCTTTAAACATCAGTGTATATTGTAGTTACCCTGAAGAGTTAATGTTATTGATCTAACCATTGAAAGAAATTAATTGAACACAAACTATGTCGTTTTTTAGCTATTCATTAGATTTCGTTATGTTCCTTTTATAATCATAAATTCTTGAACAGAATTAAATCTCATTATTTTTTTTTCATTTGCTTTAACTCAAGTTTAATGTATTCATTTACTTTTTCAAGTAATGATTTAAATATCATCAAGATTCTTGTTATCATTAAACTTAGTACTCAAAAATATTTTCGTAATTCCCATTTATCACTAAAGAGCCTTTTACTCTTAATTCAGTATCATTAAACTTTTCAACAGTTTTCTTTATTTGAATCCATACATTATTTATTAAATTATTTAACTGTCCCTTTTAAACTCAAACTTTTTAATTACATTTAAGCTGCTATACTGAGTTTAATTAATAAATTCATTTATTTTTAAGAAATAAATCCGTTCTATTCAATCACTTTTATTATTTACGATTTCATTTTAACCACCTTTTATACTCATGTAAAATCAACTACATTCATTCTTTTATAAATCTGGAAATATTACGGTTCCCCCTTGAAATTTTTCTTTAGAAGAAGATTTTCTTCTCAGGGTATTTTCTGTACTCTGGTTGACCTTTGAACCTGCAATTACTGTTTTCTCTTAGTAATATTTACCCTTACAGTTTAGAATGAATATTCTTTATGCATTAGGAATATCCCCTTTTTTCAAATATCAACATATAATTAATTATACATCTTGATTTATAACTTTCTAATATATTTATCTCACAATCCCATGTATAATCACACTTAATTACACTTCAATTCATTATTGTAATCTTTTTTGGGGTCTAATTTTATTCTTCATTCTGAGAGGAATAAATAGAATGTTCCCCTGAGATTATTCTGAAATTCTTAGAGTCTATTGCATTCTTCGTTCTGAGAGGAATAAATAGAATGTTCGCCTAACTTATGTTTGGAAATTCTTTAGGGTCTATTTTATTCTTCATTCTGAGAGGAATAAATAGAATGTTCCCCTTAAGATTGGATCAAACATTTCCTTGGTTATATATTTATATATTATCATATATAAAAGTTTTAACGAACTATCTTTTTCAGCAATTATTTTATATATCATTGTACATAAACATTAGAACTTAAGTACATGTATATTATATTGCATGTTTTCATTCTTCATTATACATTCAATAATATTCGACTATTTATTTAGAATTCATTCCTAAATTTATATATCAAGAATTCAGTATCTTTATTTTAATTAACAAGTACAAACATTTTTATTTATCATCTTGAAAATCAAAAATTCAACATAAAATATTACACTTCTATTCTAAATAAAAGAATTCGAATTAAATGTGAAATAATATTAATTGAAATATTTGCTTCGTATCTTGTTATCATTCAAATCATTCGTTAAACTCTCCATTTGTTATGGTGTTTCAAATATTAGTTCCTGCTACATCTTGGATTGTATTACAATACAGTTCATAGAGAACAGTAGATTGATTTACTGCATGTCATTTAATTATAAATAACTATTAATTCTTATTCATACATTGTTCTTTCAGGTTCTAATTCCCACACAAGTAATAACTTATATTACTTCAGTTCCTCAAATTTATCATATTATTAAATTATGATATTACACTTATTTCATGACATTAATTCCATGATTTTATTTCGACGAAGAACCTGTAACTCATTTATTTACCAAACATTACAGTTATCATTAAAAGAAATCAACAAGAGCTCTCTTTCAAACTCATTTATTTATCAAATAATTAATTAAATAATTAATTATTAGTTCTCAGTAACCTACTGGAATAATCACATTAATTCCTATATCTTTTACTCTCCATATAATACTCATTATTTTATTCATATTATATCCTTGCTATCGTCAACTATAGTGTTACTGACTGTACCACCTCGACTAATTTTAATAGCTCTGTTGACAATAACTTCCCACTTGGGAATTTACATCGCTTCCTTCAAGATTACGTTTAGTCTTGACTTTTTACTAGTCAACTATTATATAATCAAGTTGCGTTATATTTTTACGTTAAGTTATTTTTACGTTAAGTTATATTTTTATATATATAACGTTTGCTATATTTTATACTTTATTAATAGAAAAATAGTCTTAAGATAATTGTTTTATCTCTCATACATTTATGTTCGATTGCTTGCATTTAATTCACTATTCAAATCAAGTCTTACAATTTAATTATAAAATTCAGCAAATCTTTGCTCTTATAGTATTTTCTTTCTCAGAATTATCGTCTGACAAATACAATTGTCTGAATTCATATCGTTTTTCATACGATTATTTCGTTCATATGAACTAATCACCTATGTGATTATTTTAAGTTATTATTCGTAACTGGAATAATTACAACAACTTCTTATTTAACAGATAATTATTTATACTCAATATATATTCAATATACGTAAACTGCATTGAATCTTTCTTATATCGTTATTTCGTTCATTATTGAGTTACTGGAGATTTTACGTTAAAGCATATAATTATTTAATTACGTTAAACAATAACCTTTAATCAAATCAATTATTTCTTACTTTTAATTATTACAGGAATATAGTTTGAAACTAGATCACATATCCCTCTATGTTACCACATATTACCCGATATTACATTAACTATGGTTAAGCAGTATTAACCTCTAGGTAACTTTAAATCTCTTCAAAATATTTAATATACAATATTAATATCAAAATAGTCATTTAAATATTCAAGATATATATATATATCTATATCATTCCTTGTCAATCCTTTAAAATGTTTCACTCTTATTATACTGAGTCATACCTCTGAGTTTAATATTTACGTTATATCTTATTTACGTTAACTCATTATCTGACTTGATTGTCTTAAATCACTGAAACGATTGACAGGTTCTTTTTTCAAACACTGCGATTATTACTATTTGAATAGGAATACATCATAATTATCAATTGACTTCATCCCTGAAAATTAGGTATGATTCGTTACATATGTACGTTACGTGCATATCATAGGTATTTCCGGTTTACCTGAAACCTTGTTTATTTTTATAAATATAAATTGACATTATAATTATCTATTGACTTCATCCCTGAAAATTAGGTATGATTTCGTCATATATGTACAATACGTGCACATCTTAGGTATTTGCGGTTTTACCTGAAACCCTTTTTATATTTTATAATATCACAACTCAATGTTGTATCTTAGGTATTTGCGGTTTTACCTGAAACCCTTTTTATATTTTATAATATCACAACTCAATGTTGTATCTTAGGTATTTGCGGTTTTACCTGAAACCCTTTTTATATTTTATAATATCACAACTCAATGTTGTATCTTAGGTATTTGCGGTTTTACCTGAAACCCTTTTTATATTTTATAATATCACAACTCAATGTTGTATCTTAGGTATTTGCGGTTTTACCTGAAACCTCGTCTATATTTTATAATATGACAACTCATTTGACTTTCACTGACTTAAAGGATGTTTTGACCCTATAGTCAGATATTCACATTCGTGACTGTACTTTCGGTATATTTCTATATGATATAACCGTTTTTATGATATCAACTTCTCTCGATATCACTTTCTCTTGATATTACCTACTAAATAAAACAGCGTAATTTATAATTTCCAAAGATTTTTATCGACGTTATTGCTTTTTAAGCCACAAACAATAAATATCATTTCATTAAAATATGCAAAATTAATGAAATACGAGAATGGGTTAATTACTTCCATTCCAGTACTAAAAATATGGAAAATTACCTCGTTAATATAAAATAGGTATATCGTTACTTTACCAAATTCACCTTTGGTTATTTACATGACAAATTCACAGGTTATAAGACCCATTTAATTTATCATCAACTTGGAATATTTTTATTCTCTTTATCTGTGAATATACAGTTACATATTCCATCTGTATCTCTATTTATGAGTACACAGGTTACTACTAATATATTTGCAACTATATTAGCTCATTTAAACATTGTTCTAATGTTTTTACTTAATACTTTAAAAATTCATACTTTCAAAATAGTATTTTAAGTTCGTTCTCATCATTTGAACTTTCTCTCTAAGCTTCTTCGAAATTCTTATATACGATTTTCTGAATTCCTTTATAATTATTTATTATAATTATACTTCTCCTTTTATAGGCCAACAACAGTTATTTTGTTATATAACGTGCTTTCCACGTTATTTGCAATCTTCGCACATTTATACAACTTTCACTTTCTGAAACATACGTTCCATTAGTTTTCAATGATTTTACTTATAGAATAATTATGCAAAATAAATTAGATTTAAATGTCGTTCTCAGTCAGATGATTATAAAAGTACTGAAATACATGGTATTATTAGCCTGTCAAAATGTAAATAGTTTTCACTATCCCGACACATCTAAAATATTCTATGCAATTAATATATTCCCAGATTCAATTATATCTGTTAAAAGTTTATTACCCTTAAATGATGCACATTGACTAAAATTGTCATATCATCTTGCTTTTTACTAACTGCGCTATTTGAGGCTACTGGTCTTTGACACTACTTTTTACTCCATTATTTGAGACTATGATATAAATCTATCATTCCCCCAGGAATGTAGTGTCATAACTACACTTTATATTACTATAGGGACCTTTGTGGCAGGTTGTAACTATTTGTGTCGTATTTTGGTAAAGCCATTCTTTATTACATACTACCTTATCTAACAGAACCTTTCAATATACACTGTAAAGATTAGTAATTAGTAAAGATTAATAAAGACAATGTAAAAATTCACAATACAAAAATATAAGTAGACATTATTATATTCCAGACACAAAATTCATTACAATATATTAACTTTAGGTTAAATAGTTAAATAGCATCACCTAATTTGCCTCTCGTTGTTTAGCTGCCTGTTTACCAGATGGTAGTGTAGATTATAAATCTCATGTAGGGTTGCCTCATAGCTTTCCTTTTTTCTGGAGTCATTCGATTTCTTCTGTTCTCCCGTTTAGATTGTAGATTTCATGAAGTATTGCCTCGTAGCTCTCCTTTTTTCTACTTGCGATGTTTCTTGTCCTCTTCTTACTGCCTTTCCTTCGTAATCCCTTGGGTGATTACCACCAGATAAAGTGAGTTTCTGTCGCGATGTCATTATTATACTATTATTCAGTATATGGAGTAGGGCTCCCAACTTTATTTGATGAAGAAGAAAATAACTCGTCACTCAGTTAAAGTAATTTCAGTCACTTACTCCGAAAGTGATGAGACGATTTAATTCACTTTAATTCGTTTTTTATTTAAGAGTGAGTTTATCACGACAAAAGTAGCTTTGTCGCCGTACCAGTTTTTCTTGCCACTAGTACCCGAAGAGCTGATAGTACTTTGTCGCTGTTAGTACTTTGACTCTAGTGCCTAGCCACCTTCACTTAATTTGGCGTATCCGTGCTCAGCTCGAAGTTTGTGTTGCAGCTTGGATGATTGATTTTATTTATGCGCGCCGCTCGTTTCATACTCAGCTTAAATTTTCTCACCGGTCTTTAGAATATTAATGGTATTCTAGAACAGTTTTTATAGTTAACTGCTGTTAACTTGAAAAGTATCCTTTCACATGTCATGTGAATCTTTTCTGTTGCTTTTCCTTCCCTTTTTTATGAAGTGCTGCAGGACTTCAGTATGTGAGTTGAAAGGGTGTGTTCTCCCATACGTGTTGGAAGAGTGTGTTCTCCCATCGGCATTGTAGAGTTGCTCCCGTAATGTCCTTTTATCGGAAGGAGTGTGATTGGCTAGTTCACTCGCATTACATTCAATGCTTACCTAGTGATTAACACTGTATAACACTAGGGTTTCATAGTTCTGGTTTTGTACCCTCTTTATCACTGGATACACTGTCTTTCCAACTTTCCTTTTACTTCTCTAAAAAATCTTTAAACCATTTATATTAAGTCAGTTCTTTTCGTTAATAGATTCTAACCTCTTTTTCCTCCCTCTTTTCTTCAAGACCGTTTGAAGATGCCAATATTAAATTGCCCTTTTCCTATGGGATTGATAGTAAATTATCACCTATTTTCTAAGTAGATGAGGCTTGTTAATAAACTTATCCCATAGGGCAAAATAAGTCTCCGGGTTCTTTAACAATTATTTGTATTTCTTAACTTGAAGAGACTTGGAGGTAATTGATTGAATTCTATTAAACTGACAAATGACTAAACGGTAAAAGTTTTTAGGAAGTAAATTAAACACAAGGAAGTTTTAAATGGGTGTACTTATATTAAAGTTCGAATAGTACAGAGTTCTAAGACTTACGCACAAGTCTTCAAATAACACAACACAAGTTTTAAATAAACTAGCGGTTGAGTAAACTTAAGGGTTTAAAACAAACAAGGGTTTGAGTAGCCATCTCAAGACTCCCTTTTGGCGGCGAAGCCAAGTTTCTACCAGGATCAGGACAGACCCATCTTTCGGTAGACTAACGCGAACTATGAACACTTTAGTTAGGTGCCAATGGTATTTAAAGGGTGAACTGGAGAGTCCAACCTTCCAGTGAGTGAATAAACTTCTGTTAAGGTACTGATAGTACTTTTCAAAGATGTTTTTCTACTCACTGCAGATAGAAATAACACACAATGCATTATTCAAATTTAACACGCTAGTGGTAATGGCTTTCTATACGATTAACATATAGATCGATCAGATTTACTAATAGTTCATTTTAGTGAAACCTGATTTACTAATAAACATCCAAATTTAAGCATACTATTTCAGAGTCCTGTTTAACCTATACATGATCAGAAATGTTACAAGTTCCTAACTATTAATTAAGTATTTCAATTAGAATAATTGAAGTACTTACTTAATTCTTTTTAAATTAATTAAGTATTAATTTCAATTCTATCTATAGAAAAAGAACTCAATATTCTAAGTTGTATAACTGATTTACAAAGTTCATGAAGTTATATAACTTTAGTACAAATTATAATGTTATATTCTGAGTTACAAGTTATAGCTCTGGGTTACAAGTTATAAAGTTATGTTCTGAAGTTACAAGTTATATTAGCGGCTTACATCAAAGCTATTCGTTTATAATTATATTCGAGCTCCTAGCGAGAATAACATGACCATAAATTTAAATAGCATTTCCTTCTAATGAACAGTGTACAAGATTAAAAGATTATGTCTGATTAAATGATTATCAAATTATAGAAATTGAAAGATTAAGTAAAGATACAAGTTCAGCGTATTAACAATCTTTCTATTGTTAATACCTGGGATGATCCCTTGAAATCGTAAGGGAAACAACTAATTTCCATAAATTCCTGGGATATTCCCTCGTAATCGTAAGAGGAAAAGCTAATTTTCATAATTTCCTGGGATATTCCCTCGAAATCGTAGGGGGAACAGCTAATTTTCACAAATTCCTGGGGTATTCCCTCGAAATCGTAAGGGAAACAACTAATTTTTATAAACTTTTGGGATATTCCCTCGAAGTCGTAAGGGGAACAACTAATTTTCACAAATTCCTGGGATATTCCCTTGAAATCGTAAGGGGAACAACTAATTTTCACAAATTCCTGGGGTATTCCCTCGAAATCGTGAGGGAAACAGCTAATTTTCATAAATTCCTGGGATATTCCCTTGAAATCGTAAGGGGAACAGCTAATTTTCACAAATTCCTGGGATATTCCCTTGAAATCGTGAGGGAAACAGCTAATTTTCACAAATTCCAGGGATATTCCCTCGAAATCGTGAGGGAAACAGCTAATTTTCATAAATTCCTGGGATATTCCCTTGAAATCTTAAGGGGAACAGCTAATTTTCACAAATTCCTGGGATATTCCCTCGAAATCGTAAGGAGAACAGCTAATCTCCATAAATTCCTGGGATATTCCCTCGAAATCGTAAGGGAAACAGTTAATTTTCATAAATTCCTGGGATATTCCCTTGAAATCGTGAGGGGAACAGCTAATTTTCACAAATTCCAAGGATATTCCTTCGTAATCGTAAGGGAAACAGCTAATTTTCACAAATTCCTGGGATATTCCCTTGAAATCGTGAGGGAAACAGCTAATTTTCACAAATTCCTGGGATATTCCCTCGAAATCGTAAGGGGAACAACTAATTTTCATAAATTCCTGGGATATTCCCTTGAAATCGTGAGGGAAACAGCTAATTTTCACAAATTCCTGGTATATTCCCTTGAAATCGTAAGAGGAACAACTAATCTCCATAAATTCCTGGGATATTCCCTGGAATTTGTAAGGGGAACTACTAATTTTCACAAATTCCTGGGATATTCCCTTGAAATCGTAAGAGAAACAGCTAATTTTCACAAATTCCTGGGGTTTTCCCTCGAAATCGTAAGGGAAACAACTAATTTCCATAAATTGCTGGGAAATTCCCTTGAAATCGTAAGGGAAACAGCTAATTTTCATAAATTCCTGGGATATTCCCTCGAAATCGTAAGGGAAACAGCTAATTTTTTCTCTGTTCCAGGGATATTACCTCGAAATCGTAGGGGAAACAGCTAACTTTCATAAATTCCTGGGATATTCCCTTGAAATCGTAAGGGGAACAGCTAATTTTTTCTCGGTTCCAGGGATATTCCCTCGATATCATTTTATGATAGCGGATAATGAGGGAACATCTAAATATCCAGGGAATATTCCTGGGATATTTCAATGTTACCTGGGTAGAGAGTAAAGTAGCTTCGTGTAAACAAACCTTTACCAAAGAATATGATGAATAGGGTCACCAGCACCGGTAGCAGCACTCACAGATAAAAGAGGAAAATGAAGAGTAGATACAGGGTGGGGCGTAAGTTTGGAAGCAATTTTTCAAACATTAATATAATTCTGAAAAATAAGTTCCTAAGTAGGTGATAGGGTTTGAACTATAGTAGAGACACTACATTATGACGTGGCAGTGTTATTTTTTACAAAAATTTAGTCAATTCAAAAATGTCAGACAAAAGAGAAGCCATTATTGCTCTACACCGTGACGGGAAGTCAGATTCCGTCATTTCAAAGACTCTCTCAATAGCGAGATCGACTGTTTGGAAGTGTGTGAAGCGTTTAAATGAGAGAGGAGACTTGACTGATCGTCCAAGAAGTGGTAGACCACGCTCACAACGCACCAAACAACTGATAAAATGTGCCCGAGAGAAGATCAGGAGGAACCCGAAAAGGTCAATACGGTTGTTAGCCAAAACAGCTAATGTGAGTCCCAGAACAATGAGAAGAGTTGTCAAAGAAGACCTAAAGATGTCCTCCTTCACCCTCCAAAAGAGACGGACTCTGTCAGAAGCTGTAAAGAAAAAGAGATTGGAGAGAAGCAAAGCACTTCTGAGAGAATTGAAGTCTGGCACGGCTGGTGAAATTGTTTGGTCTGACGAAAAAAAATTCACAGTGGAAATGGCTCACAACCGGAGGAATGACAGAATAATTGGTAAAAGTGCAAAAGACATCCCATACAACCAAAAAACTGTCCACAGAACCATGGAACCTGCTTCAGTAATGGTCTTGGCCGCCGTTTCAGAAACTTGGAGATCTCCTTTAATTTTTGTGGAACAAGGCGCCAAAATCAATGCTGAATGTTATATTGAGAATATTTTGACGCCAATGTTGGAGTCAGCTAAGGATCACTTCGGTAATGACACTCTATGGACATTTCAGCAAGACGGCGCGACTTCACATACTGCAAATGTCACTCAAAACTGGTGCCATGACCATCTTCCACGGTTTTGGTCCAAAGAAATGTGGCCTTCCTGCTCCCCAGATGTTAATCCTATGGACTTTTCGGTATGGTCCATTCTTGAATCAAAGGCCTGTGGTAAATTTCATCGCAGTGTGGATGATTTAAAGCGTTCGCTCCAGAGATCTTGGAAGGAAATTTCACAAGAACAGTTGCGTGCCGCAGTAGGAGGAGTTCGGAGGAGATTTGAGGCTGTTATTAAAAACAAGGGGGGACATTTTGAATAAATTTATGATTTTTGAATTCTTAAAACCCTTATGTAATAATACATAACTGTAAATTATTAAATATATTTTTCGTTGGATTTTAATTTGCACTTTCATTTGCTTCCAAACTTACGCTCCACCCTGTAGTAAATGAATTCTCCCAGACACAAAAATATATGAGCTTGTAGTTGAAGAACATAATCACCATAGCGCTATCATAAGAAACTACTGATAGCCACAATAAACGATAAGCATGGAATTAATTGAAATTTGTCCTTACCAATTAAGATAAGGGAGATTTTCACTGCTGTCGTTTGTTTCTCAGCTTTCTTGTGAGTGTAGTAGGTATTGTAAGAAGTAGTGGTTTTTCGAGTTCCACCTAGCGAATTAAACTGAAAACAAATTTTGATAACAAATTAGTTTATAACTTATTGAATAATAGGTTTGGTGCAAATTCAAAGGGTTCAAGCGTCAAACAGGAAATAAATACAAAGGACCTAAATATAGATCAAACAGTTAGTTGGAAAGAGACAAACACTCGTGAATAAATTCTCTTTATTAGAAGCAATTGGTTCAGAAATTCAACATGTCCTATTTTAGGGTTAGTTCCGTGTTATTGCACGGTTCCATATTCTCGAACACGTGAAAATCTTTTTATAATAATTGTAGTTGCTAATAGCATTTTTACATTTTTTCTATATAAATACTTTAATTGTTGATAATTTAATATTTTGTACGTAAAACCTTAGTGCTAGAATGGAAAACTGTAAAACTAAACAGTCGTGGGATTATTGTCGTGCCCATTTGAAAGATTTGATTTGAATAAGTGTAGATTGCTGAAAAATTAGGTAAGAACATTTAGTGGTATTGTTTAAATGATTAATTTGTTTCTATTCATAATAACTTTCTATAGCTAGGATAGTCCTATTTATATTTGCTCGTCATCTTTGTCTACAATACGTATTTACTTAAATTTGTTCATATGAGACGTACATTTGAATTTAAAACTTTGATTATTCTTATTAAATTTAACGTAGTTATAGTGCATCCTTTCATGATTTAAAAATAGTATTTCTTACCCTGCACTTTGCAATTGATAAATTATCAGTAAATCTTAGTTAAACAATTTAAATTAGTCTACCTTAATTATGTCTCGTTCAATTTTCTATAATTATTGTAGTGCTTAAAATTTATAAATTAGTCTCCCAGTCAAACTTTAAATTTGTAGCTAACAGTATGTTTGTTGATTTAATTTATTTGTCGGTAGGTACCGTGTTGTCTCCATGTCCCATGTTTAAGAAGAAATAAAAACCTAACTCTACCAAGTCTTTTCACCTCTACTGATGAATAAAAAGGAATTTAACACGCGTACCTAAAATGAAATCTGCCTATCATTGAAAATTTAAAATTCGTGCATAAAAAATCTATATTAATACTTTATTAGAAATACAAAAATTAAAACCATGAATTCATCAGTGATTTCTGACTGCTTCTTCAAGTCCCTTGTATTTAGTTTCCTTTTGCTGTCAATGATATAGTCATTAGTAATCCAAATTTCGGGAGCAGACGATAATCCATTAATAGAATTAAAATATTTAATTTAATCGCCCGGAATAGGTCTTTATTTATAATTATTTGCTAAAGGAAAAACAATAGGTATTTATATTACTACCCAGTAATATAATTTACAAGTTAAGAATCCTAAAAAAATATTATTAGGGTTGTGACAATATGTTTTTAAAATCCTAAATCCTGAAAATGTTATAGACGAAGGGAATTAAACAGTTTAGAATCGTTCTAAAGAAGTGGTATAAAGTATTTAATAACATAAGATTTTAAAAATACTATATTTAAAAAGCACAATCAGAAACCGAATAATATTTTTTTTATCTTATATTGTATATAATTAATAATTAATCATACAACAATAATATACATATTTTATCACCATTTTTAAAGTTAAGTGGCCTGATATTCATTATTTGGGTGGCAATTGTCCGGGGGTGGCAACTGTCCGGGGGTGGCAGCTGTCCGGGGGTGGCAATTATCCGCGGGTGGCAATTATCCGCGGGTGGCAATTGTCCTAGCACCGTGTTTCAACACTGCGGTTTGAGGGAGGGGGGGGGGGTAGGGTTGTCCGGGGTACGGTAATGAGCCCCCCGGTCATGAGCACCTCCTCCTGTTTTTTAATCCTTATTTATTTAGTTAAAACAAATGAAGATCTACTTAGATAGGGTTAGGTCAGGTGCGTGGCCCGACAGTTGGGCCCAAGACAATTGGGCCCCGACAATTGGGCCCGCCGACATTTGGGCCCAGGACAATTGGGCCCCGTGACAATTATATTATTTTTCAATTTTTTTCAGAGTTTACTGTATTAACTTAATTACAGACCCTTGCAACTGTAATAACTAAGTTTGTGATAATATGCGTTTTGTATAAAACTATAGTATTGAGCATATTTAAAATAAAGAATATTCCTTACATGATAAAACTATTTTCGTTATGAAAAATTATTATTTTTTAGAAGAAGAATTTCTTTTCAGGAATAAATGCTATTATTTTATTAAACTACAATAATTTTCTCTTCTGAGATAGGTCATGTAAGCAACAAATTTCCTAGGTACAATACCTCTATGAGTCTATATAGTGAACTCCTGTGAAGTAAATGAGTTAAAATGTAGCCAATAGAAAATAAGAATGTAGCTATTTTAGATAAAGAAACAATAGAAAATAAGGATGTAGGTATTTTAGACATGCCGGAATTATTGGAACATACAAATTGAATTAAAGTTAACGTGAATTATTTGAATACTGTGCAGTGTTCAATAATGAAGAGGTTTATGAATTATTATTACAAAATGTATTCTCATAGTCTCATTTTATCCAAACAACTGTTAAAAGTAACGTTTAACCTTTAAAATTTACCCATTTTTACCAAATTTGTCTTTGTCAGATGATGGATCCACCTACACTACATAACTAACTCACTGAATGTAGGTAAGTAGGTAGGCTAGAAGTACCTACACTACATAACTAACTCACTGAATGTAGGTAAGTAGGTAGGCTAGGTGTACCTACACTACATAACTAACTCACTGAATGTAGGTAAGTAGATAGGCAAGGTGTACCTACACTACATAACTAACTCACTGAATGTAGGTAAGTAGGTAGGCTAGGTGTACCTACACTACATAACTAACTCACTGAATGTAGGTAAGTAGGTAGGCTAGGTGTGCCTACACTACATAACTAACTCACTGAATGTAGGTAAGTAGGTAGGCTAGGTGTACCTACACTACATAACTAACTCACTGAATGTAGGTAAGTAGGTAGGCTAGGTGTGCCTACACTACATAACTAACTCACTGAATGTAGGTAAGTAGGTAGGCTAGGTGTACCTACAATGTATATAAACAAAATCATATTTTCTTTAGTTTAAATATATATAATTTCTTGTTACTAGTGGTTATTAACTCATTTTATTACTGGTTACTAGTGGTTACTAACTCATTTTATTACTGGTTACTAGTGGTTACTAACTCATTTTATTACTGATTTCTAGTGGTTACTAACTCATTTTATTACTGGTTACTAGAGGTTACTAACTCATTTTATTACTGGTTACTAGTGGTTACCAACTCATTTTATTTCTGGTTACTAGTGGTTACTAAATCATTTTATTTCTGGTTACTAGTGGTTACTAACTCATTTTACATTACAGTTCTGAGGGTCAAATACACCGCTGGATCTCCCATCACTGGCAGTAATCCTGTTCCAGGGGGTACCTACCTAACCATAACAGACATACCTGCTGATGGCAAATATGAGGTAACCAGGTTACTGAAATATGTCTCTCCTTAATCAAAACTGTGAGTGATATTGGTATATTGTAACTATTGGTATATTGTAACTATTGGTATATTGCATCTATTGGTATATTGCAACTATTGGTATATTGCATCTATTGGTATATTGCATCTATTGGTATATTGCAACTATTGGTATATTGCAACTATTGGTATATTGCAACTATTGGTATATTGCATCTATTGGTATATTGCATTTATTGGTATATTGCATCTATTGGTATATTGCAACTATTGTTATATTGCAACTATTGGTATATTGTAACTTTTGATTTATTGTAACTATTGGTATATTGCAATATATTCGATATATTCTTAAAATTCGATTAGGTATTTTTATTTACGGATTTACATACATTTCATAAATTACCAATTAAAATAACACGCCATCAATAGGCAAATAGTGTAATCAACTAATCATGATCAACAGTATGAATTTATACGACTCACAAAAATTGCAAAATCAGCGATTTATTTACCAACCATTATATGTTAATCTAATAAAGTATTTACTCATTCAACAATAGCGTAGCATTTGAATAATGCGGAGACAAATTGAGCTAAAAACAGTTGAAATTAAAATCGCGACACATTCAACTATATCAATTAAAGTAATCACTCTTTGATATTACTTTGCAAATTACTAACTAATAAAATACTTTATTACAATATTATCAAAATTTAGATGTACTTTAGCTAAGTTTGGAACGAAAAAGCTTACCTAAGTTTGGAAAAAAAAGAAAATTACGACTATTCATTTAATATCAAATCATAGGTGTCGCAATATGGTATTATTAAATATTAAAAACTAGAAAGGTTACCCGAAGTATCAACTAGTATAGAACAACATTACAATTAACAATAGAGGGTATAATAAAATACCCTCACCACATTCCAAATCACTCCTCAGATTAGTGATAATTTCAAGTTTAATTTGATACGCTTCAAATTCGATGAAATTAGTTCACTAATCGGAGGCAATATGTATAATATATATTCCCCCATGGAATTGCCACTCATATACTTAATGAACATACAATTTAATATTTATTTATGTGTTCATCATGGCCGGTAAATACCCAGGGAAAACACTATTGTGGAAAGTTCTATTTTGAAATAAGCAAGGTTACCCGCATATCTTAGAATTAAAATTAGTGGAATGATGTCATAAAAGGTTAGGTTAGCGGTCCAGTTGGGGAAGTTTAGGGGATGGGGATCCGATAGCGAAAAATATTTACTTCAAGTATTAACATATGGTTAATAAAAAACACCCCGTTGAAAGTTTTGGTTTTGGTTTCAAGATTTCGAGTAGAAAGATGTCTATTCATCGTCAGGCGCAGGGCAGTTGTTTTAGATCACATTCTCAAAACTCATCCGACCACATCCGATGTTGTCGATAGAAAATCTGGAAAGAAATTAAACGAATTAGAATGAGACGAGAAGATTATACATAAGTAAAGACAATGAACACACGCAAAAGTTACCATATTTCATTGAGGATATTATAATAGACCTCACAATTTAATAGATTAGTTAATTAGTCATATTTCATAAAAGAGTTAGCTAAATATCATTTTCATCCACGTTAAAGCCGTTAGTGAAATGATTTCATTTAAATAAAGTTTTATAAGTTTAGAAGAGAGCGTCAGCCTTTTCTCCTTTTTCTATTTAGCTGAGATCGAAAAATATGGTCAAGAATAATTTAGATTTATAGAATGCATGATTTTCCACCTTTCTTCTCCGATAAACACTAATAGCAAAATGAAAATTAATTAATTTGAATAATAGAAATCAATATCCCAAGTTGAGGTAAGAGAAATAACTTCTTAACTAAGATGTAATTTAAAGAGTTACTCTCAGACAAATATCTTTCAAGAGCTCATAAACCAAAAATTGGCTAAGAATCAAATACTGTAGTTGTATCAAATAGCTACTGTAGTTGTATCAAATAGCTACTGTAGTTGTATCAAATAGCTACTGTAGTTGTATCAAATAGTTACTGTAGTTGTATGAAATAGCTACTGTAGTTGTATCAAATAGTTACTGTAGTTGTATCAAATAGTTACTGAAGTTGTATCAAATAGCTACTGTAGTTGTATCGAATAGTTACTGTAGTTGTATCAAATAGTTACTGTAGTTGTATCAAATAGCTACTGTAGTTGTATCAAATAGTTACTGTAGTTGTATCAAATAGCTACTGTAGTTGTATCAAATAGTTACTGTAGTTGTATCAAATAGCTACTGTAGTTGTATCAAATAGCTACTGTAGTTGTATCAAATAGTTACTGTAGTTGTATGAAATAGCTACTGTAGTTGTATCAAATAGTTACTGTAGTTGTATCAAATAGTTACTGTAGTTGTATCAAATAGCTACTGTAGTTGTATCAAATAGTTACTGTAGTTGTATCAAATAGTTACTGTAGTTGTATCAAATAGCTACTGTAGTTGTATCAAATAGTTACTGTAGTTGTATCAAATAGCTACTGTAGTTGTATCAAATAGTTACTGTAGTTGTATCAAATAGCTACTGTAGTTGTATCAAATAGCTACTGTAGTTGTATCAAATAGTTACTGTAGTTGTATCAAATAGTTACTGTAGTTGTATCAAATAGCTACTGTAGTTGTATCAAATAGCTACTGTAGTTGTATCAAATAGTTACTGTAGTTGTATCAAATAGCTACTGTAGTTGTATCAAATAGTTACTGTAGTTGTATCAAATAGTTACTGTAGTTGTATCAAATAGTTACTGTAGTTGTATCAAATAGCTACTGTAGTTGTATCAAATAGTTACTGTAGTTGTATCAAATAGTTACTGTAGTTGTATCAAATAGTTACTGTAGTTGTATCAAATAGTTACTGTAGTTGTATCAAATAGCTACTGTAGTTGTATCAAATAGTTACTGTAGTTGTATCAAATAGCTACTGTAGTTGTATCAAATATTTACTGTAGTTGTATCAAATAGCTACTGTAGTTGTATCAAATAGTTACTGTAGTTGTATCAAATAGTTACTGTAGTTGTATCAAATAGCTACTGTAGTTGTATCAAATAGTTACTGTAGTTGTATCAAATAGTTACTGTAGTTGTATCAAATAGCTACTGTAGTTGTATCAAATAGTTACTGTAGTTGTATCAAATAGTTACTGTAGTTGTATCAAATAGCTACTGTAGTTGTATCAAATAGTTACTGTAGTTGTATCAAATAGTTACTGTAGTTGTATCAAATAGCTACTGTAGTTGTATCAAATAGTTACTGTAGTTGTATCAAATAGCTACTGTAGTTGTATCAAATAGTTACTGTAGTTGTATCAAATAGCTACTGTAGTTGTATCAAATAGCTACTGTAGTTGTATCTAATAGTTACTGTAGTTGTATGAAAAAGCTACTGTAGTTGTATCAAATAGTTACTGTAGTTGTATCAAATAGTTACTGTAGTTGTATCAAATAGCTACTGTAGTTGTATCAAATAGTTACTGTAGTTGTATCAAATAGTTACTGTAGTTGTATCAAATAGCTACTGTAGTTGTATCAAATAGTTACTGTAGTTGTATCAAATAGCTACTGTAGTTGTATCAAATAGTTACTGTAGTTGTATCAAATAGCTACTGTAGTTGTATCAAATAGCTACTGTAGTTGTATCAAATAGCTACTGTAGTTGTATCAAATAGCTACTGTAGTTGTATCAAATAGTTACTGTAGTTGTATCAAATAGCTACTGTAGTTGTATCAAATAGTTACTGTAGTTGTATCAAATAGCTACTGTAGTTGTATCAAATAGATACTGTAGTTGTATCAAATAGTTACTGTAGTTGTATGAAATAGCTACTGTAGTTGTATCAAATAGCTACTGTAGTTGTATCAAATAGCTACTGTAGTTGTATCAAATAGATACTGTAGTTGTATCAAATAGCTACTGTAATTGTATCAAATAGTTACTGTAGTTGTATCAAATAGTTACTGTAGTTGTATCAAATAGTTACTGTAGTTGTATCAAATAGTTACTGGAGTTGTATCAAATAGTTACTGTAGTTGTATCAAATAGTTACTGTAGTTGTATCAAATAGTTACTGTAGTTGTATCAAATAGTTACTGTAGTTGTATCAAATAGTTACTGTAGTTGTATCAAATAGTTACTGTAGTTGTATCAAATAGTTACTGTAGTTGTATCAAATAGCTACGGTAGTTGTATCAAATAGCTACTGTAGTTGTATCAAATAGCTACTGTAGTTGTATCAAATAGCTACTGTAGTTGTATCAAATAGCCACTGTAGTTGTATCAAATAGTTACTGTAGTTTTATCAAATAGTTACTGTAGTTGTATCAAATAGGTACTGTAGTTGTATCAAATAGCTACTGTAGTTGTATCAAATAGCTACTGTAGTTGTTTCAAATAGGTACTGTAGTTGTATCAAATAGCTACTGTAGTTGTATCAAATAGTTACTGTAGTTGTATCAAATAGCTACTGTAGTTGTATCAAATAGTTACTGTAGTTGTATCAAATAGGTACTGTAGTTGTATCAAATAGTTACTGTAGTTGTATCAAATAGTTACTGTAGTTGTATCAAATAGCTACTGTAGTTGTATCAAGTAGCTACTGTAGTTGTATCAAATAGCTACTGTAGTTGTATCAAATAGCTACTGTAGTTGTATCAAATAGGTACTGTAGTTGTATCAAATAGTTACTGTAGTTGTATCAAATAGTTACTGTAGTTGTATCAAATAGTTACTGTAGTTGTATCAAATAGTTACTGTAGTTGTATCAAACAGTTACTGTAGTTGTATCAAACAGTTACTGTAGTTGTATCAAATAGGTACTGTAGTTGTATCAAATAGGTACTGTAGTTGTATCAAATAGTTACTGTAGTTGTATCAAATAGTTACTGTAGCTGTATCAAATAGCTACTGTAGGTGTATCAAATAGCTACTGTAGTTGTATCTAATAGCTACTGTAGTTGTATCAAATAGTTACTGTAGTTGTATCAAATAGTTACTGTAGTTGTATCAAATAGTTACTGTAGTTGTATCAAATAGCTACTGTAGTTGTATCAAATAGCCCCTGTAGTTGTATCAAATAGTTACTGTAGTTGTATCAAATAGTTACTGTAGTTGTATCAAATAGTTACTGTAGTTGAATCAAATAGCTACTGTAGTTGTATCAAATAGCTACTGTAGTTGTATCAAATAGGTACTGTAGTTGTATCAAATAGTTACTGTAGTTGTATCAAATAGTTACTGTAGTTGTATCAAATAGTTACTGTAGTTGTATCAAATAGCTACTGTAGTTGTATCAAATAGCTACTGTAGTTGTATCAAATAGCTACTGTAGTTGTATCAAATACTGTAGTTGTACCAAGTACTGTAGTTGTATCAAATACTGTAGTTGTATCAAATAGCTACTGTAGTTGTATCAAATACTGTAGTTGTACCAAGTACTGTAGTTGTATCAAATAGCTACTGTAGTTGTACCAAATAGCTACTGTAGTTGTATCAAATAGCTACTGTAGTTGTATCAAATAGGTACTGTAGTTGTATCAAATAGTTACTGTAGTTGTATCAAATAGTTACTGTAGTTGTATCAAATAGTTACTGTAGTTGTATCAAATAGCTACTGTAGTTGTATCAAATAGCTACTGTAGTTGTATCAAATAGCTACTGTAGTTGTATCAAATACTGTAGTTGTACCAAGTACTGTAGTTGTATCAAATACTGTAGTTGTATCAATTAGCTACTGTAGTTGTATCAAATACTGTAGTTGTACCAAGTACTGTAGTTGTATCAAATAGCTACTGTAGTTGTATCAAATACTGTAGTTGTACCAAGTACTGTAGTTGTATCAAATACTGTAGTTGTATCAAATAGCTACTGTAGTTGTATCAAATACTGTAGTTGTACCAAGTACTGTAGTTGTATCAAATAGCTACTGTAGTTGTACCAAATACTGTAGTTGTATCAAATACTGTAGTAGTTACCTAGAGATATTTAGCCAGTCGCAACACACCAGTGTAACAGTCAACTCAAAACTCGTATGTAGCTCGTACTGTTGTTCAGTTGTTAACTGGGGCTGAAGATTGCGCAGTGGTCTGAAAATTAATAAGTTTCAGACAAACGTATTGAAAAATAGATAATTCGATTATTGAGATGGGTATATTTGTAATATATTTTTTGAAGTTATTACACTGGGAACGTTAAACTTAACACTGTTTACTAATTTCTCTTTTTCAAAAAGAAACTTTAGGTGCTAGCTACTTGTAATGCTTGCAATATTAAAATGGGTCTGGGTACACGACCAAAGATTAGTATGATATGAAAATAGAAAACTGTAACCTGTGAAATTAGCATCATCACAGTGACTCTTTTCTCTGATAGCAACTAATGAATCAAGGTAGCTAAAGCAATAAGTAAGTTTGACATTTACTTTAAATTTGAGAACTATGTCAGCATATTAGGGGCAAATAGAATAGAAAAAAAAGATATTAAAATTAAAAGAAAGCAAAAATATACCTCATCAGACTACTTGAAAGCTGTCGATTGTAGGAATGGGTAGGTCATCAGTTAGGAGTCTCTCAGCCACTGCCATTACAAAAAGACTGTAAAAAGATTATAGTTAATTAAATATATTACCACACCATACCTAATACGAAGTATTAGCTAATATAGATAATAGTTTGTACTTTGTACCAGAGAATGTGATTAACTAACTAGTTAGTAGTACAGGGTGTCCCACACTTTTGTTGCCAAACTTTAACATAAGGTTGCATTCGTCGAAATAATCCCTTTTTTTCTATGAAGGTATGGTCTAAAATGCTTAGTTAAAGAGTTACAAGGTTAGGAAAGTAGTATATGTACCATTTACTATTATAAGTTAACATTAATTTTTTTAGTGTTGCAATATGAAACAAAACATTTTTGACAGTAATTATTAGGAGCAAAAGAAACTTAATCTCAATTAGGTTACGTGTTTACAGAATGTGTTCAATTTGCCGCCCATTTGTTGCGATGCAAGCGTTCAAACGTTTTTCCCCGCAAGGATTCGTGAAACTCCTGGTGTCTTTGCTCGCGCCCGCCAATCATTGGACAAACGATTGAACGGCTGCATCGCAACAAATGGCTGACAGTTTGAACACATTTTGTAAACATGTAATCTTTACCTAATTTAAGATTATATTTCTTGTGCTCAAAATAATTACTGTCGAAAATGTTTTGTTTCTTATCTACAGTCTACTGTATCTACAGTCTTAATGTATCTACAGTCTACTGTATCTACAGTCTACTGTATCTACAGTCTACTGTATCTACAGTCTTAATGTATCTACAGTCTACTGTATCTACAGTCTACTGTATCTACAGTCTACTGTATCTACAGTCTACTGTATCTACAGTCTTAATGTATCTACAGTCTACTGTATCTACAGTCTACTGTATCTACAGTCTACTGTATCTACAGTCTACTGTATCTACAGTCTACTGTATCTACAGTCTACTGTATCTACAGTCTACTGTATCTACAGTCTACTGTATCTACAGTCTACTGTATCTACAGTCTACTGTATCTACAGTCTACTGTATCTACAGTCTACTGTATCTACAGTCTACTGTATCAACAGTCTACTGTATCTACAGTCTACTGTATCTACAGTCAACTGTATCTACAGTCAACTGTATCTACAGTCAACTGTATCTACAGTCTACTGTATCTACAGTCAACTGTAACTACAGTCAACTGTATCTACAGTCTACTGTATCTACAGTCTACTGTATCTACAGTCTACTGTATCTACAGTCTACTGTATCTACAGTCTACTGTATCTACAGTCTACTGTATCTACAGTCTACTGTATCTACAGTCTACTGTATCTACAGTCAACTGTATCTACAGTCAACTGTATCTACAGTCTACTGTATCTACAGTCTACTGTATCTACAGTCAACTGTATCTACAGTCTACTGTATCTACAGTCTACTGTATCTACAGTCTACTGTATCTACAGACTACAGCTTACTTTATCTACAGTCTACTGCATCTACAGTCTACTGTATCTACAGTCTACTGTATCTACAGTCTACTGTATCTACAGTCTACTGTATCTACAGTCTACTAGGAGAGATGGAAAGAGTCAGTGTATCATTATTCACCTGATACAGTGATACGGAGATACCTGTACCTGTTTTTCTAACGATTCATGAAATTACAAAAATAGAACACAATAATGTTGAATTAGGTTTTTAATGGAAAAATATTGTTGTTTTAAAAAAGACAGTAGCCATGTTCCATGAGGATATTTTCTAATAGTTAATACGAGTGTGTACACTATTCTTCACGTCCTAAGATATTCCCTGTGCTTTGTGTGTTGGCTTTACCAACTCACACTCACTTTATTTATTGTGCAATGTCCGTATACTTAGGCTAACATTTCTATACATTTTACAACTCAAGAGTTCATTTATGAATTATTTAGGTTTATATTTAGATACATAATATGAGTGTCAAGATACAATATTATTCTAAAAAGTTATGATAGCTCAAAGTGTAGTTAAATAGGTAGGGTAAGTTCCGAATTATCGGACAGTTCCACATTATCGGATACGGAAGAGAGAAAATATATAGGTACATTGATTTTTTTTCAAATTGTATTGAAATACCAATTGAAATAAAAGGTTAATAGGTAATTATTATTATATATTTTCTTTCTTCCGTATCCGAAGATGCGTAACTGTCCGATAATTCGGAACTTACCCTACATAGCTTCGTAATAATTACTAGTTAGGTAACATTTCGCTATATTAAATATAATTTTTATTAAGAAACAAGAAACTTCGATTCGACTACATACTATATTTTGTGAATTTAATATAATAATAGGCATTTATATGCCATAGAATAAAACTTTATTATCAAATACCTAGAATACCTATTACAGTTTTTATGAAAAGATAAAGTTTAGTTTATATTAGATGGACTGTAACTACAGTGATAAATTATTTATTATTTACATATTAAATATGATTAAATATATTTAATAAATACCTATTATCTAATACAAACTATGAAGTGAGCAAGCAAGTTCACTGTTCAGACTACTAGGTACATTTTAATGTAGATTTTAGAGTATAGAAAACGATTCGTAACTACCTACCTGCTTAACATTATTACAGCTAGAGGCTTTGGCTATTCTATTTAAAACCTACATGTTACGAATTATACTAATCGAGGTAAAATTTAATCTTGCTGATTAAAAAACTGTGATGAATGGAAAATATTGACGTTGGTTCAATATATTGTGTTTAACTATGATGGGATTAGGCATAACTATTACTTTAGAATTTAGATGAACTAAATATTATACCAACAACGTAAACAGATAAGATTAACACTAGGTATAACAAACTAAATGGCAGCGAAAAAAGACTGCATATGAGTTGGCAAACTGGTACATATCAGAGGATTCGATATTAAAAAGACATAATTGAATTGCATACACATTTTAGATGAAGGTTTTCATATTCATACAGATTTCTCATTCATAATAAAGTCCGTAATAGCTATATGTACATATATGATTGACGAACTAAATATCAGCTAGAAAAATAAATACGCTTTAATATTAAATCGTTAAATAAATAAATCATTATTCATTAATATAAGCTCTACCTCAAACTTCATCAAAAGATTATATATGTGACATATTGAATAAGCGACCTTTTATTATAT
Source organism: Caprella mutica (assembly GCA_947561585.1). Taxonomy (NCBI): domain Eukaryota; kingdom Metazoa; phylum Arthropoda; class Malacostraca; order Amphipoda; family Caprellidae; genus Caprella; species Caprella mutica. The sequence goes on along the minus strand of CANNZV010000819.1, from coordinate 256,083 downwards.
ATAATGTGTTCAATGAATTAATATCACATGAAAGTTTTCGGATCAGTTCCGATAATATCTGATAAAAAATAGAATACACTACCTAGCTAGGTAGAGACATGTTAATCACTTTCTCACCTAAAAACAATAGGAGAAAGGTTGGTTCCTTATGCTAGCCTAAGCTTTTAAATGTAGTATATGCAATTCATTGAGTGGAATATTTAGTAATATTCAATGTAGATAAACAGTTGTATTACGGTTATATGTCATGAATCGTATCCGTTGTCTGTACATGTACAAATAGCATCAAGACAGTGGCTCTCTCAGAGAACCTATTGCATCATAAAATATAGGATAGTATCTTTGGCCTCATTGTCTTCGGCAGTGCTTTTTATGTAGGCCGTTATCAGAATGAATTCATAAAGTAATATTTGAAAAGTAAGAAAGTGTGATTAAAATTTGATATGGTTTATTTGAATTTTAACTCATAAATAATTCATTGTTAATACTTTAATAGCTTTAACAGCTTGTTGATATTTTAATAGCTATAATAAGAGACTTCCGGCGTGCTCTCGTTGGAGAGCTCCAACGTGCATGACCCCTGGTCATGAGCTCGTCCCCTTGGACTTAACCCCCCGATCACGAGCCCTCCTCCCCCCCCCTTTTTTAAATCCTTATTTACCTAGTTGAACAAATGAAGAACTACCTAGATAGAAGTAACTGAGAGTTGATAATGTAGTTAGTTGTATCCGCTAGTTTGTTGTACTGCACACTTCATGATTATTTAATGACCTGGCAGAGGGGTTCGGGGGGGGGGGGGGGGCACGCCCCTCTATATACACATATTTTATGTTTAATCAGTAATGAACTAAGGATTAAATTATATAGCTAAATAAGGATTAAAAACAGGAAGGGCCCGTGACCGGAGGGGGGCTCATGACCGGGGGGGGGGGGGTTTGGGGCTGAAGACCTACACCTGGCGTCCCGTGGGCCCCGAACTGTTGTAATTTGGATTACGGGTTGTCTCTTTTCACAATTATCCTTTTTTTAACGCTACATACAGTTTTAGAGGATAGCACTAGGGTTATGCTCTTCAACTAACTACGAGGTTTTAATTAGGAACTTCATTTATTATTTCCTCTTCATTTTCCTCTTCCATCCGTGAATGCAGTCACTGGTGCTTTTGTCCCGTTTCGTCGCATTCCTTGGTAAGTGACTGCATTCAAGGAGTAGCTTTTCTGCATCCACGAGTGTTTTGTTCATGGAGACACTTTTCTCTCTGACTGCACCTTCCAGTCCCTTGTATTTAGTTATAACAATATTATATAACTAATCTTATATTTAATGAATAATAATTTATAAGTATTAGTAACACTGGTTGGTAGTGAAAATGAAGGTTCTAGTGAAATTAATGAAAATGTTGAATCTTGTAGAAATCAGTTAGGAGGTTAATCGCGATGGTTAAGATGACTATTGTCTTTCCAACTAATGTTGATTTCAAACTGTATTAAAAAATGAAGAATCATTAGATATTGATAATTAAATCACTTACATTGGCTAACTAACCATTATTGTCAATGTATGCTTAAATATAGTAAAGTGTGTTCCTATTTTCTTCATCCTAGCTAGTGTAATTTTAATTCTGCGTCATTTAAACTAGGTACCTTAACACCTAGTCTTTCTTAGCACACAGGTGTTCAAAGTTAATGTTGATATATAAAGTAGAATAACCTATCGTGTGATTACTATGTACCTGTGGTAGAACACTTCCCTAAAATACAGATAGAAACAAGATATCAAATACATTGTTTGTATCTAAATTTCATAGATTTTATTGGTCAATGTTGTTCTAGATAATAACAGAGATATATTATTTATAACCTATGCCTTATGGTATCAATGTTAATACAAGATACAATTACTAGTTTTTAATTAATGAACAATAATATCCCATCATTTTAAAATATGGAAATGTGTTAGTTTTTTGTGCATTAATTACTGGAGTGTTTCGGTGATTCACATTAATTTTTATATTTTGCCATATTGAAATAAAATACCTACATTATTTTTCACCAATTACATCCAATTTCAATATAATAAAATACATGCCTATGGTAAAGTAACAATATTATTATTCAACTAATAGTAAGCTAACTTATCCACGAATTCTGGTTAATAAGACGCATGCACTCTGAAACAATTTACAAACAGAGGTCAATGATGTCAAGAAATATCCCATAACCTCAAATTTAGCAAGAAAACAACAATATTGAACTTGGAGTAATCAAGACAAAGAAATTCTTACGATGCCAAAAAAAGCAGAAGACATAGAAATGCTCTGCAAGTCCCGTTGTGTGGTCGTAAGAATACAGTCAAAAGGAAACAGATAACCACTTCATTTTCGATATTGAGGTAGACCAAGCTAGGTAGTTATTTAAATTTATAATATAGAAACTAAAATTTTTGGTTCATTGATAGCTAAATAATTCAATCAGTACCTAGCTAATTAAGAAACCTTATACAAAACAAGGTTAAAAATAATCCTATACCAGTATGGAGGTAGGTATTTCTACACAGGGTAAGTTCCGAATTATCGGTCGGTTTCACATCTTCATTCATATAAGAAAAACTGTATAATAATGATAATTTGATGTTTATTTAAATTGGTATCCAAGAAACCTGCCGGTATCACGGATACCAATTATAAGAAAAAGAAAATAATCATACAGATTTTTCTTATATGACCGAAGATGTGAAACCGACGATAATTATTTGGGAACAGAAAAAGATGAATTTTATTGTTTTCAGGGCCATATTTCTCAACAATTCACCGATAAAGAACTTATTTATGATTTAAATTATAAAATATTAATAAGGAATATTATACCAATAAATATTCTAATTAGTTTTTATTATATTAAACAGTCAACTTTTAACTCTCCTACTTTAGTATTTAAATTGTTATTTGTATTATATTTTCACCTGTAATTCAACTCATAAAATCTCAGGTAATTAATTCACAGGTGTAAACTTTAATGTAAATAAATTAATTAATAATTACTGCATCACCTGTCTACTTTTTACTTCTATTGTTTAATTGCAATTATAATTTTATTTTCACCTGTAATTAAAACTTATTATAATAAATAACAATATAATATAATTAATAATTCACAGGTGTAAACTTTAATGGAAATAAATGAATAGAAAAGTACTAATTAATTATATGTATATTATAAATTGTACATTATTAAAGCAATTCAGCTGACAGTTCTTCTTCTCTCACTCTAATTACTTCATTCTTTGCAGATTCGGGATAATAGATTTGGTTAATTGTCACCTGACAGACAATGTCGCCAATGAGATGGTGAGAGAGTTACAGAGAGAGGGAATGAGAACAAGAGAGGGATGGAGAACTGAAGTGAAGGAGTGGAGGTGAGTGAGTGTGTCTGTCTCACTTTTAGCTGTACCTTTAATATGTACTTTTATTTACTTACATGTTAACCCAATAAATGTTACTTAGCTGTCTCATCTCACTTATATTTACTTACATGTTAACACAATAAATGTTACTTAGCTGTCTCATCTCACTTTTATTTACTTACATGTTAACACAATAAATGTTACTTAGCTGTCTCATCTCACTTTTATTTACTTACATGTTAACCCAATAAATGTTACTTAGCTGTCTCATCTCACTTTTGTTTACTTACATGTTAACCCAATGAATGTTACTTAGCTGTCTCATCTCACTTTTATTTACTTACATTTTAACCCAATAAATGTTACTTAGCTGTCTCATCTCACTTTTATTTACTTACATGTTAACCCAATGAATGTTACTTAGCTGTCTCATCTCACTTTTATTTACTTACATGTTAACTCAATAAATGTTACTTAGCTGTCTCATCTCACTTTTATTTACTTACATGTTAACACAATAAATGTTACTTAGCTGTCTCATCTCACTTTTATTTACTTACATGTTAACCCAATAAATGTTACTTGCTGTCTCATCTCACTTTTATTTACTTACATGTTAACCCAATAAATGTTACTTAGCTGTCTCATCTCACTTTTATTTACTTACATGTTAACACAATAAATGTTAATTAGCTGTCTCATCTCACTTTTATTTACTTATAGGGGGAATGAAGACAAATCGAGACGCTTTCAACTCTATTTTGTGAGTGAATAAAATTAGCAAACATTTCTCTAGTGTTCATCTTAACTGTAATTCTCACAATTTGGTGTGTAGCTGCATCAATTAACTCATTGCTAATATATTTTGTGAAGATAAATAACAAATAAAGTTACTAAAAACTATTCTTCTTCACGCAGGATGACGAGTGAAGTCCATGGGTGAAATCTTCAGGAATTTCTTCAGAAGATTCTAAGTTTCTGTAACTTTGTGGATCATTTGCTGAAACTAAATTATACCTTTTTAGTAAAATTTAGTAATTTTAGTAATTAGCATTTAGTCATATTGATCATTGTAGTTAGTTTGATTTACTGAATTTAATGAATTGTTTTACCTCAATGTTGGGAATATATATGATTTTAGCCTAATACAGGGTGGCGGAAAAGTAACTTAACACTTTTAAATGTTTGTTGAACGAAAACCGACTGAACAATCGATATCTAATTTATATGAATTAATAAACAAAATATTTTTTTGTATCTATTATTTATATTTACTCGCAGTTTCCATAGTCTGGTGTTTTTCAGTAGTGTTACCCTCCCTGAAATTACTTACCATGGAGTTACCCTCTCTGAAATTACTTACCATGGAGTTACCCTCCCTGAAATTACTTTACATCCGTTGAGTAATACTAGGTAGGGTAACTCCATGGTAAGTAATTTCAGGGAGGGTAACTCCTTGGTAAGTAATTTCAGGGAGGGTAACTCCATGGTAAGTAATTACAGGGAGGGTAACTCCATGGTAAGTAATTTCAGGGAGAGTAACTCCATGGTAAGTAATTAAAAAGAGGGTAACTCCATGGTAAGTAATTTCAGGGAGGGTAACTCCATGGTAAGTAATTTCAGGGAGGGTAACTCCATGGTAAGTAGTTTCAGGGAGGGTAACTCCATGGTAAGTAATTACAGGGAGGGTAACTCCATGGTAAGTAGTTTCAGGGAGAGTAACTCCGTGGTAAGTAATTTCAGGGAGGGTAACTCCATGGTAAGTAATTTCAGGGAGGGTAACTCCATGGTAAGTAATTTCAGGGAGAGTAACTCCATGGTAAGTAATTTCAGGGAGGGTAACTCCATGGTAAGTAATTTCAGGGAGAGTAACTCCGTGGTAAGTAATTTCAGGGAGGGTAACTCCATGGTAAGTAATTTCAGGGAGGGTAACTCCATGGTAAGTAATTACAGGGAGGGTAACTCCATGGTAAGTAGTTTCAGGGAGAGTAACTCCGTGGTAAGTAATTTCAGGGAGGGTAACTCCATGGTAAGTAATTTCAGGGAGGGTAACTCCATGGTAAGTAATTATAGGGAGGGTAACTCCATGGTAAGTAATTTCAGGGAGAGTAACTCCATGGTAAGTAATTTCAGGGAGGGTAACTCCATGGTAAGTAATTTCAGGGAGAGTAACTCCATGGCAAGTAATTTCAGGGAGGGTAACTCCATGGTTAGTAATTTCAGGGAGAGTAACTCCATGGTAAGTAATTTCAGGGAGGGTAACTCCATGGTAAGTAATTTCAGGGAGGGTAACTCCATGGTAAGTAATTACAGGGAGGGTAACTCCATGGTAAGTAATTTCAGGGAGGGTAACTCCATGGTAAGTAATTAAAGGGAGGGTAACTCCATGGTAAGTAATTTCAGGGAGGGTAACTCCATGGTAAGTAATTTCAGGGAGGGTAACTCCATGGTAAGTAGTTTCAGGGAGGGTAACTCCATGGTAAGTAATTACAGGGAGGGTAACTCCATGGTAAGTAATTACAGGGAGGGTAACTCCATGGTAAGTAGTTTCAGGGAGAGTAACTCCGTGGTAAGTAATTTCAGGGAGGGTAACTCCATGGTAAGTAATTTCAGGGAGGGTAACTCCATGGTAAGTAATTTCAGGGAGAGTAACTCCATGGTAAGTAATTTCAGGGAGGGTAACTCCATGGTAAGTAATTTCAGGGAGAGTAACTCCGTGGTAAGTAATTTCAGGGAGGGTAACTCCATGGTAAGTAATTTCAGGGAGGGTAACTCCATGGTAAGTAATTACAGGGAGGGTAACTCCATGGTAAGTAGTTTCAGGGAGAGTAACTCCGTGGTAAGTAATTTCAGGGAGGGTAACTCCATGGTAAGTAATTTCAGGGAGGGTAACTCCATGGTGAGTAATTATAGGGAGGGTAACTCCATGGTAAGTAATTTCAGGGAGAGTAACTCCAGTGTAAGTAATTTCAGGGAGGGTAACTCCATGGTAAGTAATTTCAGGGAGAGTAACTCCATGGCAAGTAATTTCAGGGAGGGTAACTCCATGGTTAGTAATTTCAGGGAGAGTAACTCCATGGTAAGTAATTTCAGGGAGGGTAACTCCATGGTAAGTAATTTCAGGGAGGGTAACTCCATGGTAAGTAATTTCAGGGAGGGTAACTCCATGGTAAGTAATTTCAGGGAGGGTAACTCCATGGTAAGTAATTTCAGGGAGAGTAACTTTGTGGTAAGTAATTTCAGGGAGGGTAACTCCATGGTAAGTAATTTCAGGGAGGGTAACTCCATGGTAAGTAATTTCAGGGAGGGTAACTCCATGGTAAGTAATTTCAGGGAGGGTAACTCTATGGTAAGTAATTTCAGGGAGGGTAACCTCATGGTAAGTAATTTCAGGGAGGGTAACTCCATGGTAAGTAATTTCAGGGAGGGTAACTCCATGGTAAGTAATTTCAGGGAGGGTAACTCCATGGTTAGTAATTTCAGGGAGGGTAACTCCATGGTAAGTAATTTCAGGGAGGGTAACTCCATGGTAAGTAATTACAGGGAGGGTAACTCCATGGTAAGTAGTTTCAGGGAGAGTAACTCCGTGGTAAGTAATTTCAGGGAGGGTAACTCCATGGTAAGTAATTTCAGGGAGAGTAACTCCATGGTAAGTAATTTCAGGGAGGGTAACTCCATGGTAAGTAATTTCAGGGAGGGTAACTCCATGGTAAATAATTTCAGGGAGGGTAACTCCATGGTAAGTAATTTCAGGGAGGGTAACTCCATGGTAAGTAATTTCAGGGAGAGTAACTCCATGGTAAGTAATTTCAGGGAGGGTAACTCCATGGTAAGTAATTTCAGGGAGGGTAACTCCATGGTAAGTAATTTCAGGGAGGGTAACTCCATGGTAAGTAATTACAGGGAGGGTAACTCCATGGTAAGTAGTTTCAGGGAGAGTAACTCCGTGGTAAGTAATTTCAGGGAGGGTAACTCCATGGTAAGTAATTATAGGGAGGGTAACTCTATGGTAAGTAGTTTCAGGGAGAGTAACTCCGTGGTAAGTAATTTCAGGGAGGGTAACTCCATGGTAAGTAATTTCAGGGAGAGTAACTCCATGGTAAGTAGTTTCAGGGAGAGTAACTCCGTGGTAAGTAATTTCAGGGAGGGTAACTCCATGGTAAGTAATTTCAGGGGGGGTAACTCTATGGTAAGTAATTTCAGGGAGGGTAACTCCATGGTAAGTAATTTCAGGGAGGGTAACTCCATGGTAAGTAATTTCAGGGAGGGTAACTCCATGGTAAGTAATTTCAGGGAGGGTAACTCCATGGTAAGTAATTTCAGGGAGGGTAACTCCATGGTAAGTAATTTCAGGGAGGGTAACTCCATGGTAAGTAATTTCAGGGAGGGTAACTCCATGGTAAGTAATTACAGGGAGGGTAACTCCATGGTAAGTAGTTTCAGGGAGAGTAACTCCGTGGTAAGTAATTTCAGGGAGGGTAACTCGATGGTAAGTAATTTCAGGGAGAGTAACTCCATGGTAAGTAATTTCAGGGAGGGTAACTCCATGGTAAGTAATTTCAGGGAGGGTAACTCCATGGTAAATAATTTCAGGGAGGGTAACTCCATGGTAAGTAATTTCAGGGAGGGTAACTCCATGGTAAGTAATTTCAGGGAGGGTAACTCCATGGTAAGTAATTTCAGGGAGGGTAACTCCATGGTAAGTAATTTCAAGGAGGGTAACTCCATGGTAAGTAATTTCAGGGAGGGTAACTCCATGGTAAGTAATTACAGGGAGGGTAACTCCATGGTAAGTAATTTCAGGGAGAGTAACTCCGTGGTAAGTAATTTCAGGGAGGGTAACTCCATGGTAAGTAATTATAGGGAGGGTAACTCTATGGTAAGTAGTTTCAGGGAGAGTAACTCCGTGGTAAGTAATTTCAGGGAGGGTAACTCCATGGTAAGTAATTTCAGGGAGAGTAACTCCATGGTAAGTAGTTTCAGGGAGAGTAACTCCGTGGTAAGTAATTTCAGGGAGGGTAACTCCATGGTAAGTAATTTCAGGGGGGGTAACTCCATGGTAAGTAATTTCAGGGAGGGTAACTCCATGGTAAGTAATTTCAGGGAGGGTAACTCCATGGTAAGTAGTTTCAGGGAGGGTAACTCCATGGTAAGTAATTCAGGGAGGGTAACTCCAGGGTAAGTAATTTCAGGGAGGGTAACTCCATGGTAAGTAATTTCAGGGAGGGTAACTCCATGGTAAGTAATTTCAGGGAGGGTAACTCCATGGTAAGTAATTACAGGGAGGGTAACTCCATGGTAAGTAGTTTGAGGGAGAGTAACTCCGTGGTAAGTAATTTCAGGGAGGGTAACTCCATGGTAAGTAATTTCAGGGAGGGTAACTCCATGGTAAGTAGTTTCAGGGAGAGTAACTCCGTGGTAAGTAATTTCGGGGAGGGTAACTCCATGGTAAGTAATTTCAGGGAGAGTAACTCCATGGTAAGTAGTTTCAGGGAGAGTAACTCCGTGGTAAGTAATTTCAGGGAGGGTAACTCCATGGTAAGTAATTTCAGGGAGGGTAACTCCATGGTAAGTAATTTCAGGGAGGGTAACTCCATGGTAAATAATTTCAGGGAGGGTAACTCCATGGTAAGTAATTTCAGGGAGGGTAACTCCATGGTAAGTAATTTCAGGGAGAGTAACTCCATGGTAAGTAATTTCAGGGAGGGTAACTCCATGGTAAGTAATTTCAGGGAGGGTAACTCCATGGTAAGTAATTTCAGGGAGGGTAACTCCATGGTAAGTAATTTCAGGGAGGGTAACTCCATGGTAAGTAGTTTCAGGGAGAGTAACTCCGTGGTAAGTAATTTCAGGGAGGGTAACTCCATGGTAAGTAATTACAGGGAGGGTAACTCTATGGTGAGTAGTTTCAGGGAGAGTAACTCCGTGGTAAGTAATTTCAGGGAGGGTAACTCCATGGTAAGTAATTTCAGGGAGAGTAACTCCATGGTAAGTAGTTTCAGGGAGAGTAACTCCGTGGTAAGTAATTTCAGGGAGGGTAACTCCATGGTAAGTAATTTCAGGGGGGGTAACTCCATGGTAAGTAATTTCAGGGAGGGTAACTCCATGGTAAGTAATTTCAGGGAGGGTAACTCCATGGTAAGTAATTTCAGGGAGGGTAACTCCATGGTAAGTAATTTCAGGGAGGGTAACTCCATGGTAAGTAATTTCAGGGAGGGTAACTCCATGGTAAGTAATTTCAGGGAGGGTAACTCCATGGTAAGTAATTTCAGGGAGGGTAACTCCATGGTAAGTAATTACAGGGAGGGTAACTCCATGGTAAGTAGTTTCAGGGAGAGTAACTCCGTGGTAAGTAATTTCAGGGAGGGTAACTCGATGGTAAGTAATTTCAGGGAGAGTAACTCCATGGTAAGTAATTTCAGGGAGGGTAACTCCATGGTAAGTAATTTCAGGGAGGGTAACTCCATGGTAAATAATTTCAGGGAGGGTAACTCCATGGTAAGTAATTTCAGGGAGGGTAACTCCATGGTAAGTAATTTCAGGGAGGGTAACTCCATGGTAAGTAATTTCAGGGAGGGTAACTCCATGGTAAGTAATTTCAAGGAGGGTAACTCCATGGTAAGTAATTTCAGGGAGGGTAACTCCATGGTAAGTAATTACAGGGAGGGTAACTCCATGGTAAGTAATTTCAGGGAGAGTAACTCCGTGGTAAGTAATTTCAGGGAGGGTAACTCCATGGTAAGTAATTATAGGGAGGGTAACTCTATGGTAAGTAGTTTCAGGGAGAGTAACTCCGTGGTAAGTAATTTCAGGGAGGGTAACTCCATGGTAAGTAATTTCAGGGAGAGTAACTCCATGGTAAGTAGTTTCAGGGAGAGTAACTCCGTGGTAAGTAATTTCAGGGAGGGTAACTCCATGGTAAGTAATTTCAGGGGGGGTAACTCCATGGTAAGTAATTTCAGGGAGGGTAACTCCATGGTAAGTAATTTCAGGGAGGGTAACTCCATGGTAAGTAATTTCAGGGAGGGTAACTCCATGGTAAGTAATTCAGGGAGGGTAACTCCAGGGTAAGTAATTTCAGGGAGGGTAACTCCATGGTAAGTAATTTCAGGGAGGGTAACTCCATGGTAAGTAATTTCAGGGAGGGTAACTCCATGGTAAGTAATTACAGGGAGGGTAACTCCATGGTAAGTAGTTTGAGGGAGAGTAACTCCGTGGTAAGTAATTTCAGGGAGGGTAACTCCATGGTAAGTAATTTCAGGGAGGGTAACTCCATGGTAAGTAGTTTCAGGGAGAGTAACTCCGTGGTAAGTAATTTCGGGGAGGGTAACTCCATGGTAAGTAATTTCAGGGAGAGTAACTCCATGGTAAGTAGTTTCAGGGAGAGTAACTCCGTGGTAAGTAATTTCAGGGAGGGTAACTCCATGGTAAGTAATTTCAGGGAGGGTAACTCCATGGTAAGTAATTTCAGGGAGGGTAACTCCATGGTAAGTAATTACAGGGAGGGTAACTCCATGGTAAGTAGTTTCAGGGAGAGTAACTCCGTGGTAAGTAATTTCAGGGAGGGTAACTCCTTGGTAAGTAATTTCAGGGAGAGTAACTCCATGGTAAGTAATTTCAGGGAGGGTAACTCCATGGTAAGTAATTTCAGGGAGGGTAACTCCATGGTAAATAATTTCAGGGAGGGTAACTCCATGGTAAGTAATTTCAGGGAGGGTAACTCCATGGTAAGTAATTTCAGGGAGGGTAACTCCATGGTAAGTAATTTCAGGGAGGGTAACTCCATGGTAAGTAATTTCAGGGAGGGTAACTCCATGGTAAGTAATTTCAGGGAGGGTAACTCCATGGTAAGTAATTACAGGGAGGGTAACTCCATGGTAAGTAGTTTCAGGGAGAGTAACTCCGTGGTAAGTAATTTCAGGGAGGGTAACTCCATGGTAAGTAATTATAGGGAGGGTAACTCTATGGTAAGTAGTTTCAGGGAGAGTAACTCCGTGGTAAGTAATTTCAGGGAGGGTAACTCCATGGTAAGTAATTTCAGGGAGAGTAACTCCATGGTAAGTAGTTTCAGGGAGAGTAACTCCGTGGTAAGTAATTTCAGGGAGGGTAACTCCATGGTAAGTAATTTCAGGGGGGGTAACTCCATGGTAAGTAATTTCAGGGAGGGTAACTCCATGGTAAGTAATTTCAGGGAGGGTAACTCCATGGTAAGTAATTTCAGGGAGGGTAACTCCATGGTAAGTAATTTCAGGGAGGGTAACTCCAGGGTAAGTAATTTCAGGGAGGGTAACTCCATGGTAAGTAATTTCAGGGAGGGTAACTCCATGGTAAGTAATTTCAGGCATGGTAAGTAATTACAGGGAGGGTAACTCCATGGTAAGTAGTTTGAGGGAGAGTAACTCCGTGGTAAGTAATTTCAGGGAGGGTAACTCCATGGTAAGTAATTTCAGGGAGGGTAACTCCATGGTAAGTAGTTTCAGGGAGAGTAACTCCGTGGTAAGTAATTTCAGGGAGGGTAACTCCATGGTAAGTAATTTCAGGGAGGGTAACTCCATGGTAAGTAATTTCAGGGAGGGTAACTCCATGGCAAGTAATTTCAGGGAGGGTAACTCCATGGTAAGTAATTTCAGGGAGAGTAACTCCATGGTAAGTAATTTCAGGGAGGGTAACTCCATGGCAAGTAATTTCAGGGAGGGTAACTCCATGGTAAGTAATTTCAGGGAGAGTAACTCCATGGTAAGTAATTTCAGGGAGGGTAACTCCATGGTAAGTAATTTCAGGGAGGGTAACTCCATGGTAAGTAATTTCAGGGAGGGTAACTCCATGGTAAGTAATTTCAGGGAGGGTAACTCCATGGTAAGTAATTTCAGGGAGAGTAACTCCGTGGTAAGTAATTTCAGGGAGGGTAACTCCATGGTAAGTAATTTCAGGGAGGGTAACTCCATGGTAAGTAATTTCAGGGAGGGTAACTCCATGGTAAGTAATTTCAGGGAGGGTAACTCCATGGTAAGTAATTTCAGGGAGGGTAACTCCATGGTAAGTAATTTCAGAGAGGGTAACTCCATGGTAAGTAATTTCAGGGAGGGTAACTCCATGGTAAGTAATTTCAGGGAGGGTAACTCCATGGTAAGTAATTTCAGGGAGAGTAACTCCATGGCGAGTAATTTCAGGGAGGGTAACTCTATGGTTAGTAATTTCAGGGAGGGTAACTCCATGGTAAGTAATTTCAGGGAGGGTAACTCCATGGTAAGTAATTTCAGGGAGAGTAACTCCATGGCAAGTAATTTCAGGGAGGGTAACTCCATGGTTAGTAATTTCAGGGAGAGTAACTCCATGGTAAGTAATTTCAGGGAGGGTAACTCCATGGTAAGTAATTTCAGGGAGGGTAACTCCATGGTAAGTAATTTCAGGGAGGGTAACTCCATGGTAAGTAATTTCAGGGAGGGTAACTCCATGGTAAGTAATTTCAGGGAGAGTAACTTTGTGGTAAGTAATTTCAGGGAGGGTAACTCCATGGTAAGTAATTTCAGGGAGGGTAACTCCATGGTAAGTAATTTCAGGGAGGGTAACTCCATGGTAAGTAATTTCAGGGAGGGTAACTCTATGGTAAGTAATTTCAGGGAGGGTAACCTCATGGTAAGTAATTTCAGGGAGGGTAACTCCATGGTAAGTAATTTCAGGGAGGGTAACTCCATGGTAAGTAATTTCAGGGAGGGTAACTCCATGGTTAGTAATTTCAGGGAGGGTAACTCCATGGTAAGTAATTTCAGGGAGGGTAACTCCATGGTAAGTAATTACAGGGAGGGTAACTCCATGGTAAGTAGTTTCAGGGAGAGTAACTCCGTGGTAAGTAATTTCAGGGAGGGTAACTCCATGGTAAGTAATTTCAGGGAGAGTAACTCCATGGTAAGTAATTTCAGGGAGGGTAACTCCATGGTAAGTAATTTCAGGGAGGGTAACTCCATGGTAAATAATTTCAGGGAGGGTAACTCCATGGTAAGTAATTTCAGGGAGGGTAACTCCATGGTAAGTAATTTCAGGGAGAGTAACTCCATGGTAAGTAATTTCAGGGAGGGTAACTCCATGGTAAGTAATTTCAGGGAGGGTAACTCCATGGTAAGTAATTTCAGGGAGGGTAACTCCATGGTAAGTAATTACAGGGAGGGTAACTCCATGGTAAGTAGTTTGAGGGAGAGTAACTCCGTGGTAAGTAATTTCAGGGAGGGTAACTCCATGGTAAGTAATTATAGGGAGGGTAACTCTATGGTAAGTAGTTTCAGGGAGAGTAACTCCGTGGTAAGTAATTTCAGGGAGGGTAACTCCATGGTAAGTAATTTCAGGGAGAGTAACTCCATGGTAAGTAGTTTCAGGGAGAGTAACTCCGTGGTAAGTAATTTCAGGGAGGGTAACTCCATGGTAAGTAATTTCAGGGGGGGTAACTCCATGGTAAGTAATTTCAGGGAGGGTAACTCCATGGTAAGTAATTTCAGGGAGGGTAACTCCATGGTAAGTAATTTCAGGGAGGGTAACTCCATGGTAAGTAATTTCAGGGAGGGTAACTCCATGGTAAGTAATTTCAGGGAGGGTAACTCCATGGTAAGTAATTTCAGGGAGGGTAACTCCATGGTAAGTAATTTCAGGGAGGGTAACTCCATGGTAAGTAATTACAGGGAGGGTAACTCCATGGTAAGTAGTTTCAGGGAGAGTAACTCCGTGGTAAGTAATTTCAGGGAGGGTAACTCCATGGTAAGTAATTTCAGGGAGGGTAACTCCATGGTAAGTAATTTCAGGGAGGGTAACTACATGGTAAGTAATTTCAGGGAGGGTAACTCCATGGTAAGTAATTTCAGGGAGGGTAACTCCATGGTAAGTAATTTCAGGGAGGGTAACTCCATGGTAAGTAATTACAGGGAGGGTAACTCCATGGTAAGTAGTTTCAGGGAGAGTAACTCCATGGTAAGTAATTTCAGGGAGGGTAACTCCATGGTAAGTAATTTCAGGGAGGGTAACTCCATGGTAAGTAATTACAGGGAGGGTAACTCCATGGTAAGTAGTTTCAGGGAGAGTAACTCCGTGGTAAGTAATTTCAGGGAGGGTAACTCCATGGTAAGTAATTATAGGGAGGGTAACTCTATGGTAAGTTGTTTCAGGGAGAGTAACTCCGTGGTAAGTAATTTCAGGGAGGGTAACTCCATGGTAAGTAATTTCAGGGAGAGTAACTCCATGGTAAGTAGTTTCAGGGAGAGTAACTCCGTGGTAAGTAATTTCAGGGAGGGTAACTCCATGGTAAGTAATTTCAGGGGGGGTAACTCCATGGTAAGTAATTTCAGGGAGGGTAACTCCATGGTAAGTAATTTCAGGGAGGGTAACTCCATGGTAAGTAATTTCAGGGAGGGTAACTCCATGGTAAGTAATTTCAGGGAGGGTAACTACAGGGTAAGTAATTTCAGGGAGGGTAACTCCATGGTAAGTAATTTCAGGGAGGGTAACTCCATGGTAAGTAATTTCAGGCATGGTAAGTAATTACAGGGAGGGTAACTCCATGGTAAGTAGTTTGAGGGAGAGTAACTCCGTGGTAAGTAATTTCAGGGAGGGTAACTCCATGGTAAGTAATTTCAGGGAGGGTAACTCCATGGTAAGTAGTTTCAGGGAGAGTAACTCCGTGGTAAGTAATTTCAGGGAGGGTAACTCCATGGTAAGTAATTTCAGGGAGAGTAACTCCATGGTAAGTAGTTTCAGGGAGAGTAACTCCGTGGTAAGTAATTTCAGGGAGGGTAACTCCATGGTAAGTAATTTCAGGGGGGGTAACTCCATGGTAAGTAATTTCAGGGAGGGTAACTCCATGGTAAGTAATTTCAGGGAGGGTAACTCCATGGTAAGTAATTTCAGGGAGGGTAACTCCATGGTAAGTAATTTCAGGGAGGGTAACTCCATGGTAAGTAATTTCAGGGAGGGTAACTCCATGGTAAGTAATTTCAGGGAGGGTAACTCCATGGTAAGTAATTTCAGGGAGGGTAACTCCATGGTAAGTAATTACAGGGAGGGTAACTCCATGGTAAGTAGTTTCAGGGAGAGTAACTCCGTGGTAAGTAATTTCAGGGAGGGTAACTCCATGGTAAGTAATTTCAGGGAGGGTAACTCCATGGTAAGTAATTTCAGGGAGGGTAACTACATGGTAAGTAATTTCAGGGAGGGTAACTCCATGGTAAGTAATTTCAGGGAGGGTAACTCCATGGTAAGTAATTTCAGGGAGGGTAACTCCATGGTAAGTAATTACAGGGAAGGGTAACTCCATGGTAAGTAGTTTCAGGGAGAGTAACTCCGTGGTAAGTAATTTCAGGGAGGGTAACTCCATGGTAAGTAATTTCAGGGAGAGTAACTCCATGGTAAGTAATTTCAGGGAGGGTAACTCCATGGTAAGTAATTTCAGGGAGGGTAACTCCATGGTAAATAATTTCAGGGAGGGTAACTCCATGGTAAGTAATTTCAGGGAGGGTAACTCCATGGTAAGTAATTTCAGGGAGAGTAACTCCATGGTAAGTAGTTTCAGGGAGAGTAACTCCATGGTAAGTAATTTCAGGGAGGGTAACTCCATGGTAAGTAATTTCAGGGAGGGTAACTCCATGGTAAGTAATTACAGGGAGGGTAACTCCATGGTAAGTAGTTTCAGGGAGAGTAACTCCGTGGTAAGTAATTTCAGGGAGGGTAACTCCATGGTAAGTAATTATAGGGAGGGTAACTCTATGGTAAGTTGTTTCAGGGAGAGTAACTCCGTGGTAAGTAATTTCAGGGAGGGTAACTCCATGGTAAGTAATTTCAGGGAGAGTAACTCCATGGTAAGTAGTTTCAGGGAGAGTAACTCCGTGGTAAGTAATTTCAGGGAGGGTAACTCCATGGTAAGTAATTTCAGGGGGGGTAACTCCATGGTAAGTAATTTCAGGGAGGGTAACTCCATGGTAAGTAATTTCAGGGAGGGTAACTCCATGGTAAGTAATTTCAGGGAGGGTAACTCCATGGTAAGTAATTTCAGGGAGGGTAACTACAGGGTAAGTAATTTCAGGGAGGGTAACTCCATGGTAAGTAATTTCAGGGAGGGTAACTCCATGGTAAGTAATTTCAGGCATGGTAAGTAATTACAGGGAGGGTAACTCCATGGTAAGTAGTTTGAGGGAGAGTAACTCCGTGGTAAGTAATTTCAGGGAGGGTAACTCCATGGTAAGTAATTTCAGGGAGGGTAACTCCATGGTAAGTAGTTTCAGGGAGAGTAACTCCGTGGTAAGTAATTTCAGGGAGGGTAACTCCATGGTAAGTAATTTCAGGGAGAGTAACTCCATGGTAAGTAGTTTCAGGGAGAGTAACTCCGTGGTAAGTAATTTCAGGGAGGGTAACTCCATGGTAAGTAATTTCAGGGAGGGTAACTCCATGGTAAGTAATTTCAGGGAGGGTAACTCCATGGCAAGTAATTTCAGGGAGGGTAACTCCATGGTAAGTAATTTCAGGGAGAGTAACTCCATGGTAAGTAATTTCAGGGAGGGTAACTCCATGGTAAGTAATTTCAGGGAGGGTAACTCCATGGTAAGTAATTTCAGGGAGGGTAACTCCATGGTAAGTAATTTCAGGGAGGGTAACTCCATGGTAAGTAATTTCAGGGAGAGTAACTCCGTGGTAAGTAATTTCAGGGAGGGTAACTCCATGGTAAGTAATTTCAGGGAGGGTAACTCCATGGTAAGTAATTTCAGGGAGGGTAACTCCATGGTAAGTAATTTCAGGGAGGGTAACTCCATGGTAAGTAATTTCAGGGAGGGTAACTCCATGGTAAGTAATTTCAGAGAGGGTAACTCCATGGTAAGTAATTTCAGGGAGGGTAACTCCATGGTAAGTAATTTCAGGGAGGGTAACTCCATGGTAAGTAATTTCAGGGAGAGTAACTCCATGGCGAGTAATTTCAGGGAGGGTAACTCTATGGTAAGTAATTTCAGGGAGGGTAACTCCATGGTAAGTAATTTCAGGGAGGGTAACTCCATGGTAAGTAATTTCAGGGAGAGTAACTCCATGGCAAGTAATTTCAGGGAGGGTAACTCCATGGTTAGTAATTTCAGGGAGAGTAACTCCATGGTAAGTAATTTCAGGGAGGGTAACTCCATGGTAAGTAATTTCAGGGAGGGTAACTCCATGGTAAGTAATTTCAGGGAGGGTAACTCCATGGTAAGTAATTTCAGGGAGGGTAACTCCATGGTAAGTAATTTCAGGGAGAGTAACTTTGTGGTAAGTAATTTCAGGGAGGGTAACTCCATGGTAAGTAATTTCAGGGAGGGTAACTCCATGGTAAGTAATTTCAGGGAGGGTAACTCCATGGTAAGTAATTTCAGGGAGGGTAACTCTATGGTAAGTAATTTCAGGGAGGGTAACCTCATGGTAAGTAATTTCAGGGAGGGTAACTCCATGGTAAGTAATTTCAGGGAGGGTAACTCCATGGTAAGTAATTTCAGGGAGGGTAACTCCATGGTTAGTAATTTCAGGAAGGGTAACTCCATGGTAAGTAATTTCAGGGAGGGTAACTCCATGGTAAGTAATTACAGGGAGGGTAACTCCATGGTAAGTAGTTTCAGGGAGAGTAACTCCGTGGTAAGTAATTTCAGGGAGGGTAACTCCATGGTAAGTAATTTCAGGGAGAGTAACTCCATGGTAAGTAATTTCAGGGAGGGTAACTCCATGGTAAGTAATTTCAGGGAGGGTAACTCCATGGTAAATAATTTCAGGGAGGGTAACTCCATGGTAAGTAATTTCAGGGAGGGTAACTCCATGGTAAGTAATTTCAGGGAGAGTAACTCCATGGTAAGTAATTTCAGGGAGGGTAACTCCATGGTAAGTAATTTCAGGGAGGGTAACTCCATGGTAAGTAATTTCAGGGAGGGTAACTCCATGGTAAGTAATTACAGGGAGGGTAACTCCATGGTAAGTAGTATGAGGGAGAGTAACTCCGTGGTAAGTAATTTCAGGGAGGGTAACTCCATGGTAAGTAATTATAGGGAGGGTAACTCTATGGTAAGTAGTTTCAGGGAGAGTAACTCCGTGGTAAGTAATTTCAGGGAGGGTAACTCCATGGTAAGTAATTTCAGGGAGAGTAACTCCATGGTAAGTAGTTTCAGGGAGAGTAACTCCGTGGTAAGTAATTTCAGGGAGGGTAACTCCATGGTAAGTAATTTCAGGGGGGGTAACTCCATGGTAAGTAATTTCAGGGAGGGTAACTCCATGGTAAGTAATTTCAGGGAGGGTAACTCCATGGTAAGTAATTTCAGGGAGGGTAACTCCATGGTAAGTAATTTCAGGGAGGGTAACTCCATGGTAAGTAATTTCAGGGAGGGTAACTCCATGGTAAGTAATTTCAGGGAGGGTAACTCCATGGTAAGTAATTTCAGGGAGGGTAACTCCATGGTAAGTAATTACAGGGAGGGTAACTCCATGGTAAGTAGTTTCAGGGAGAGTAACTCCGTGGTAAGTAATTTCAGGGAGGGTAACTCCATGGTAAGTAATTTCAGGGAGAGTAACTCCATGGTAAGTAATTTCAGGGAGGGTAACTCCATGGTAAGTAATTTCAGGGAGAGTAACTCCATGGTAAATAATTTCAGGGAGGGTAACTCCATGGTAAGTAATTTCAGGGAGGGTAACTCCATGGTAAGTAATTTCAGGGAGGGTAACTCCATGGTAAGTAATTTCAGGGAGGGTAACTCCATGGTAAGTAATTTCAGGGAGGGTAACTCCATGGTAAGTAATTTCAGGGAGGGTAACTCCATGGTAAGTAATTACAGGGAGGGTAACTCCATGGTAAGTAGTTTCAGGGAGAGTAACTCCGTGGTAAGTAATTTCAGGGAGGGTAACTCCATGGTAAGTAATTATATGGAGGGTAACTCTATGGTAAGTAGTTTCAGGGAGAGTAACTCCGTGGTAAGTAATTTCAGGGAGGGTAGCTCCATGGTAAGTAATTTCAGGGAGAGTAACTCCATGGTAAGTAGTTTCAGGGAGAGTAACTCCATGGTAAGTAATTTCAGGGAGGGTAACTCCATGGTAAGTAATTTCAGGGGGGGTAACTCCATGGTAAGTAATTTCAGGGAGGGTAACTCCATGGTAAGTAATTTCAGGGAGGGTAACTCCATGGTAAGTAGTTTGAGGGAGAGTAACTCCGTGGTAAGTAATTTCAAGGAGGGTAACTCCATGGTAAGTAATTTCAGGGAGGGTAACTCCATGGTAAGTAGTTTCAGGGAGAGTAACTCCGTGGTAAGTAATTTCAGGGAGGGTAACTCCATGGTAAGTAATTTCAGGGAGAGTAACTCCATGGTAAGTAGTTTCAGGGAGAGTAACTCCGTGGTAAGTAATTTCAGGGAGGGTAACTCCATGGTAGGTAATTTCAGGGAGGGTAACTCCATGGTAAGTAATTCCAGGGAGGGTAACTCCATGGCAAGTAATTTCAGGGAGGGTAACTCCATGGTAAGTAATTTCAGGGAGAGTAACTCCATGGTAAGTAATTTCAGGGAGGGTAACTCCATGGTAAGTAATTTCAGGGAGGGTAACTCCATGGTAAGTAATTTCAGGGAGGGTAACTCCATGGTAAGTAATTTCAGGGAGGGTAACTCCATGGTAAGTAATTTCAGGGAGAGTAACTCCGTGGTAAGTAATTTCAGGGAGGGTAACTCCATGGTAAGTAATTTCAGGGAGGGTAACTCCATGGTAAGTAATTTCAGGGAGGGTAACTCCATGGTAAGTAATTTCAGGGAGGGTAACTCCATGGTAAGTAATTTCAGGGAGGGTAACTCCATGGTAAGTAATTTCAGAGAGGGTAACTCCATGGTAAGTAATTTCAGGGAGGGTAACTCCATGGTAAGTAATTTCAGGGAGGGTAACTCCATGGTAAGTAATTTCAGGGAGAGTAACTCCATGGCAAGTAATTTCAGGGAGGGTAACTCCATGGTAAGTAATTTCAGGGAGGGTAACTCCATGGTAAGTAATTTCAGGGAGGGTAACTCCATGGTAAGTAATTTCAGGGAGAGTAACTCCATGGCAAGTAATTTCAGGGAGGGTAACTCCATGGTTAGTAATTTCAGGGAGAGTAACTCCATGGTAAGTAATTTCAGGGAGGGTAACTCCATGGTAAGTAATTTCAGGGAGGGTAACTCCATGGTAAGTAATTTCAGGGAGGGTAACTCCATGGTAAGTAATTTCAGGGAGGGTAACTCCATGGTAAGTAATTTCAGGGAGGGTAACTCCATGGTAAGTAATTTCAGGGAGGGTAACTCCATGGTAAGTAATTTCAGGGAGGGTAACTCCATGGTAAGTAATTTCAGGGAGGGTAACTCCATGGTAAGTAATTTCAGGGAGGGTAACTCTATGGTAAGTAATTTCAGGGAGGGTAACCTCATGGTAAGTAATTTCAGGGAGGGTAACTCCATGGTAAGTAATTTCAGGGAGGGTAACTCCATGGTAAGTAATTTCAGGGAGGGTAACTCCATGGTAAGTAATTTCAGGGAGGGTAACTCCATGGTAAGTAATTTCAGGGAGGGTAACTCCATGGTAAGTAATTTCAGGGAGGGTAACTCCATGGTAAGTAATTACAGGGAGGGTAACTCCATGTTAAGTAGTTTCAGGGAGAGTAACTCCGTGGTAAGTAATTTCAGGGAGAGTAACTCCATGGTAAGTAATTTCAGGGAGGGTAACTCCATGGTAAGTAATTTCAGGGAGGGTAACTCCATGGTAAGTAATTTCAGGGAGGGTAACTCCATGGTAAGTAATTTCAGGGAGGGTAACTCCATGGTAAGTAATTTCAGGGAGGGTAACTCCATGGTAAGTAGTTTCAGGGAGGGTAACTCCATGGTAAGTAGTTTCAGGGAGAGTAACTCCATGGTAAGTAATTATATGGAGGGTAACTCTATGGTAAGTAATTATATGGAGGGTAACTCTATGGTAAGTAGTTTCAGGGAGAGTAACTCCATGGTAAGTAATTTCAGGGAGAGTAACTCCATGGTAAGTAGTTTCAGGGAGAGTAAATCCATGGTAAGTAATTTCAGGGAGGGTAACTCCATGGTAAGTAATTTCAGGGAGGGTAACTCCATGGTAAGTAATTTCAGGGAGGGTAACTCCATGGTAAGTAATTTCAGGGAGGGTAACTCCATGGTAAGTAGTTTGAGGGAGAGTAACTCCGTGGTAAGTAATTTCAGGGAGGGTAACTCCATGGTAAGTAATTTCAGGGAGGGTAACTCCATGGTAAGTAGTTTCAGGGAGAGTAACTCCGTGGTAAGTAATTTCAGGGAGGGTAACTCCATGGTAAATAATTTCAGGGAGGGTAACTCCATGGTAAGTAATTTCAGGGAGGGTAACTCCATGGTAAGTAATTACAGGGAGGGTAACTCCATGGTAAGTAGTTTCAGGGAGAGTAACTCCGTGGTAAGTAATTTCAGGGAGAGTAACTCCATGGTAAGTAATTTCAGGGAGGGTAACTCCATGGTAAGTAATTTCAGGGAGGGTAACTCCATGGTAAATAATTTCAGGGAGGGTAACTCCATGGTAAGTAATTTCAGGGAGGGTAACTCCATGGTAAGTAATTTCAGGGAGGGTAACTCCATGGTAAGTAATTTCAGGGAGGGTAACTCCATGGTAAGTAATTTCAGGGAGGGTAACTCCATGGTAAGTAATTTCAGGGAGGGTAACTCCATGGTAAGTAATTTCAGGGAGGGTAACTCCATGGTAAGTAGATTCAGGGAGGGTAACTCCATGGTAAGTAGTTTCAGGGAGAGTAACTCCATGGTAAGTAATTATATGGAGGGTAACTCTATGGTAAGTAATTATATGGAGGGTAACTCTATGGTAAGTAGTTTCAGGGAGAGTAACTCCATGGTAAGTAATTTCAGGGAGAGTAACTCCATGGTAAGTAGTTTCAGGGAGAGTAACTCCATGGTAAGTAATTTCAGGGAGGGTAACTCCATGGTAAGTAATTTCAGGGAGGGTAACTCCATGGTAAGTAATTTCAGGGAGGGTAACTCCATGGTAAGTAATTTCAGGGAGGGTAACTCCATGGTAAGTAGTTTGAGGGAGAGTAACTCCGTGGTAAGTAATTTCAGGGAGGGTAACTCCATGGTAAGTAATTTCAGGGAGGGTAACTCCATGGTAAGTAGTTTCAGGGAGAGTAACTCCGTGGTAAGTAATTTCAGGGAGGGTAACTCCATGGTAAGTAATTTCAGGGAGGGTAACTCCATGGTAAGTAATTTCAGGGAGAGTAACTCCATGGTAAGTAGTTTCAGGGAGAGTAACTCCGTGGTAAGTAATTTCAGGGAGGGTAACTCCATGGTAAGTAATTTCAGGGAGGGTAACTCCATGGCAAGTAATTTCAGGGAGGGTAACTCCATGGTAAGTAATTTCAGGGAGAGTAACTCCATGGTAAGTAATTTCAGGGAGGGTAACTCCATGGTAAGTAATTTCAGGGAGGGTAACTCCATGGTAAGTAATTTCAGGGAGGGTAACTCCATGGTAAGTAATTTCAGGGAGGGTAACTCCATGGTAAGTAATTTCAGGGAGAGTAACTCCGTGGTAAGTAATTTCAGGGAGGGTAACTCCATGGTAAGTAATTTCAGGGAGGGTAACTCCATGGTAAGTAATTTCAGGGAGGGTAACTCCATGGTAAGTAATTTCAGGGAGGGTAACTCCATGGTAAGTAATTTCAGGGAGGGTAACTCCATGGTAAGTAATTTCAGGGAGGGTAACTCCATGGTAAGTAATTTCAGGGAGGGTAACTCCATGGTAAGTAATTTCAGGGAGGGTAACTCCATGGTAAGTAATTTCAGGGAGAGTAACTCCATGGCAAGTAATTTCAGGGAGGGTAACTCCATGGTAAGTAATTTCAGGGAGGGTAACTCCATGGTAAGTAATTTCAGGGAGGGTAACTCCATGGTAAGTAATTTCAGGGAGAGTAACTCCATGGCAAGTAATTTCAGGGAGGGTAACTCCATGGTTAGTAATTTCAGGGAGAGTAACTCCATGGTAAGTAATTTCAGGGAGGGTAACTCCATGGTAAGTAATTTCAGGGAGGGTAACTCCATGGTAAGTAATTTCAGGGAGGGTAACTCCATGGTAAGTAATTTCAGGGAGGGTAACTCCATGGTAAGTAATTTCAGGGAGAGTAACTTTCTGGTAAGTAATTTCAGGGAGGGTAACTCCATGGTAAGTAATTTCAGGGAGAGTAACTCCATGGTAAGTAATTTCAGGGAGGGTAACTCCATGGTAAGTAATTTCAGGGAGGGTAACTCTATGGTAAGTAATTTCAGGGAGGGTAACCTCATGGTAAGTAATTTCAGGGAGGGTAACTCCATGGTAAGTAATTTCAGGGAGGGTAACTCCATGGTAAGTAATTTCAGGGAGGGTAACTCCATGGTTAGTAATTTCAGGGAGGGTAACTCCATGGTAAGTAATTTCAGGGAGGGTAACTCCATGGTAAGTAATTACAGGGAGGGTAACTCCATGGTAAGTAGTTTCAGGGAGAGTAACTCCGTGGTAAGTAATTTCAGGGAGGGTAACTCCATGGTAAGTAATTTCAGGGAGAGTAACTCCATGGTAAGTAATTTCAGGGAGGGTAACTCCATGGTAAGTAATTTCAGGGAGGGTAACTCCATGGTAAATAATTTCAGGGAGGGTAACTCCATGGTAAGTAATTTCAGGGAGGGTAACTCCATGGTAAGTAATTTCAGGGAGAGTAACTCCATGGTAAGTAATTACAGGGAGGGTAACTCCATGGTAAGTAATTTCAGGGAGGGTAACTCCATGGTAAGTAATTACAGGGAGGGTAACTCCATGGTAAGTAGTTTGAGGGAGAGTAACTCCGTGGTAAGTAGTTTCAGGGAGAGTAACTCCGTGGTAAGTAATTTCAGGGAGGGTAACTCCATGGTAAGTAATTTCAGGGAGAGTAACTCCATGGTAAGTAGTTTCAGGGAGAGTAACTCCGTGGTAAGTAATTTCAGGGAGGGTAACTCCATGGTAAGTAATTTCAGGGAGGGTAACTCCATGGCAAGTAATTTCAGGGAGGGTAACTCCATGGTAAGTAATTTCAGGGAGGGTAACTCCATGGTAAGTAATTTCAGGGAGAGTAACTCCATGGTAAGTAATTTCAGGGAGGGTAACTCCATGGTAAGTAATTTCAGGGAGGGTAATTCCATGGTAAGTAATTTCAGGGAGGGTAACTCCATGGTAAGTAATTTCAGGGAGAGTAATTCCGTGGTAAGTAATTTCAGGGAGGGTAACTCCATGGTAAGTAATTTCAGGGAGGGTAACTCCATGGTTAGTAATTTCAGGGAGGGTAACTCCATGGTAAGTAATTTCAGGGAGGGTAACTCCATGGTAAGTAATTTCAGGGAGGGTAACTCCATGGTAAGTAATTTCAGAGAGGGTAACTCCATGGTAAGTAATTTCAGGGAGGGTAACTCAATGGTAAGTAATTTCAGGGAGGGTAACTCCATGGTAAGTAATTTCAGGGAGGGTAACTCCATGGTAAGTAATTTCAGGGAGGGTAACTCCATGGTAAGTAATTTCAGGGAGGGTAACTCCATGGTAAGTAATTTCAGGGAGGGTAACTCCATGGTAAGTAATTTCAGGGAGGGTAACTCCATGGTAAGTAATTTCAGGGAGGGTAACTCCATGGTAAGTAATTTCAGGGAGGGTAACTCCATGGTAAGTAATTACAGGGAGGGTAACTCCATGGTAAGTAGTTTGAGGGAGAGTAACTCCGTGGTAAGTAATTTCAGGGAGGGTAACTCCATGGTAAGTAATTTCAGGGAGGGTAACTCCATGGTAAGTAGTTTCAGGGAGAGTAACTCCATGGTAAGTAATTTCAGGGAGGGTAACTCCATGGTAAGTAATTTCAGGGAGAGTAACTCCATGGTAAGTAGTTTCAGGGAGGGTAACTCCGTGGTAAGTAATTTCAGGGAGGGTAACTCCATGGTAAGTAATTTCAGGGAGGGTAACTCCATGGTAAGTAATTTCAGGGAGGGTAACTCCATGGCAAGTAATTTCAGGGAGGGTAACTCCATGGTAAGTAATTTCAGGGAGAGTAACTCCATGGTAAGTAATTTCAGGGAGGGTAACTCCATGGTAAGTAATTTCAGGGAGGGTAACTCCATGGTAAGTAATTTCAGGGAGGGTAACTCCATGGTAAGTAATTTCAGGGAGGGTAACTCCATGGTAAGTAATTTCAGGGAGAGTAACTCCGTGGTAAGTAATTTCAGGGAGGGTAACTCCATGGTAAGTAATTTCAGGGAGGGTAACTCCATGGTAAGTAATTACAGGGAGGGTAACTCCATGGTAAGTAGTTGTAGGGAGAGTAACTCCGTGGTAAGTAATTTCAGGGAGGGTAACTCCATGGTAAGTAATTATAGGGAGGGTAACTCTATGGTAAGTAGTTTCAGGGAGAGTAACTCCGTGGTAAGTAATTTCAGGGAGGGTAACTCCATGGTAAGTAATTTCAGGGAGAGTAACTCCATGGTAAGTAGTTTCAGGGAGAGTAACTCCGTGGTAAGTAATTTCAGGGAGGGTAACTCCATGGTAAGTAATTTCAGGGAGGGTAACTCCATGGTAAGTATTTTCAGGGAGGGTAACTTCATGGTAAGTAATTTCAGGGAGGGTAACTCCAAAGTAAGTAATTTCAGGAAGGGTAACTCCATGGTAAGTAATTTCAGGGAGGGTAACTCCATGGTATGTAATTTCAGGGAGGGTAACTCCATGGTAAGTAATTTCAGGGAGGATAACTCCATGGTAAGTAATTTCAGGGAGGGTAACTCCATGGTAAGTAATTACAGGGAGGGTAACTCCATGGTAAGTAGTTTGAGGGAGAGTAACTCCGTGGTAAGTAATTTCAGGGAGGGTAACTCCATGGTAAGTAATTTCAGGGAGGGTAACTCCATGGTAAGTAGTTTCAGGGAGAGTAACTCCGTGGTAAGTAATTTCAGGGAGGGTAACTCCATGGTAAGTAATTTCAGGGAGAGTAACTCCATGGTAAGTAGTTTCAGGGAGAGTAACTCCGTGGTAAGTAATTTCAGGGAGGGTAACTCCATGGTAAGTAATTTCAGGGAGGGTAACTCCATGGTAAGTAATTTCAGGGAGGGTAACTCCATGGTAAGTAATTTCAGGGAGGGTAACTCCATGGTAAGTAATTACAGGGAGGGTAACTCCATGGTAAGTAGTTTGAGGGAGAGTAACTCCATGGTAAGTAGTTTGAGGGAGAGTAACTCCGTGGTAAGTAATTTCAGGGAGGGTAACTCAATGGTAAGTAATTTCAGGGAGGGTAACTCCATGGTAAGTAGTTTCAGGGAGAGTAACTCCGTGGTAAGTAATTTCAGGGAGGGTAACTCCATGGTAAGTAATTTCAGGGAGAGTAACTCCATGGTAAGTAGTTTCAGGGAGAGTAACTCCGTGGTAAGTAATTTCAGGGAGGGTAACTCCATGGTAAGTAATTTCAGGGAGGGTAACTCCATGGTAAGTAATTTCAGGGAGGGTAACTCCATGGTAAGTAATTTCAGGGAGGGTAACTCCATGGTAAGTAATTACAGGGAGGGTAACTCCATGGTAAGTAGTTTGAGGGAGAGTAACTCCGTGGTAAGTAATTTCAGGGAGGGTAACTCCATGGTAAGTAATTTCAGGGAGGGTAACTCCATGGTAAGTAGTTTCAGGGAGAGTAACTCCGTGGTAAGTAATTTCAGGGAGGGTAACTCCATGGTAAGTAGTTTGAGGGAGAGTAACTCCGTGGTAAGTAATTTCAGGGAGGGTAACTCCATGGTAAGTAATTTCAGGGAGGGTAACTCCATGGTAAGTAGTTTCAGGGAGAGTAACTCCGTGGTAAGTAATTTCAGGGAGGGTAACTCCATGGTAAGTAATTTCAGGGAGAGTAACTCCATGGTAAGTAGTTTCAGGGAGAGTAACTCCGTGGTAAGTAATTTCAGGGAGGGTAACTCCATGGTAAGTAATTTCAGGGAGGGTAACTCCATGGTAAGTAATTTCAGGGAGGGTAACTCCATGGTAAGTAATTACAGGGAGGGTAACTCCATGGTAAGTAGTTTGAGGGAGAGTAACTCCGTGGTAAGTAATTTCAGGGAGGGTAACTCCATGGTAAGTAATTTCAGGGAGGGTAACTCCATGGTAAGTAGTTTCAGGGAGAGTAACTCCGTGGTAAGTAATTTCAGGGAGGGTAACTCCATGGTAAGTAATTTCAGGGAGAGTAACTCCATGGTAAGTAGTTTCAGGGAGAGTAACTCCGTGGTAAGTAATTTCAGGGAGGGTAACTCCATGGTAAGTAATTTCAGGGAGGGTAACTCCATGGTAAGTAATTTCAGGGAGGGTAACTCCATGGTAAGTAATTACAGGGAGGGTAACTCCATGGTAAGTAGTTTCAGGGAGAGTAACTCCGTGGTAAGTAATTTCAGGGAGGGTAACTCCATGGTAAGTAATTTCAGGGAGAGTAACTCCATGGTAAGTAATTTCAGGGAGGGTAACTCCATGGTAAGTAATTTCAGGGAGGGTAACTCCATGGTAAATAATTTCAGGGAGGGTAACTCCATGGTAAGTAATTTTAGGGAGGGTAACTCCATGGTAAGTAATTTCAGGGAGGGTAACTCCATGGTAAGTAATTTCAGGGAGGGTAACTCCATGGTAAGTAATTTCAGGGAGGGTAACTCCATGGTAAGTAATTTCAGGGAGGGTAACTCCATGGTAAGTAATTACAGGGAGGGTAACTCCATGGTAAGTAGTTTCAGGGAGAGTAACTCCGTGGTAAGTAATTTCAGGGAGGGTAACTCCATGGTAAGTAATTATAGGGAGGGTAACTCTATGGTAAGTAGTTTCAGGGAGAGTAACTCCGTGGTAAGTAATTTCAGGGAGGGTAACTCCATGGTAAGTAATTTCAGGGAGAGTAACTCCATGGTAAGTAGTTTCAGGGAGAGTAACTCCGTGGTAAGTAATTTCAGGGAGGGTAACTCCATGGTAAGTAATTTCAGGGGGGGTAACTCCATGGTAAGTAATTTCAGGGAGGGTAACTCCATGGTAAGTAATTTCAGGGAGGGTAACTCCATGGTAAGTAATTTCAGGGAGGGTAACTCCATGGTAAGTAATTTCAGGGAGGGTAACTCCAGGGTAAGTAATTTCAGGGAGGGTAACTCCATGGTAAGTAATTTCAGGGAGGGTAACTCCATGGTAAGTAATTTCAGGGAGGGTAACTCCATGGTAAGTAATTACAGGGAGGGTAACTCCATGGTAAGTAGTTTGAGGGAGAGTAACTCCGTGGTAAGTAATTTCAGGGAGGGTAACTCCATGGTAAGTAATTTCAGGGAGGGTAACTCCATGGTAAGTAGTTTCAGGGAGAGTAACTCCGTGGTAAGTAATTTCAGGGAGGGTAACTCCATGGTAAGTAATTTCAGGGAGAGTAACTCCATGGTAAGTAGTTTCAGGGAGAGTAACTCCGTGGTAAGTAATTTCAGGGAGGGTAACTCCATGGTAAGTAA
The DNA here is from genome assembly GCA_947561585.1 of Caprella mutica. NCBI lineage: Eukaryota > Metazoa > Arthropoda > Malacostraca > Amphipoda > Caprellidae > Caprella > Caprella mutica. The sequence goes on along the minus strand of CANNZV010000819.1, from coordinate 227,158 downwards.
TTTCAGGGAGGGTAACTCCATGGTAAGTAATTTCAGGGAGGGTAACTCCATGGCAAGTAATTTCAGGGAGGGTAACTCCATGGTAAGTAATTTCAGGGAGAGTAACTCCATGGTAAGTAATTTCAGGGAGGGTAACTCCATGGTAAGTAATTTCAGGGAGGGTAACTCCATGGTAAGTAATTTCAGGGAGGGTAACTCCATGGTAAGTAATTTCAGGGAGGGTAACTCCATGGTAAGTAATTTCAGGGAGAGTAACTCCGTGGTAAGTAATTTCAGGGAGGGTAACTCCATGGTAAGTAATTTCAGGGAGGGTAACTCCATGGTAAGTAATTTCAGGGAGGGTAACTCCATGGTAAGTAATTTCAGGGAGGGTAACTCCATGGTAAGTAATTTCAGGGAGGGTAACTCCATGGTAAGTAATTTCAGAGAGGGTAACTCCATGGTAAGTAATTTCAGGGAGGGTAACTCCATGGTAAGTAATTTCAGGGAGGGTAACTCCATGGTAAGTAATTTCAGGGAGAGTAACTCCATGGCAAGTAATTTCAGGGAGGGTAACTCCATGGTAAGTAATTTCAGGGAGGGTAACTCCATGGTAAGTAATTTCAGGGAGGGTAACTCCATGGTAAGTAATTTCAGGGAGAGTAACTCCATGGCAAGTAATTTCAGGGAGGGTAACTCCATGGTTAGTAATTTCAGGGAGAGTAACTCCATGGTAAGTAATTTCAGGGAGGGTAACTCCATGGTAAGTAATTTCAGGGAGGGTAACTCCATGGTAAGTAATTTCAGGGAGGGTAACTCCATGGTAAGTAATTTCAGGGAGGGTAACTCCATGGTAAGTAATTTCAGGGAGAGTAACTTTGTGGTAAGTAATTTCAGGGAGGGTAACTCCATGGTAAGTAATTTCAGGGAGGGTAACTCCATGGTAAGTAATTTCAGGGAGGGTAACTCCATGGTAAGTAATTTCAGGGAGGGTTACTCTATGGTAAGTAATTTCAGGGAGGGTAACCTCATGGTAAGTAATTTCAGGGAGGGTAACTCCATGGTAAGTAATTTCAGGGAGGGTAACTCCATGGTAAGTAATTTCAGGGAGGGTAACTCCATGGTAAGTAATTTCAGGGAGGGTAACTCCATGGTAAGTAATTTCAGGGAGGGTAACTCCAGGGTAAGTAATTTCAGGGAGGGTAACTCCATGGTAAGTAATTTCAGGGAGGGTAACTCCATGGTAAGTAATTTCAGGGAGGGTAACTCCATGGTAAGTAATTACAGGGAGGGTAACTCCATGGTAAGTAGTTTGAGGGAGAGTAACTCCGTGGTAAGTAATTTCAGGGAGGGTAACTCCATGGTAAGTAATTTCAGGGAGGGTAACTCCATGGTAAGTAGTTTCAGGGAGAGTAACTCCGTGGTAAGTAATTTCAGGGAGGGTAACTCCATGGTAAGTAATTTCAGGGAGAGTAACTCCATGGTAAGTAGTTTCAGGGAGAGTAACTCCGTGGTAAGTAATTTCAGGGAGGGTAACTCCATGGTAAGTAATTTCAGGGAGGGTAACTCCATGGTAAGTAATTTCAGGGAGGGTAACTCCATGGCAAGTAATTTCAGGGAGGGTAACTCCATGGTAAGTAATTTCAGGGAGAGTAACTCCATGGTAAGTAATTTCAGGGAGGGTAACTCCATGGTAAGTAATTTCAGGGAGGGTAACTCCATGGTAAGTAATTTCAGGGAGGGTAACTCCATGGTAAGTAATTTCAGGGAGGGTAACTCCATGGTAAGTAATTTCAGGGAGAGTAACTCCGTGGTAAGTAATTTCAGGGAGGGTAACTCCATGGTAAGTAATTTCAGGGAGGGTAACTCCATGGTAAGTAATTTCAGGGAGGGTAACTCCATGGTAAGTAATTTCAGGGAGGGTAACTCCATGGTAAGTAATTTCAGGGAGGGTAACTCCATGGTAAGTAATTTCAGAGAGGGTAACTCCATGGTAAGTAACTTCAGGGAGGGTAACTCCATGGTAAGTAATTTCAGGGAGGGTAACTCCATGGTAAGTAATTTCAGGGAGAGTAACTCCATGGCAAGTAATTTCAGGGAGGGTAACTACATGGTAAGTAATTTCAGGGAGGGTAACTCCATGGTAAGTAATTTCAGGGAGGGTAACTCCATGGTAAGTAATTTCAGGGAGAGTAACTCCATGGCAAGTAATTTCAGGGAGGGTAACTCCATGGTTAGTAATTTCAGGGAGAGTAACTCCATGGTAAGTAATTTCAGGGAGGGTAACTCCATGGTAAGTAATTTCAGGGAGGGTAACTCCATGGTAAGTAATTTCAGGGAGGGTAACTCCATGGTAAGTAATTTCAGGGAGGGTAACTCCATGGTAAGTAATTTCAGGGAGAGTAACTTTGTGGTAAGTAATTTCAGGGAGGGTAACTCCATGGTAAGTAATTTCAGGGAGGGTAACTCCATGGTAAGTAATTTCAGGGAGGGTAACTCCATGGTAAGTAATTTCAGGGAGGGTAACTCTATGGTAAGTAATTTCAGGGAGGGTAACCTCATGGTAAGTAATTTCAGGGAGGGTAACTCCATGGTAAGTAATTTCAGGGAGGGTAACTCCATGGTAAGTAATTTCAGGGAGGGTAACTCCATGGTTAGTAATTTCAGGGAGGGTAACTCCATGGTAAGTAATTTCAGGGAGGGTAACTCCATGGTAAGTAATTACAGGGAGGGTAACTCCATGGTAAGTAGTTTCAGGGAGAGTAACTCCGTGGTAAGTAATTTCAGGGAGGGTAACTCCATGGTAAGTAATTTCAGGGAGAGTAACTCCATGGTAAGTAATTTCAGGGAGGGTAACTCCATGGTAAGTAATTTCAGGGAGGGTAACTCCATGGTAAATAATTTCAGGGAGGGTAACTCCATGGTAAGTAATTTCAGGGAGGGTAACTCCATGGTAAGTAATTTCAGGGAGAGTAACTCCATGGTAAGTAATTTCAGGGAGGGTAACTCCATGGTAAGTAATTTCAGGGAGGGTAACTCCATGGTAAGTAATTTCAGGGAGGGTAACTCCATGGTAAGTAATTACAGGGAGGGTAACTCCATGGTAAGTAGTTTCAGGGAGAGTAACTCCGTGGTAAGTAATTTCAGGGAGGGTAACTCCATGGTAAGTAATTATAGGGAGGGTAACTCTATGGTAAGTAGTTTCAGGGAGAGTAACTCCGTGGTAAGTAATTTCAGGGAGGGTAACTCCATGGTAAGTAATTTCAGGGAGAGTAACTCCATGGTAAGTAGTTTCAGGGAGAGTAACTCCGTGGTAAGTAATTTCAGGGAGGGTAACTCCATGGTAAGTAATTTCAGAGGGGGTAACTCCATGGTAAGTAATTTCAGGGAGGGTAACTCTATGGTAAGTAATTTCAGGGAGGGTAACTCCATGGTAAGTAATTTCAGGGAGGGTAACTCCATGGTAAGTAATTTCAGGGAGGGTAACTCCATGGTAAGTAATTTCAGGGAGGGTAACTCCATGGTAAGTAATTACAGGGAGGGTAACTCCATGGTAAGTAGTTTCAGGGAGAGTAACTCCGTGGTAAGTAATTTCAGGGAGGGTAACTCCATGGTAAGTAATTTCAGGGAGAGTAACTCCGTGGTAAGTAATTTCAGGGAGGGTAACTCCATGGTAAGTAATTTCAGGGAGAGTAACTCCATGGTAAGTAATTTCAGGGAGGGTAACTCCATGGTAAGTAATTTCAGGGAGGGTAACTCCATGGTAAGTAATTTAAGGGAGGGTAACTCCATGGTAAGTAATTTCAGGGAGGGTAACTCCATGGTAAGTAATTTCAGGGAGGGTAACTCCATGGTAAGTAATTTCAGGGAGGGTAACTCCATGGTAAGTAATTACAGGGAGGGTAACTCCATGGTAAGTAGTTTCAGGGAGAGTAACTCCGTGGTAAGTAATTTCAGGGAGGGTAACTCCATGGTAAGTAATTATAGGGAGGGTAACTCTATGGTAAGTAGTTTCAGGGAGAGTAACTCCGTGGTAAGTAATTTCAGGGAGGGTAACTCCATGGTAAGTAATTTCAGGGAGAGTAACTCCATGGTAAGTAGTTTCAGGGAGAGTAACTCCATGAAAAGTAATTTCAGGGAGGGTAACTCCATGGTAAGTAATTTCAGGGGGGGTAACTCCATGGTAAGTAATTTCAGGGAGGGTAACTCCATGGTAAGTAATTTCAGGGAGGGTAACTCCATGGTAAGTAATTTCAGGGAGGGTAACTCCATGGTAAGTAATTTCAGGGAGGGTAACTCCAGGGTAAGTAATTTCAGGGAGGGTAACTCCATGGTAAGTAATTTCAGGGAGGGTAACTCCATGGTAAGTAATTTCAGGGAGGGTAACTCCATGGTAAGTAATTACAGGGAGGGTAACTCCATGGTAAGTAGTTTGAGGGAGAGTAACTCCGTGGTAAGTAATTTCAGGGAGGGTAACTCCATGGTAAGTAATTTCAGGGAGGGTAACTCCATGGTAAGTAGTTTCAGGGAGAGTAACTCCGTGGTAAGTAATTTCAGGGAGGGTAACTCCATGGTAAGTAATTTCAGGGAGAGTAACTCCATGGTAAGTAGTTTCAGGGAGAGTAACTCCGTGGTAAGTAATTTCAGGGAGGGTAACTCCATGGTAAGTAATTTCAGGGAGGGTAACTCCATGGTAAGTAATTTCAGGGAGGGTAACTCCATGGCAAGTAATTTCAGGGAGGGTAACTCCATGGTAAGTAATTTCAGGGAGAGTAACTCCATGGTAAGTAATTTCAGGGAGGGTAACTCCATGGTAAGTAATTTCAGGGAGGGTAACTCCATGGTAAGTAATTTCAGGGAGGGTAACTCCATGGTAAGTAATTTCAGGGAGGGTAACTCCATGGTAAGTAATTTCAGGGAGAGTAACTCCGTGGTAAGTAATTTCAGGGAGGGTAACTCCATGGTAAGTAATTTCAGGGAGGGTAACTCCATGGTAAGTAATTTCAGGGAGGGTAACTCCATGGTAAGTAATTTCAGGGAGGGTAACTCCATGGTAAGTAATTTCAGGGAGGGTAACTCCATGGTAAGTAATTTCAGAGAGGGTAACTCCATGGTAAGTAATTTCAGGGAGGGTAACTCCATGGTAAGTAATTTCAGGGAGGGTAACTCCATGGTAAGTAATTTCAGGGAGGGTAACTCCATGGTAAGTAATTTCAGGGAGAGTAACTCCATGGTAAGTAGTTTCAGGGAGAGTAACTCCGTGGTAAGTAATTTCAGGGAGGGTAACTCCATGGTAAGTAATTTCAGGGAGGGTAACTCCATGGTAAGTAATTTCAGGGAGGGTAACTCCATGGTAAGTAATTTCAGGGAGGGTAACTCCATGGTAAGTAATTTAGGGAGGGTAACTCCATGGTAAGTAATTTCAGCGAGGGTAACTCCATGGTAAGTAATTTCAGGGAGGGTAACTCCATGGTAAGTAATTTCAGGGAGGGTAACTCCATGGTAAGTAATTTCAGGGAGGGTAACTCCATGGTAAGTAATTACAGGGAGGGTAACTCCATGGTAAGTAGTTTGAGGGAGAGTAACTCCGTGGTAAGTAATTTCAGGGAGGGTAACTCCATGGTAAGTAATTTCAGGGAGGGTAACTCCATGGTAAGTAGTTTCAGGGAGAGTAACTCCATGGTAAGTAATTTCAGGGAGGGTAACTCCATGGTAAGTAATTTCAGGGAGAGTAAATCCATTGTAAGTAGTTTCAGGGAGAGTAACTCCGTGGTAAGTAATTTCAGGGAGGGTAACTCCATGGTAAGTAATTTCAGGGAAGGTAACTCCATGGTAAGTAATTTCAGGGAGGGTAACTCCATGGCAAGTAATTTCAGGGAGGGTAACTCCATGGTAAGTAATTTCAGGGAGAGTAACTCCATGGTAAGTAATTTCAGGGAGGGTAACTCCATGGTAAGTAATTTCAGGGAGGGTAACTCCATGGTAAGTAATTTCAGGGAGGGTAACTCCATGGTAAGTAATTTCAGGGAGGGTAACTCCATGGTAAGTAATTTCAGGGAGAGTAACTCCGTGGTAAGTAATTTCAGGGAGGGTAACTCCATGGTAAGTAATTTCAGGGAGGGTAACTCCATGGTAAGTAATTTCAGGGAGGGTAACTCCATGGTAAGTAATTACAGGGAGGGTAACTCCATGGTAAGTAGTTTCAGGGAGAGTAACTCCGTGGTAAGTAATTTCAGGGAGGGTAACTCCATGGTAAGTAATTATAGGGAGGGTAACTCTATGGTAAGTAGTTTCAGGGAGAGTAACTCCGTGGTAAGTAATTTCAGGGAGGGTAACTCCATGGTAAGTAATTTCAGGGAGAGTAACTCCATGGTAAGTAGTTTCAGGGAGAGTAACTCCGTGGTAAGTAATTTCAGGGAGGGTAACTCCATGGTAAGTAATTTCAGGGAGGGTAACTCCATGGTAAGTAATTTCAGGGAGGGTAACTTCATGGTAAGTAATTTCAGGGAGGGTAACTCCAAAGTAAGTAATTTCAGGAAGGGTAACTCCATGGTAAGTAATTTCAGGGAGGGTAACTCCATGGTATGTAATTTCAGGGAGGGTAACTCCATGGTAAGTTATTTCAGGGAGGGTAACTCCATGGTAAGTAATTACAGGGAGGGTAACTCCATGGTAAGTAGTTTGAGGGAGAGTAACTCCGTGGTAAGTAATTTCAGGGAGGGTAACTCCATGGTAAGTAATTTCAGGGAGGGTAACTCCATGGTAAGTAGTTTCAGGGAGAGTAACTCCGTGGTAAGTAATTTCAGGGAGGGTAACTCCATGGTAAGTAATTTCAGGGAGAGTAACTCCATGGTAAGTAGTTTCAGGGAGAGTAACTCCGTGGTAAGTAATTTCAGGGAGGGTAACTCCATGGTAAGTAATTTCAGGGAGGGTAACTCCATGGTAAGTAATTTCAGGGAGGGTAACTCCATGGCAAGTAATTTCAGGGAGGGTAACTCCATGGTAAGTAATTTCAGGGAGAGTAACTCCATGGTAAGTAATTTCAGGGAGGGTAACTCCATGGTAAGTAATTTCAGGGAGGGTAACTCCATGGTAAGTAATTTCAGGGAGGGTAACTCTATGGTAAGTAATTTCAGGAAGGGTAACTCCATGGTAAGTAATTTCAGGAAGGGTAACTCCATGGTAAGTAATTTCAGGGAGAGTAACTCCGTGGTAAGTAATTTCAGGGAGGGTAAATCCATGGTAAGTAATTTCAGGGAGGGTAACTCCATGGTAAGTAATTTCAGGGAGGGTAACTCCATGGTAAGTAATTTCAGGGAGGGTAACTCCATGGTAAGTAATTTCAGGGAGGGTAACTCCATGGTAAGTAATTTCAGGGAGGGTAACTCCATGGTAAGTAATTTCAGGGAGGGTAACTCCATGGTAAGTAATTTCAGGGAGGGTAACTCCATGGTAAGTAATTTCAGGGAGAGTAACTCCATGGTAAGTAGTTTCAGGGAGAGTAACTCCGTGGTAAGTAATTTCAGGGAGGGTAACTCCGTGGTAAGTAATTTCAGGGAGGGTAACTCCATGGTAAGTAATTTCAGGGAGGGTAACTCCATGGTAAGTAATTTCAGGGAGGGTAACTCCATGGTAAGTAATTTCAGGGAGGGTAACTCCATGGTAAGTAATTTCAGGGAGGGTAACTCCATGGTAAGTAATTACAGGGAGGGTAACTCCATGGTAAGTAATTACAGGGAGGGTAACTCCATGGTAAGTAGTTTGAGGGAGAGTAACTCCGTGGTAAGTAATTTCAGGGAGGGTAACTCCATGGTAAGTAATTTCAGGGAGGGTAACTCCATGGTAAGTAATTACAGGGAGGGTAACTCCATGGTAAGTAGTTTAAGGAAGAGTAGCTCCGTGGTAAGTAATTTCAGGGAGGGTAACTCCATGGTAAGTAATTTCAGGGAGGGTAACTCCATGGTAAGTAATTTCAGGGAGAGTAACTCCGTGGTAAGTAATTTCAGGGAGGGTAACTCCATGGTAAGTAATTTCAGGGAGAGTAACTCCGTGGTAAGTAGTTTCAGGGAGAGTAACTCCGTGGTAAGTAATTTCAGGGAGGGTAACTCCATGGTAAGTAATTTCAGGGAGGGTAACTCCATGGTAAGTAATTTCAGGGAGGGTAACTCCATGGCAAGTAATTTCAGGGAGGGTAACTCCATGGCAAGTAATTTCAGGGAGGGTAACTCCATGGTAAGTAATTTCAGGGAGGGTAACTCCATGGTAAGTAATTTCAGGGAGGGTAACTCCATGGTAAGTAATTTCAGGGAGGGTAACTCCATGGTAAGTAATTTCAGGGAAGGTAACTCCATGGTAAGTAATTTCAGGGAGAGTAACTCCGTGGTAAGTAATTTCAGGGAGGGTAACTCCATGGTAAGTAATTTCAGGGAGGGTAACTCCATGGTAAGTAATTTCAGGGAGGGTAACGTCATGGTAAGTAATTTCAGGGAGGGTAACTCCATGGTAAGTAATTTCAGGGAGGGTAACTCCATGGTAAGTAATTTCAGGGAGGGTAACTCCATGGTAAGTAATTTCAGGGAGGGTAACTCCATGGTAAGTAATTTCAGGGAGGGTAACTCCATGGTAAGTAATTTCAGGGAGGGTAACTCCATGGTAAGTAATTTCAGGGAGGGTAACTCCATGGTAAGTAATTACAGGGAGGGTAACTCCATGGTAAGTAGTTTCAGGGAGAGTAACTCCGTGGTAAGTAATTTCAGGGAGAGTAACTCCATGGTAAGTAATTTCAGGGAGGGTAACTCCATGGTAAGTAATTTCAGGGAGGGTAACTCCATGGTAAGTAATTACAGGGAGGGTAACTCCATGGTAAGTAGTTTCAGGGAGAGTAACTCCGTGGTAAGTAATTTCAGGGAGGGTAACTCCATGGTAAGTAATTTCAGGGAGAGTAACTCCATGTTAAGTAATTTCAGGGAGGGTAACTCCATGGTAAGTAATTTCAGGGAGAGTAACTCCGTGGTAAGTAATTTCAGGGAGGGTAACTCCATGGTAAGTAATTTCAGGGAGGGTAACTCCATGGTAAGTAATTACAGGGAGGGTAACTTCATGGTAAGTAGTTTCAGGGAGAGTAACTCCGTGGTAAGTAATTTCAGGGAGAGTTACTCCATGGTAAGTAATTTCAGGGAGGGTAACTCCATGGTAAGTAATTTCAGGGAGAGTAACTCCGTGGTAAGTAATTTCAGGGAGGGTAACTCCATGGTAAGTAATTTCAGGGAGAGTAACTCCATGGTAAGTAATTTCAGGGAGGGTAACTCCATGGTAAGTAATTTCAGGGAGGGTAACTCCATGGTAAGTAATATCAGGGAGGGTAACTCCATGGTAAGTAATTTCAGGGAGGGTAACTCCATGGTAAGTAATATCAGGGAGGGTAACTCCATGGTAAGTAATTTCAGGGAGGGTAACTCCATGGTAAGTAATTTCAGGGAGGGTAACTCCATGGTAAGTAATTTCAGGGAGGGTAACTCCATGGTAAGTAATTTCAGGGAGGGTAACTCCATGGTAAGTAATTTCAGGGAGGGTAACTCCATGGTAAGTAATATCAGGGAGGGTAACTCCATGGTAAGTAATTTCAGGGAGGGTAACTCCATGGTAAGTAATATTGTCATGGCACAAGGGACAGAACAGTAATATAAATATGTTAAAGTTAACTCATTTAGGAAAAATCGTACTATTTCGTCTGGGCCGTACAAGTGGTAGTATCATTTGGTTATGGGAACGTGTATTGCCAAGCGCCACACTTGTGCCGACACAATACTACGATAAAGATAAGAGTTAGGAGTGGCTTTAAATATAAGTGGATAGGAATGAGAACGAGAGACTGCATCTATTAACTATTTATTAACTACCTACTATTACTAACTAATATCCTACCTACCTACTTGATCCTACCTATCTACTTAAACAAATATTAAATATAATAACTCTTTCTATCTTTTCAAAACCAGTGTACGAGATGCATAAGGCACTTTATACTAAATTGCGGAAATTATTAAAGTCCCTTTAACAGATGACTTGATGGACTTATTGACTATTTTTAAATGAATTAATATAGTTTGATTACTAAACAAGCCAACAGTTAAATTAAATGAATATGTAATGGAAGTGATTGGGAAAGGGGAATGGACATGGGTTGGAAAAGGGATTGTGGTATAAAGATGAAAAACATCGGACTGAAAAATAACAGGAGAAATTAACTTACAAATAAGATAAACTAATAAACAAATAATAGATAACATAAATAATGAAAGAATACATAAGATGAATACATGAATAAATTACACCAATAGCTACATATAAATTTACCTTGTTTTTGCTGTTTCTATTTTTATTAATATAATCAGTTAGTTGTCTCCAATAGCTAGCATTAGCATCAAATGCAACTTTACTTGATTAGCTATTTTTATGCAAGTATGAACATTAGATTCATCTTATGAAATGATTTGTACTAATCTGTAAGAATCAAGATTTTTAGAAGATTTTTAGTGAGCAGTCATGTGTTACATGCGTGAGTATAAAAATTAGAATGATTGGCGCTTTTTTTTGAATGGACTGTCTTCACTGTCGTTAATGGTTCAAATTCTTATTGGAATGATAGACATACTCTTCAATTAGACCAAGTTATATTAGAGAATATAAATAATGAGTAGCTAAATCATATTGGTATTAGCTACTCAAAACGATTCACTGTAGGAATTTGGGAGATACTCCGCCATAACATAGCTCCCCCTCTAGTTTTGCCAAGGGAAAACTAACTAAACAGTATAACACTAAGAAAGGGCAACATCTCATTTGAGTACAATTAACAGCTACTCTGAATACTAAGTACATTTAATTATAATAGTACTTCAGTACATTAATTTTTAGTAGTAGCTAACTACATTAAGTATCAGCAGCAAGTAGCTACATTAGAATCAGTATTTATACACGCATTTAATTAATTCAGTAACATGTATAATTATCATATTTATCAAGACTTTGTTTGAAGGCTATCAGTAATGCATTACATTTCAATGATTACATATAAGCAATAGCTTAACATTAACTAGCTACTTTAGATCTTATAGGATATGTCTATATTTAGCACAAACATCCTCTCCTTATGGTAGCTGGAATTTCATGTAGTTTGTTACAGCTTCACATCTCTCCATCATGTGGTCCATAGTAAGTCGTTTTGTTGTGAGAAGTAGCCAGGTCTCAGGTCAGTTTCATCTCAGGTCCATTTCATCTCGTCAAGAAGAGGGAGGGTGGGGAGGGGTAGGGGAGGGAGGAAGAGTAAATATGGGTAAGTATGTATTGCTAAACCTTATATTCATATTTTTCATATTACTCTATCTTCAATGAATAGCATCTCATTTAGCTACTTCATCAGTGATAGCTAACTATAGCTACATTTTATTTAAAATTAGTCAGCTAGCTATATCTTATTAAAGAATACCTCACCTTTTAAATTTATTATATTCTCAAGATGCAGAGAGATAATTAGTTGCAAGGATTTCTTTCTATACTTTACTCAATAAATTTATATAAAGAATTATATACTTTCTTATAACTAGCATTTTATCATTTGCTAAAATATTAAAATAATGATTTATTTAGCATTCATTTATTTCTTTTCATCTAACTATCTGAATAACTAGCTACTATAATTATTCTATAGAACTATCATTTTTTTTGTAACTATTTAAATCTAAATAACTAGCTAAATAATAAGTTCCCAATACCTAACTACATTTTTCCTAGATCATAATCTTAATTTTTTTTTTTATGATATCCTCAAAACTAGCTGCCAAATAACTGCACTAAAAGTTTAAATCCCTTCTGGTTGACTCAGAAAGTTTTTCTACATATCTAGCTAATTAATTATTAAAGTAATATGTACAAAACAGTTTCTCAGAAAATTCTATTCAATTTTTTTTCAAGCTTCTGTTTTTCTTTATTAATTTTTTTCTTTTCACAGTTTATCAATTTTTTTTTTAATTTTTATCATTTATTTATTTTTTTTGTCTTCTCAAATTTTTTTATTATTATTATTATTTATTTTTTTTTTTTTTCAAGTTATACACAAACATGGGAATAGGTTATCTTGAAACAGATAACTTAAATATTTACAATTATAGTATTTATATTCATAAATAACCTAATATAATATATACAATATTCTTACAATTACCATTTATCATTAAATATTTCTGAGTTAAAATTTAAGGTTTATTTTTTTTTATATTCTAATACAGAGGGTTGTACTCTAGGGTAATCTTCCACAGGACCATGTGAACGAGTTTGTCTTTTCATTGGTAAAGCTGTTTGTTTAGGTAACTCTGAAATAAAATCACTAGCTTCATTCAGAATAGCGCTAGTTTCCAAACTTGCAACAGTAGAATCTATGGTATTTCTTGTTTGTCTATATTCCCAGATCCTTTGTCTAAAGTCCAATGATCTGCGTCGACATTTGTTTATATTTTCTCTGCTCTGTTCAATAATGCACTTGATGTCTTGTATCAATGGAGAAGATTCATTTGGCTTACCTAAACCTGCTGAAGAAATATCCAAACCACAATTGTTCACAGATGGTTCATTATTTTCAATAATCTCTTCATTTTTCTCCTTATTGACATCTAACTTTGAACTGCATATAGTTTTATCATGAATCTTTTTCATAGTTTCAATCATAGAATCTCTTAGTTGTAAGAACAAAACTTCAGATGCACTAATTAATTCCTCATTTATGTCTACAGTTTGTTCCATATAATTTATTATAGAAGTCAAATCACAGTCCATTTGATTCACAGTAACTTTGTCTGATCTTACTGAATTATTAGGTGTTGAATGAAGAAAACCTCCATAATTAACAGACTCTGAACAGTGAAACTGCTCAAGATCTTTGCTTTTCTTTCTCTCATTAGTTTTGTTGGCAAAGATAGCTACAGTTCTAAGTGTTGTATCAACCTTTTTGTCTTTCTTTTTACATTCAGTACATTTGACCTCATCCCTATTTTCTATTTCTGAATTTGAAACCTTATTTCTAGAAACTCTGGAAAACACTTCTTTGTCCTTCCTGTACACATAGCTATTTTCTTTCAAATCATCTTTTACAGTTTTGGAATCACTTTCATTATCCGATGAAAATATGCACATGAACTGAAGTTGTTCACTTTCATCAGATTGTTCAGTGTCTTCCTTATCCTTATTACCAGCCTTGGCATCCTCAGAAATATATTTCTGCATATTTCTAGGAAGAACTTTCCATGGTCTCAATTTAGAGTGATGCACTTTGAATGTTTTACTCTCTTCATTTAGGTCCTCAAGAAGATAGCTAACACCATTAGAAAAGACTTCCTTTACAATGTATGGTCCTTCATATTTCATTTTCATCTTATTGGAAACAAGGTTGCCTATCAAATTCACTTTTTTCAGTACTAGCTGATTTAATTTGAAAGGGGCAAAGTTTGGGTGACCTTCTTTCCATAGTTTCTTGACATCATTGCACAGTGGTATAGTAGATACATTCTGATAAGCGTGAGACATAATAAAGTCTGAAGGAGAGGATCTAATCTGTGAATGGTAAGTGTTATTGTAGGTTATGACAGCAGAAGGTAATTCATCAACCCATTTTTCAGGAGATGAACACATTGAAGTCAAAATGTTCTTTATAGTTTGATTGGCTCTTTCTACAGCACCATTTCCTCTAGGGTTGTATGGAGATGAATAAATGTGCTTGATGCCAACCTTTTTCAACATATTTTCCGTTTCTGCTGCAATGAATTCTTTTCCATTATCAGTCAAAATACTCTGTGGAACTCTGGGTAGATGTGGGATAATTTCATGATACAGGGCATTACTAACCGTAAATGCTGATTTGTTTTTCAAAGGAGCCACTGTTAACCATTTAGAAAAATGATCCACCATCACCAGAATTACATTGTAACCTTTAGATGTTCTAGGCAAAAGCATCAAGTCTACCGCTATCATCTGAAATGGTTCTTTTGACTGAATTTTGGTGACTGGAGGTGACTGATGTTGAGCATATCTTTTGAATTTCTGACAGTGTGCACAACAATTGCAAATAGTGGCACAAACCTTATTTAAAGCAGGGTGCCAGAATTCCTTGCTTATCAAGTCTATCAATTTACCTCTACTAGCATGAGCTAAGCGACGATGAACATTTGATGCCAAATCAACCAAAAACGGAAAAGATACTACTGTTTGCATTTTATCACCTCTCCCTCTCACTAATACTCTATTGTTTATCATAAACTCCTTGGAATATTTCTTGAATTGTTTCAAATGATTTGATTTCCATGAAGCATCTTGTATATCTTTCAGTATTTTATTTTTCAAATCTTTTATTGCATGATTGCTTGATTGCATTATTTCCAATTCCTGCGGATCAACACTAAATTTAATATTATCTTTGTTGTCTTCTTCAGAGTCTTCCTTCACTTCAATATCAGTTATTGCATACAAATGTACTATCTTTTCATTTTCCTTTTTGTACATTGGTTCTCTCAATTGTATACAAATACCTTCAACAGTTTTTAAAGAACCATTCTGGAAGCTCAATGATAAATTGTTATCCTGCAAGAAATTTATTCCCAAAATTGCACAGCATGATAATGTTGATCTGTGTACAATGGCAAAGGGAAAAGGTTTGAATATATTATTATCAATTTCAACAACCAAGTGCACAATACCCTTTACTTCTGTAGTGCTACCTCCAATACCTGTAAGAACCTCTCTAGGAGCTTCTTCAATTATTTCTTGATCAGTTTTATTGTTGCACCAAGTATCTTCATCAATAATGCTAACTTGTGCACCTGTGTCCACAAGTGCACAAAGATATTTATCATTATATTGCAATTTTAAATGAGTCGACATGCTCGAATGACCACAATCAAACTCATTTTTTGTTATGGTAAACAATGGTTCAATATCATAGTCTTCACAGATGTCCTCATTTTTCTCATTTAACTGTTCAGTAGTCAGTACACTGTTTATATGTTTCTGACTTACTGTAGCTAGCTCCTTCTTTTTCTGATAGAGAGGATCATAATGTATACCAGATTTGCATAGTAAATGTATTATAGCCTTGTCATTATTAGAATCAATTTCATTAACATAAACAACAGGTACATTTATTTCATGATAAACTCTAATTTCAATATCATACAGCTTAGATGCTGCCAGAAAAATATCAGGAGTTAGAACTTGTCCTTGGTTTAGCATGATTTCTATTCTTCTTTTGGAGTTTTTATTCACATCTATCTTATACAATTTCAGATTATCTAAACACTCATTTACCAATATTTGTCTTAATTCATGATGGCTTTCAGGTATTCTGTCTTCTTCAATAGTGTCTTTCATAGCTAAGTATAATGATTCTATCATTGCATCACCTCCTCCATCTACTTTCTGCAATATCCTTAAGTTCCTAGGAATAGTTGTTATCTGTTCTTGCCCAATATCTTTAGGAATATCTAATCGGGAAAGAAAATCTGCTGCCTCATTTAAATTGCCAGGAATATATCTAATAACAAAGTCATATTCAGACAGTTCTTCAAAAGTTCTTTGCATGCGAGATTTGTGAGGAGACATGTTATTTATATAGATTAATGGCTTATGGTCTGTGTAAAGGATAAAATTTACACCATATATGAAGGGTCTGAATATCTGTACTCCCCAGCGTATGGCAGTCAACTCTCGCTCAGTAGTAGAATACCGGCTCTGGGTCTGGGAAAAAGTCATAGAAGCATATCCAAAATCAGTTATTTTTCCATCCTGGTATTGTCTCAAACAAGCACCAGAACCTGTACTTGAAGCATCAACATATAATTCCAGCTTTGCTGCTCCCTCACTGTAATCAGGGTAAGAAAGTTGAACTTCTTTCTAAACTTCCTCTTTTAATCTGTTAAAAGCATATAATTTCTTTCCATTCCACTCGATCTTGGCTCTTTTATGTCCACCAGTCATTTCTGATAAGGGCTTACTTATTTCTGAACAATGAGGGATAAATTTTCTTTGGAAATTTATCAATCCCAGAAATTTCCTTAATTCAGTAACTGTTTTTGGAGGTGTACAATCTTTTACTTTTTGAATATACTCAGGTGACTTTCTTATTCCTTTTTTACTCATGATGTGTCCCAAAAAGGTAATCTTTTCTTTAAAAAATTCACATTTGGCTACTTTAATTTTCATATTGTACTTTGCCAATGTCTGAAGAACCTTTCCAACTAAATTCAAATGCTCTTCAAAGGTAGAAGACATAACAAGGATATCATCAATGTAAACCACAATATTATCAGATATCGGGTTCAGAGTCTCTTGCATTGATTTTTGGAAAGCGATACCAGAGTTTTTCAAACCAAATGAGAGCCTTTTGAATTGAAAATGGTTTTTGGATGTACAAAAAGCAGTGTATTTCCTACTTTCCTCATCAATCTCTATTTGGTAGTACCCTCTAACTAAATCAATCTTTGTAAAGTACTTGACACTGTTGGCCATATACAGACAATTAGTCATATTTGGCATTGGAAAGGATTGGGTCTTCGTAACATTATTTACCTTGCGATAGTCAATACAAAGCCGTAAGCTGCCATCAGGTTTACGTACTGGAACACAAGGTGAAGCCCAAGAAGAATCTGAATATTCAATAATGTCATTTGCAAGAAGCTCTTGACATTGATTTTCTATCTCTTTATTTATAGGTTCTGAAAAACTTCTTGGTTTTTGCCAAATGGGTGTACTATCAGTGATCTCAATATGATGTGAAGGAACCCTTGCTTTGCCAATGTCAGTATCACCAGTACTCAAAGCATTATTTGCATTCATTAACATATTATACACATCCTTTGTATTAGACTCACTCATTGAAGGATTTTCCAATTTCACCTGTTCTTTCAGTTTATCCATGCTCCACTTTTCATCAAGCTCATCTTCTTCTGTAGTAATTAGTGTACTCAGAGTTCCTATCTTTTCACCAGCTTTGAATTTTTGTTTATTATTAGACAAATTTTTGACAAGAACACTGTTTTCCTCTTTTATGTCAACTACACCACACATTATATCAAATTTATCACTGCAATGATTTCCTTCAAAAAAGTATTGCTCATTTCCAAGCATTATTTTAGATTTATCCAAAATGTTATTTTTAGGAGGTACGAATGCAGTGCTTCTCTTTTCAATAGATATGTCATTGACAGCATAAACACTAACATTCTCATGTCTTTCAGATACAATTCTATTATTAACATCCAATTTCAAATGTAATATTGCCTTATCCTTATCAGTTAATCTTATGGTTCTTTTAGCCACATTAATGAGAGCATTGGTCTTTTTGAAAAATCTAATCCAAGAATCATCTGATATTTAAAAGAAGAATCATTCAGAATATAAAATTTATGATTAATTTCATGTCCCAATATCTTCAAATGTAATGAAATACTCCCAATAGTTTCCAATGTCTTCTCACCATAGCCAATAACAGTTCTCTTGTCTTCAATATCTACAAATGTAATGAAATACTCCCAATAGTTTCCAATGTCTTCTCACCATAGCCAATAACAGTTCTCTTGTCTTCAATATCTACAAATGTAATGAAATACTCCCAATAGTTTCCAATGTCTTCTCACCATAGCCAATAACAGTTCTCTTGTCTTCAATATCTTCAAATGTAATGAAATACTCCCAATAGTTTCCAATGTCTTCTCACCATAGCCAATAACAGTTCTCTTGTCTTCAATATCTACAAATGAATTAAGCTCTTCTATCATTGACTTATTTACAAATGACAAAGTAGAACCACTATCAATCAAGGCAGATGAACATTTATCATTAAAATTCACATCAATAAATAATAACTTAGCAACTTGCAGAGAGCATATGGAACTAATATTGCTGTAACCTGAACTTTTATTTCCAATATTATCTCCACATTTATGATTTAGTTCTTTATTTCTGATTTCAGTCACTTGTGCATCCGAGGAATCATTAACAACTTCCCCTAACCTTTCCTCGGCAATTTTAGGGGATATCAGTTTAAATTTTCATTTTTCAGAAATCTATCATTATTTTGATGAGTATCCTCACCATACATCCTTTGCTGACTAAAATTCCTTATTTGGAATTTATTATTTCCTCTCTGTGGAGATACAGATTGAAATCTAGGACGAGATTGCCTATTTTGACCATACAAATCTTCATTCTTCTTTGGACAATCTCTAATGAAATGGTTTCTATCCCCACAAAGAAAGCATGCCCTCAATCTAGTTCTACAATTATTTTTCAAATGACCAAATCTATGACATATTACACATCTCATTGCATTATTAATTGGTGGATGTGCTTGGAATCTTGGTCTATATTTTTGAAATCCCATATTTGGATTTTGGGCATTCCAATTCTGTGACTTTCTAGATCTGTCAAAATTCCATTCATTAGAATATGGAGGTCTGGCATTACTTGTCATCAGGTTATTCCCTCTTGGTTGATATATCCTATTAGAATTATATCTAATTCTTTCTTCATTTTGGTAAGGCTTTCTCTCACATGAAACATCTTTCTGATGATCTTTTGTTCCAGATAGATTGATCACTATTTCCCTTTGATTTTCTTCATCACTGTCTTCATCATCCTTTCTTCCTTTCTGCATATTCACATCTAAATCAAATAACCGAGCACACTTTTGAGCGTTCTTCCATTTCAATTTTTTGTTTTTCATTTTCTGCGACATTATCTGAGAGTTTATTAATTCCCTCATTGGTTTGCATACCGTAGATTTGAATTTATACATCAATGTATTGCTGCTTTCTGCATCATGATTTGGGTATGCCAAACTAAAGATATTTTCTAATCTATTGCTGAAGGCATACATAAATTCTCCAGGCTTACTTTTAGTATTTTCAAATTTATGCTTTGCTCTGATTCTTCTTATCTTCTTCTTCCCAGTACCATGTAAGAAGTTTCTCTTTTATTTCATAATAATTGTCATCAAATTGATGCATACATTTGAAATTTTCTAGAGTTCTACCTGATAAATGTCTCTCCAATTCACTGATCCATAAATATTTCTTTCCTCTAAATGAATCTTTGCAGTATTCTTCAAATTTTTTCAGATATCTTTCTAAATCATGTCCAGAGTTTCCATCATACTTTTCTAGTTTTGGTACACTTCTGGAATCAAGTTTCTTGAGCAATCTCACAAGCATCTCTTTATCATCACCCATGTCTATGTCTGAAGACTCTGAACTATATTCATATCTGAATTTCTTTTTAGTCTTGCGAGATCTTGTTTTTGTACTTTCTTTTTCATCACTACTCGTCTCATCATTTTGCTCATCTGTTGATTCAAATTTAATCTCTGATTTCATTTTTCTAGTTACATTTTTAGATTTCTTATCATTTTCATCATTAGATTTATCATCCAATTTTTCATCATTCTTTGGTTTGTTTGCTTTCTTATTCATAAATTTAGTTTTAACACCAGAATCAGATTTATTTCTTTTAATTCAGTATTTCACTTTTTCTTGTTGTAAACAGTCAAAGCTTCATTTAATTTGTTGATGTTTTGTTGGCTAGCAGAAGAAAGTCCATAATTTCCTCTTTCAGAAATTTCATTAAGAAAAGTCTCAACAAATTTGCAGTTATTTGCTAACAAATTAGCTTCCTCGTCACAATCATTGTCTTAATCTATAATATTTACATATATTTGCTTCTCAGACCCAGCAACTCCAGCTTGCTCTTGTTCAAAATTATCATTATCATTAGTATTAAAGGTCCTACCACCAGTTGGTTGATCTGTAACTGGACCCAATGGATACATTCTGTATTTATTTCTCTCTCTTTCCTCTTCTGACAATGACCCCATCATTAATTTGTTAAAGTTTTCCTCTGTTTTCTTTCAATATTTAATTCAAATTGTTACTACTTTATAAGAAACAAACACATCAACAAGATCAATCATCATGTCGACAGGCTACACTCTACAGCATGTCGACAGCTTATATTTTCAAAAACAAGTCCGGCTTGTTTAACATATTGTTTCCAATTTGCAGTTTATCTGGATTATTTGCAAATTATTTACTCACTGCTAAGAGTAATTTGCTAACAACTAAGAGGTACCTACAATTCAATTGTCTCTATGCTTCTAAAACTATATCTGATTATACCTACTATCTACCACTATCTACTATCTGTTAATCTGACTAAATAACCTAACTAAGTAATAAGTAACGTTCAAACTCTGTGGTCACGGCACCATTTATTATGTCATGGCACAAGGGACAGAACAGTAATATAAATATGTTAAAGTTAACTCATTTAGGAAAAATCGTACTATTTCGTCTGGGCCGTACAAGTGGTAGTATCATTTGGTTATGGGAACGTGTATTGCCAAGCGCCACACTTGTGCCGACACAATACTACGATAAAGATAAGAGTTAGGAGTGGCTTTAAATATAAGTGGATAGGAATGAGAACGAGAGACTGCATCTATTAACTATTTATTAACTACCTACTATTACTAACTAATATCCTACCTACCTACTTGATCCTACCTATCTACTTAAACAAATATTAAATATAATAACTCTTTCTATCTTTTCAAAACCAGTGTACGAGATGCATAAGGCACTTTATACTAAATTGCGGAAATTATTAAAGTCCCTTTAACAGATGACTTGATGGACTTATTGACTATTTTTAAATGAATTAATATAGTTTGATTACTAAACAAGCCAACAGTTAAATTAAATGAATATGTAATGGAAGTGATTGGGAAAGGGGAATGGACATGGGTTGGAAAAGGGATTGTGGTATAAAGATGAAAAACACCGGACTGAAAAATAACAGGAGAAATTAACTTACAAATAAGATAAACTAATAAACAAATAATAGATAACATAAATAATGAAAGAATACATAAGATGAATACATGAATAAATTACACCAATAGCTACATATAAATTTACCTTGTTTTTGCTGTTTCTATTTTTATTAATATAATCAGTTAGTTGTCTCCAATAGCTAGCATTAGCATCAAATGCAACTTTACTTGATTAGCTATTTTTATGCAAGTATGAACATTAGATTCATCTTATGAAATGATTTGTACTAATCTGTAAGAATCAAGATTTTTAGAAGATTTTTAGTGAGCAGTCATGTGTTACATGCGTGAGTATAAAAATTAGAATGATTGGCGCTTTTTTTTGAATGGACTGTCTTCACTGTCGTTAATGGTTCAAATTCTTATTGGAATGATAGACATACTCTTCAATTAGACCAAGTTATATTAGAGAATATAAATAATGAGTAGCTAAATCATATTGGTATTAGCTACTCAAAACGATTCACTGTAGGAATTTGGGAGATACTCCGCCATAACAATATCAGGGAGGGTAACTCCATGGTAAGTAATTTCAGGGAGGGTAACTCCATGGTAAGTAATTTCAGGGAGGGTAACTCCATGGTAAGTAATTTCAGGGAGGGTAACTCCATGGTAAGTAATTTCAGGGAGGGTAACTCCATGGTAAGTAATTACAGGGAGGGTAACTCCATGGTAAGTAGTTTCAGGGAGAGTTACTCCGTGGTAAGTAATTTCAGGGAGGGTAACTCCATGGTAAGTAATTTCAGGGAGAGTAACTCCGTGGTAAGTAATTTCAGGGAGGGTAACTCCATGGTAAGTAATTTCAGGGAGGGTAACTCGATGGTAAGTAATTTCAGGGAGGGTAACTCCATGGTAAGTAATTTCAGGGAGAGTAACTGCGTGGTAGGTAATTTCATGGAGGGTAACTCCATGGTAAGTAATTTCAGGGAGGGTAACTCCATGGTAAGTAATATCAGGGAGGGTAACTCCATGGTAAGTAATTTCAGGGAGGGTAACTCCATGGTAAGTAATATCAGGGAGGGTAACTCCATGGTAAGTAATTTCAGGGAGGGTAACTCCATGGTAAGTAATTTCAGGGAGGGTAACTCCATGGTAAGTAATTTCAGGGAGGGTAACTCCATGGTAAGTAATTTCAGGGAGGGTAACTCCATGGTAAGTAATTTCAGGGAGGGTAACTCCATGGTAAGTAATTTCAGGGAGGGTAACTCCATGGTAAGTAATTACAGGGAGGGTAACACTACTGAAAAACAATAGACTATGGAAACTGCGAGTAAATATAAATAATAGATACATTCAAATATTTTTTTGCAATATGTATATGTAGACAATAGATTTAAATTGTTTGTTAATGATGTCCTTCAGATGTTCTCCGTTATTGTTCACTGTCTCTCGGACTCTCTTCACACAGTATTTTGAAATACATTTTCTAGTGTGTCCCTCGTTATTGAGGTAATTTCTTCAATTATGTAGAGTTTCAACTTTTTGGGATTTTCAGGCCTATTTTTGTAAGCCTTCGATTTTGAAGATACCCCCAAAGGAGAGAACAAGAGGGGTTAAATAAGGAGATAGAGCAGGCCATGAGACTTCACTGCAATGTCCAATTGATTGACTTGGAAATACATCTCCTAATATTGCCACGGTTTCTCTGGCGGGAGTTTTACATCTGCATCTTACATATTGCAAAAAAACTTCGAGGTTTTGTCTATAAATTCATATTTATTTGATATTTGTAGTAGAATTTGTTTACTTGCAATAAAAATTTAAAAGTGTAAAGTTACTCTTCCGCCACCCTGTATATATGATTTTAGCCTAACATTTATAGCTTCCTGTGTATCAGCATGAAGAATCAGCATGATTTCAGTTACAGTTTCAGGCTAATTAATATTCGTAACATTCTGTGTATCAGCATGAAGAATCAGCATGATTTCAGTTACAGTTTCTGACTAATTAATATTCGTAACATTCTGTGTATCAGCATGAAGAATCAGCATGATTTCAGTTACAGTTTCAGGCTAATTAATATTCGTAACATTCTGTGTATCAGCATTAAGAATCAGCATGATTTCAGTTACAGTTTCTGACTAATTAATATTCGTAACATTCTGTGTATCAGCATGAAGAATCAGCATGATTTCAGTTACAGTTTCTGGCTAATTAATATTCGTAACATTCTGTGTATCAGCATGAAGAATCAGCATGATTTCAGTTACAGTTTCTGGCTAATTAATATTCGTAACATTCTGTGTATCAGCATGAAGAATCAGCATGATTTTAGTTGTAGTTTCTGGCTAATTAATATTCGTAACATTCTGTGTATCAGCATGAAGAATCAGCATGATTTCAGTTACAGTTTCTGGCTAATTAATATTCGTAACATTCTGTGTATCAGCATGAAGAATCAGCATGATTTCAGTTACAGTTTCTGGCTAATTAATATTCGTAACATTCTGTGTATCAGCATGAAGAATCAGCATGATTTCAGTTACAGTTTCTGGCTAATTAACATTCGTAACATTCTGTGTATCAGCATGAAGAATCAGCATGATTTCAGTTACAGTTTCAGGCTAATTAATATTCGTAACATTCTGTGTATCAGCATGAAGAATCAGCATGATTTCAGTTACAGTTTCTGGCTAATTAATATTCGTAACATTCTGTGTATCAGCATGAAGAATCAGCATGATTTCAGTTACAGTTTCTGGCTAATTGATATTCGTAACATTCTGTGTATCAGCATGAAGAATCAGCATGATTTCAGTTACAGTTTCTGGCTAATTAATATTCGTAACATTCTGTGTATCAGCATGAAGAATCAGCATGATTTCAGTTACAGTTTCTGGCTAATTAATATTCGTAACATTCTGTGTATCAGCATGAAGAATCAGCATGATTTCAGTTACAGTTTCAGGCTAATTAATATTCGTAACATTCTGTGTATCAGCATGAAGAATCAGCATGATTTCAGTTACAGTTTCTGGCTAATTAATATTCGTAACATTCTGTGTATCAGCATGAAGAATCAGCATGATTTCAGTTACAGTTTCTGACTAATTAATATTCGTAACATTCTGTGTATCAGCATGAAGAATCAGCATGATTTCAGTTACAGTTTCTGGCTAATTAATATTCGTAACATTCTGTGTATCAGCATGAAGAATCAGCATGATTTCAGTTGTAGTTTCTGGCTAATTAATATTCGTAACATTCTGTGTATCAGCATGAAGAATCAGCATGATTTCAGTTACAGTTTCTGGCTAATCAATATTCGTAACATTCTGTGTATCAGCATGAAGAATCAGCATGATTTCAGTTACAGTTTCTGGCTAATTAATATTCGTAACATTCTGTGTATCAGCATGAAGAATCAGCATGATTTTAGTTGTAGTTTCTGGCTAATTAATATTCGTAACATTCTGTGTATCAGCATGAAGAATCAGCATGATTTCAGTTACAGTTTCTGGCTAATTAATATTCGTAACATTCTGTGTATCAGCATGAAGAATCAGCATGATTTCAGTTACAGTTTCTGGCTAATTAATATTCGTAACATTCTGTGTATCAGCATGAAGAATCAGCATGATTTCAGTTACAGTTTCTGGCTAATTAACATTCGTAACATTCTGTGTATCAGCATGAAGAATCAGCATGATTTCAGTTACAGTTTCAGGCTAATTAATATTCGTAACATTCTGTGTATCAGCATGAAGAATCAGCATGATTTCAGTTACAGTTTCTGGCTAATTAATATTCGTAACATTCTGTGTATCAGCATGAAGAATCAGCATGATTTCAGTTACAGTTTCTGGCTAATTGATATTCGTAACATTCTGTGTATCAGCATGAAGAATCAGCATGATTTCAGTTACAGTTTCTGGCTAATTAATATTCGTAACATTCTGTGTATCAGCATGAAGAATCAGCATGATTTCAGTTACAGTTTCTGGCTAATTAATATTCGTAACATTCTGTGTATCAGCATGAAGAATCAGCATGATTTCAGTTACAGTTTCAGGCTAATTAATATTCGTAACATTCTGTGTATCAGCATGAAGAATCAGCATGATTTCAGTTACAGTTTCTGGCTAATTAATATTCGTAACATTCTGTGTATCAGCATGAAGAATCAGCATGATTTCAGTTACAGTTTCTGACTAATTAATATTCGTAACATTCTGTGTATCAGCATGAAGAATCAGCATGATTTCAGTTACAGTTTCTGGCTAATTAATATTCGTAACATTCTGTGTATCAGCATGAAGAATCAGCATGATTTCAGTTGTAGTTTCTGGCTAATTAATATTCGTAACATTCTGTGTATCAGCATGAAGAATCAGCATGATTTCAGTTACAGTTTCTGGCTAATCAATATTCGTAACATTCTGTGTATCAGCATGAAGAATCAGCATGATTTCAGTTACAGTTTCTGGCTAATTAATATTCGTAACATTCTGTGTATCAGCATGAAGAATCAGCATGATTTCAGTTACAGTTTCTGGCTAATTAACATTCGTAACATTCTGTGTATCAGCATGAAGAATCAGCATGATTTCAGTTACAGTTTCAGGCTAATTAATATTCGTAACATTCTGTGTATCAGCATGAAGAATCAGCATGATTTCAGTTACAGTTTCTGGCTAATTAACATTCGTAACATTCTGTGTATCAGCATGAAGAATCAGCATGATTTCAGTTACAGTTTCAGGCTAATTAATATTCGTAACATTCTGTGTATCAGCATGAAGAATCAGCATGATTTCAGTTACAGTTTCTGGCTAATTAATATTCGTAACATTCTGTGTATCAGCATGAAGAATCAGCATGATTTCAGTTACAGTTTCTGGCTAATTGATATTCGTAACATTCTGTGTATCAGCATGAAGAATCAGCATGATTTCAGTTACAGTTTCTGGCTAATTAATATTCGTAACATTCTGTGTATCAGCATGAAGAATCAGCATGATTTCAGTTACAGTTTCTGGCTAATTAATATTCGTAACATTCTGTGTATCAGCATGAAGAATCAGCATGATTTCAGTTACAGTTTCAGGCTAATTAATATTCGTAACATTCTGTGTATCAGCATGAAGAATCAGCATGATTTCAGTTACAGTTTCTGGCTAATTAATATTCGTAACATTCTGTGTATCAGCATGAAGAATCAGCATGATTTCAGTTACAGTTTCTGACTAATTAATATTCGTAACATTCTGTGTATCAGCATGAAGAATCAGCATGATTTCAGTTACAGTTTCTGGCTAATTAATATTCGTAACATTCTGTGTATTAGCATGAAGAATCAGCATGATTTCAGTTACAGTTTCTGACTAATTAATATTCGTAACATTCTGTGTATCAGCATGAAGAATCAGCATGATTTCAGTTACAGTTTCTGGCTAATTAATATTCGTAACATTCTGTGTATCAGCATGAAGAATCAGCATGATTTCAGTTACAGTTTCTGGCTAATTAATATTCGTAACATTCTGTGTATCAGCATGAAGAATCAGCATGATTTCAGTTACAGTTTCTGGCTAATTAATATTCGTAACATTCTGTGTATCAGCAAGAAGAATCAGCATGATTTCAGTTACAGTTTCTGGCTAATTAATATTCGTAGCATTCTGTGTATCAGCATGAAGAATCAGCATGATTTCAGTTACAGTTTCTGGCTAATTAATATTCGTAACATTCTGCAACAAAATACCTATTGGTTTGTAGGTGACAGCTGGCTAAGTTTTTTCTCATTAACAATTTCTGTGGTTAGGACAACTGAGAGCCAGTTGACTGAGGCACAGATCTTAGAGGCTTATGTTTTATGTGGGCAATTTAACGAATACTTCTTTGATTTGGAATTAGAAATAATAATTCGATACGAAGTGACTGGAACAAATCATTTAATGATTATTAATGGAGAAAGTGATTAGATTTGTTGGGATTAATGTTTTGATGGGAAAATAAAACTTATTTTAAAACTACGCGATTTTACTTCCACCAACTTTCAATATTCAAAGATAATTCACTAATTGGCATCTTAGTATTCACTATTTGGCATCTTTTCCATTACTACGTGTAGGAGGAGCTTATCCTGAGCAATGTTGCCAAATCTCAAAATAAGGAATGAAAACTCCACGGTTTTTGCTTCTACTTTTTCAAGTATCGCGACATTTTTTCCGCAATGCCACCTATACTTTTTCTACATTTCAATTCGAACTTTTAAATAATAATTGTTAAAAGCAATAAAATATGAGTTCCACTGGGAACAAAAGTACAACAGCAAAAATTCTAGTCATGTTTACACTCATTCTATTGGATGAGAAAAGAATGAAATGAACTTAAGATACCTGACAGTACTCACAGTTTGGTAAAATACTCAACTTAGCAGTGAGTGAAGTCCTTTGGTTTCAGTGGAGGAAGTGACTGAACCACTTTTGTTGAATGATATAAATAATGCAATTCTTAAAGTGCTAATCACCTGTTCGAAAATATAGACCCTAATAATAACTTGGAACATATATAGGGGAGAACCGGGTGAGTTCGTACAGCGGGTGAATCCGTACTGGGCCATAATAACTCAACACCTGTTATGTTCCAACCCGTTCAAATTTGAGTGATCCTATACATTATAATAGCAATTAGTTTGAAACAAGTTGCAGCCGCGTGAGTGTGCGGTATGTTCCTTCGGTGAGAGGTCATATATTCTTAGCACTAAAATGTAATTTTCTCACTACTTGAGCTAAGTCATAGCAATTACAATATACTGTCTAAAAAACTTTATATGGAATACTACTATTCACTAGGATATTCTCTACGTATGTAAACGTTAACATTTAGTTAAAACTCATTAATATCCGATGTATTTCATTTTTTAAATCAAATATTAGTGTGGAGTGTCATCGTACAAATATGTACGGGCACATCCTCCTCTGTACGGTTTCACCCCATTATGTACGAGTTCACTGTACTGAAATATTAGCCTATTAACAAAACACTGAATAAGGATAAATGAAAGTTTAAATAACACCTATATTGTATTGGTTATCTATGAACAATTTATGTTATAGTTAGTGATAATTGTCCAGAGTCTTGATATATAGTTTAGTCCCCTCTATAAATGGCTAAAAATCCATAGGTCCGGCTCTAGGTAGCAGGATAGCGAGTTTCTTTCGGAGTCTGGCTGCTAACGTATTGCTTTCTTTCTCGTAAAAATAATTAATGAAATGTTGTCGAATAAATAATTAGTTTATTAGTAGAATTTACTTTAATTACTATGTGTGACAAAGATATATAAGACATTAATCATCTGTAATATTGTAAATCAGTATAACTAAGTTGGAGTTCATTTCTAACTTGAAAATTACTAGTATAGCTAAATTGAAAACAGTCAGAATATTTCCAGATCACTTCGAATTGGGAAATTATCAGTATAGTTAAGAGGGAAACAATCAGAATATTTCCAGATCATTTAAAACTCGGAAATTACCAGTATAGTTAAGAGGGAAACAATCAGAATATTTCCAGATCATTTAAAACTCGGAAATTACCAGTATAGTTAAGAGGGAAACAATCAGAATATTTCCAGGTCATTTCAAATTCGGAAATTACCAGTATAGTTAAGAGGGAAACAATCAGAATATTTCCAGGTCATTTCAAACTCGGAAATTACCAGTATAGTTAAGAGGGAAACAATCAGAATATTTCCAGGTCATTTAAAACTCGGAAATTACCAGTATAGTTAAGAGGGAAACAATCAGAATATTTCCAGATCATTTAAAACTCGGAAATTACCAGTATAGTTAAGAGGGAAACAATCAGAATATTTCCAGGTCATTTAAAACTCGGAAATTACCAGTATAGTTAAGAGGGAAACAATCAGAATATTTCCAGGTCATTTCAAATTCGGAAATTACCAGTATAGTTAAGAGGGAAACAATCAGAATATTTCCAGGTCATTTCAAATTCGGAAATTACCAGTATAGTTAAGAGGGAAACAATCAGAATATTTCCAGGTCATTTCAAACTCGGAAATTACCAGTATAGTTAAGAGGGAAACAATCAGAATATTTCCAGGTCATTTAAAACTCGGAAATTACCAGTATAGTTAAGAGGGAAACAATCAGAATATTTCCAGGTCATTTCAAATTCGGAAATTACCAGTATAGTTAAGAGGGAAACAATCAGAATATTTCCAGGTCATTTCAAATTCGGAAATTACCAGTATAGCTAAGAGGGAAACAATCAGAATATTTCCAGGTCATTTCAAATTCGGAAATTACCAGTATAGTTAAGAGGGAAACAATCAGAATATTTCCAGGTCATTTCAAATTCGGAAATTACCAGTATAGTTAAGAGGGAAACAATCAGAATATTTCCAGGTCATTTAAAACTCGGAAATTACCAGTATAGTTAAGAGGGAAACAATCAGAATATTTCCAGGTCATTTCAAATTCGGAAATTACCAGTATAGTTAAGAGGGAAACAATCAGAATATTTCCAGGTCATTTCAAATTCGGAAATTACCAGTATAGCTAAGAGGGAAACAATCAGAATATTTCCAGGTCATTTCAAATTCGGAAATTACCAGTATAGTTAAGAGGGAAACAATCAGAATATTTCCAGGTCATTTCAAATTCGGAAATTACCAGTATAGTTAAGAGGGAAACAATCAGAATATTTCCAGGTCATTTAAAACTCGGAAATTACCAGTATAGTTAAGAGGGAAACAATCAGAATATTTCCAGGTCATTTCAAACTCGGAAATTACCAGTATAGTTAAGAGGGAAACAATCAGAATATTTCCAGGTCATTTCAAATTCGGAAATTACCAGTATAGTTAAGAGGGAAACAATCAGAATATTTCCAGGTCATTTAAAACTCGGAAATTACCAGTATAGTTAAGAGGGAAACAATCAGAATATTTCCAGGTCATTTCAAATTCGGAAATTACCAGTATAGTTAAGAGGGAAACAATCAGAATATTTCCAGGTCATTTCAAACTCGGAAATTACCAGTATAGTTAAGAGGGAAACAATCAGAATATTTCCAGGTCATTTCAAATTCGGAAATTACCAATATAGTTAAGAGGGAAACAATCAGAATATTTCCAGTTCCTTTCAAACTATATAATCTACGAGTAAAGTAAAGTTGGAAATGGTTAAAATATTTAAAGTTGAATTTAGAAAGTTAGTTTTTCTATATAAATCCAAATCTAGAAACTACTTTCATAGCT
The DNA here is from genome assembly GCA_947561585.1 of Caprella mutica. Taxonomy (NCBI): domain Eukaryota; kingdom Metazoa; phylum Arthropoda; class Malacostraca; order Amphipoda; family Caprellidae; genus Caprella; species Caprella mutica. Next base: position 197,024 of record CANNZV010000819.1, on the reverse strand, counting down.
AAGTTCAGAATGGTCTTAGTCTTTTAGGTTAAATTAAAAGTTTTAGAAGTGACACAGGTAGTTAAAGAAAGATTTTTTTATCATCAAAAATTTATTACATTAATTATATGTAAGTTTGCGAATAGGCACAAAATCATCGTCTTCGCTGCTTGATGAAAAGAGGACTCCTGTTAAATAAACATACTATTGTTGGTTGTATTGAATTTGACATTCATAGCTGAGGTAAAGCTAATTATTCCAGTTAAATTTATAAATGCTCAATGAAGTAAGCATACGCACTTTTTTTCTTCATCTTCTTCTGGGAGCTAGTTGAAAGAATACCTCTTTTTCTTTGTGATGGCAAAATTTGAGCATGACCTATAAAATAAAAGGAAGATTGTTATCGCAATCGATATGATTGTTAACGAGTGCTACACCTTTAAAACGTACATTTAATACAGAAATATAAACTTACTCTGCCCACATGGTATTTGATCGCTGAAAGATCCATCAGCTACTGGAGCAGCAATAGAGGGTTGGTCTACCGAAGCAGCAATAGAGGGTTGGTCTACCGAAGCAGCAATAGAGGGTTGGTCTACCGAAGCAGCAATAGAGGGTTGGTCTACCGGAGCAGCAATAGAGGGTTGGTCTACCGAAGCAGCAATAGAGGGTTGGTCTACCGAAGCAGCAATAGAGGGTTGGTCTACCGAAGCAGCAACAGGGGGTTGGTCTACCGGAGCAGCAACAGGGGGTTGGTCTACCGGAGCAGCAACAGAGGGTTGGTCTACCGGAGCAGCAACAGGGGGTTGGTCTACCGGAGCAGCAACAGGGGGTGTAACTCTAATTTCTTCGATCACCCCTACGTTTAAATCTGGTATGATTGCTGTGAAAAGAAATCAAATCTTAACTTAATTTATTACATTTATAGTGAATCAAATTTGCATTTTTATATATCAGGAAAAATTAGCTTTTAATGTTAGTAAAAATACCTCTTTGTGCAGTATCTGCTCCAGATCTGCTTTGCTTCCTAAAACATGGACAGCATTTGTTGTAATTATTTCCTGAAAATAAGAGACAAATAATTAAATATATGATCAGACCTAAAAACTGTAATTAACGTATGTCGTGTTCTCACCATCAGAAGCGTGTGCCACACAAATTGTGGTCCTTACATTTAAGTTACCAGCATTTTCTGAAATTCGTATAAAACTAGGCATGATTATACAAAATTTTTTATCAAGGTTTCATAATTTTTATAATGCTTCATGTACTACCTATTGGATTCGCATTAGCCGTCCCAGGGACTTGAGAATATCCAGTATATGAGGGAATCTGCATTTCACCTGCGCTATTGTCGTACGGTTCCTTGAGTCTGGTATCCAGGAACTCCTTCAAATCGAAATTATCGACAAGTTCAGGAAGCGGTGGCAGGTTGACGAATGGGAATCTTTCAGCAGGAGATACTAATGGTATCTTATCTATTTGAGAAAGGACTCCCTGTCCAACAACAATTACCTCCCAACGGTCAAGTGACAGCGCTTCTAATTTTGGATGGCTGTTGGCAAAGACCACCATTGGGAGCGCCTTCAGTCGTCTCGAGATACCTCTATACTTCCCTGATACAATTATACCATTTTTCATTGATTCTAGAGTTGTATAATCGAATTGATTGAAGGCTGAACGGCACACGTCAAAAACAATTCCTTTTGTTGACGGACGTAGGAACATAGCCAAATCTCTGCAATTGATAGATCCATCAAGGTATTGAAAATCATACAAAATTGAGAGATAGTTGCTGAGGAATGTTTTGCCGTAGTTTCCAATGGAGTCTACCATCCACAATATCCTTCTGGAGTCTTGTGTGAGAATTTTTTTAAGTAGACATACTGCTTAGAATATTGCTTGCAAGTCTTTACCTGTAGTGCACATTCCTGGTTTAATAAACCTCTAATAATGAGAGAGTTTGATGGGGGAGTTACTCTCTGATTCAATGGCTGACTGGATCCACCCTCTTCTTGTATGAAGTCTCCAATGCTGTCGAAGTCTCCATCTAATTGAAGAATAAATAATTAGATCTGGAATTTTTAATAATATGAATATTTTTTCTTACGAGAGGCAAAAATATAAAATTCGATCAAGCAAAATGTAATTATACGAATCAATTAAATGTATTTTATATTTCTTTTTAATTTAGTAGGATTTACAATGGCATCAAGAATAGAATAAAAGAGACTTAAAAAATCGTAAAAAAGAATACAATGGACTTTAAAGAAGAAGCTTTAAAGAATACGACAACCCAATAAATCCTATAGAAATTGAAAGTAGCCTTAAAATAATTATTCACTTATTAAACATTGTGAAATAGGAAAAATTCAAGTCTAATTAGAAGTTTTGTATACTCCCTTATCAAAAATTAATTAATAGAATGAGACTGATATATACCTACTCGGTAAATAAAGATGCAGTAAAATGCACCTTCCTTTGAATATGTTAAGAAACTAAGAAATAGATGACCAATATAATATAAAAAAAAAAAAAAATTGAATGTACTTGGTTAACTGGATGATTAGATTAAATAGTTTATAATTGAGACTATGGAATCACAAACTAGGTTTAAAAAAGTAACCTATATTTCGATAGAAATCAGAAATATAAATAAACAGTTAGTTTTAAATCTTACCTTTAACACAATACTGATAGTTTTGGAGTGACGTGGCTCTAGCCGGCTCCCAAAATGCCAAAGAGAATATCTTCCTAGTGTGTGCCAACCTTACGGACCTCCACATTTCGCAATAGCCTTGTAAGTGCCTTGTACCTGTTTCAGGAGACACTTCCTTTCCCCAAACACATCGCCTAATTTTGAAAGTTGGATTTGATAGATAGTCTTTATAATTAAAAGTTCTATCATAATTATTATAGGTGAAACACCATCGGCGAACTTGTGCCAGATTTGGGGAAACGTCTGAGGTTTGACTCATGATTAATTGATTACCGCTTAATCTTGACAAGTTAACTCACTGCCTTAGTGAATAGCACATACCGGACATCATCTATTATAGCCAAATAAATATAATACAAAAGTTTTAATGTGAAACCTATTAGGGTATATTATGGAAATATCTTTTTCGGTTTTTCATTTTCGATTTCTTACATTTTGTTCATTGTTATAATATTCATTTTTATCTTATCTTCTAATTCTCTGATAAATTTTCCGTTGGTGAAAATATCATCGATAACACAGAATTGAGTGCAGGGATAGACTGATATAGGAAAGTTATGTACAAACAATTCATTTATTTTGTAACACCTGTTAATTAATTTTACTTTTTTAAGTGCGATGCCTTATGAAATATGAATTTTCTCTACAATTTATACATATAATAATTGAAGTTCGTAAGCACGAAGTAACTTTTCTGCATTCATAAGGTGGTAAGTGAAAGATAAGTACATATGTCACTTCCAATCCATCTTCCTTTAATTTCCTTTTTGTGTTCAATCAAAATAATTATTGAAACTACAGCAAAATAATTTATCAAATATTATCATCTATATATTAAAGATACTATTATATATGGGTGTAGGTCATAAGCCTCCCCGATCATGAGCCAGCTCCCCCTGTTTTTTAATCCTTATTTAGCTATATTATATAATCCTTATTGACACTTTTGTAGTTAATTACTGATTGAACATAAAATACATGTATATCGGGGGGCGTGCCGCCCCCCGAACCCCCCTGCCAGGTCATTAAACAATCATGATGTGTGCAGTACAACAAACTAGCGGATACAACAAACTACATTACCAACTCTCAGTTATTTCTATCTAAGTAGTTCTTCATTCTTCTAACTAGGAAAATAAGGATTAAAAAACAGAGAGTGGGGGATGGGGCTTATGTCTCGTGACCAGGGGGGGGGGAGCTCATTACCGTACCCCTATATAATATATACTGAGAATAATATAATATAAAGAATATAATTCCTATTATCGACTGTTCAGCGATTATTTTCTTGTATGGGAAATCTTTGCCTAACAATATACATTTTTTAATAATTTTTTTATATTATATAATTAAATATTTATGATAATATAAAACGCCTAGGAATTCAGTATGAAACCTATGTATTAAAATTTTAATATGAAAAATTTCAAGAAGAAAATATTACTTTTTCAATGTATTGCCATAAATTAATAATTATGCACCTTTATATGCAAGTAGAATTAACTGACCATTTTGTCATGACCGCGAGAAGAAAATTAGAAACTAAGAAACAGGTGGATCGGGGCTGAGCTTATGATAATTTTTCACAAGTTTGAGCTAAAATTCTACAAACTTGTGTCTCTATCATTTTCTGCTGAGTCATGCCTCTATTTAATGTTTTTTGTTGTTAATTTTGAAGGTTAGGAGTTACCTGTTTCATGTTAAGAAGATTTTATGACATCACAAAACACTAAATAATAATAAAATACTGCCCCAGCAATCGCCGCTTAGTGCGACCACTTCAAGTCTCTACTAAGCGGCTGCTTTACAATACCCTGTATTGTAAGTCAGTGTTTTTTGTATTTGGTTATTGTAGAGTTTGTAATTATATTGTACTAATTTATTAAATATGAACTAATGGCAAATTTAACAAACTAGAAACACAAAAAATGGTCCTGTTGAAAGTGAAATTAGAAAAAAGTTCTGAAGTAGTTAGGTACCTAGTCTTTAGATTGCAAATGGTGAGGAGAAATATGTAGTATATATCATTTATCTCCTATGCTATTACTTGCAGAAAATTAATAATAAATACCAAGTAAAATTCAACATATTGTTTATAATTGTACTTTTTCCAATTATACCGAAACTAGAATTTCTTCACCAAAGAACTGATTTGCTTGAAATAAACTTTAATTGGTAGGTTTGGTATATTGATTACAATTATTATTGAGCAAATTACACAAAATTAACTGTCAAATTAGTTAATTGTTATTTATTATTTTTCTCTTGCTGTCTCATATTAAAGTTCTTTTTTCTTCAAAAGTGAACTGATTGGATTGAAGTCAATTCTACTTATTTCATTCTATTTATTTCATTCTATTTATTTCATTCTATTTATTTCATTCTATTTATTTCATTCTACTTATTTCATTCTATTTATTTCATTCTACTTATTTCATTCTATTTATTTCATTTTATTTATTTCATTTTATTTATTTCATTCTATTTATTTCATTCTATTTATTTCATTCTATTTATTTCATTCTATTTATTTCATTCTACTTATTTCATTTTATTTATTTCATTCTACTTATTTCATTCTATTTATTTCATTTTATTTATTTCATTTTATTTATTTCATTCAATTTATTTCATTCTATTTATTTCATTCTATTTATTTCATTCTACTTATTTCATTCTATTTATTTCATTCTATTTATTTCATTCTACTTATTTCATTCTACTTATTTTATTCTATTTATTACATTCTATTTATTTCATTCTATTTATTTCATTCTACTTATTTCATTCTATTTATTTCATTCTATTTATTTCATTCTATTTATTTCATTCTACTTATTTCATTCTATTTATTTCATTCTATTTATTTCATTCTATTTATTTCATTTTATTTATTTCATTTTATTTATTTCATTCTATTCATTTCATTCTACTTATTTCATTCTATTTATTCCATTCTATTTATTTCATTCTATTTATTTCATTCTATTTATTTCATTCTATTTATTTCATTCTATTTATTTCATTCTATTTATTTCATTCTATTTATTTCATTTTATTTATTTCATTCTATTTATTTCATTCTATTTATTTCATTCTATTTATTTCATTCTATTTATTTCATTCTATTTATTTCATTCTACTTATTTCATTCTACTTATTTCATTCTACTTATTTCATTCTATTTATTTCATTCTACTTATTTCATTCTATTTATTTCATTCTACTTATTTCATTCTATTTATTTCATTCTATTTATTACATTCTATTTATTTCATTCTACTTATTTCATTCTATTTATTTCATTCTACTTATTTCATTCTATTTATTTCATTCTATTTATTTCATTCTACTTATTTCATTCTATTTATTTCATTCTATTTATTTCATTCTACTTATTTCATTCTATTTATTTCATTCTATTTATTTCATTCTACTTATTTCATTCTATTTATTTCATTCTATTTATTTCATTCTACTTATTCCATTCTATTTATTTCATTCTATTTATTTCATTCTACTTATTTCATTCTATTTATTTCATTCTATTTATTTCATTCTATTTATTTCATTCTACTTATTTCATTCTATTTATTTCATTCTACTTATTTCATTCTATTTATTTCATTCTACTTATTTCATTCTATTTATTTCATTCTATTTATTTCATTCTACTTATTTCATTCTGTTTATTTCATTCTATTTATTTCATTCTACTTATTTCATTCTATTTATTTCATTCTATTTATTTCATTCTATTTATTTCATTCTACTTATTTCATTCTATTTATTTCATTCTATTTATTTCATTCTATTTATTTCATTCTACTTATTTCATTCTATTTATTTCATTCTACTTATTTCATTCTATTTATTTCATTCTATTTATTTCATTCTATTTATTTCATTCTATTTATTTCATTCTATTTATTTCATTCTACTTATTTCATTCTATTTATTTCATTCTATTTATTTCATTTTATTTATTTCATTTTATTTATTTCATTCTATTCATTTCATTCTACTTATTTCATTCTATTTATTCCATTCTATTTATTTCATTCTATTTATTTCATTCTATTTATTTCATTCTATTTATTTCATTCTATTTATTTCATTCTATTTATTTCATTCTATTTATTTCATTTTATTTATTTCATTCTATTTATTTCATTCTATTTATTTCATTCTATTTATTTCATTCTATTTATTTCATTCTATTTATTTCATTCTACTTATTTCATTCTACTTATTTCATTCTACTTATTTCATTCTATTTATTTCATTCTACTTATTTCATTCTATTTATTTCATTCTACTTATTTCATTCTATTTATTTCATTCTATTTATTTCATTCTATTTATTTCATTCTACTTATTTCATTCTATTTATTTCATTCTACTTATTTCATTCTATTTATTTCATTCTATTTATTTCATTCTACTTATTTCATTCTATTTATTTCATTCTATTTATTTCATTCTACTTATTTCATTCTATTTATTTCATTCTATTTATTTCATTCTACTTATTTCATTCTATTTATTTCATTCTATTTATTTCATTCTACTTATTCCATTCTATTTATTTCATTCTATTTATTTCATTCTACTTATTTCATTCTATTTATTTCATTCTATTTATTTCATTCTATTTATTTCATTCTACTTATTTCATTCTATTTATTTCATTCTACTTATTTCATTCTATTTATTTCATTCTACTTATTTCATTCTATTTATTTCATTCTATTTATTTCATTCTACTTATTTCATTCTGTTTATTTCATTCTATTTATTTCATTCTACTTATTTCATTCTATTTATTTCATTCTATTTATTTCATTCTATTTATTTCATTCTACTTATTTCATTCTATTTATTTCATTCTATTTATTTCATTCTATTTATTTCATTCTACTTATTTCATTCTATTTATTTCATTCTACTTATTTCATTCTATTTATTTCATTCTATTTATTTCATTCTATTTATTTCATTCTATTTATTTCATTCTATTTATTTCATTCTACTTATTTCATTCTATTTATTTCATTCTATTTATTTCATTCTATTTATTTCATTTTATTTATTTCATTCTATTTATTTCATTCTATTTATTTCATTCTATTTATTTCATTTTATTTATTTCATTCTATTTATTTCATTCTATTTATTTCATTCTATTTATTACATTCTATTTATTACATTCTATTTATTTCATTCTATTTATTTCATTCTATTTATTTCATTCTATTTATTTCATTCTATTTATTTCATTCTATTTATTTCATTTTATTTATTACATTCTACTTATTTCATTCTATTTATTTCATTCTATTTATTTCATTCTATTTATTTCATTCTATTTATTTCATTCTACTTATTTCATTCTATTTATTTCATTCTATTTATTTCATTCTATTTATTTCATTCTATTTATTACATTCTATTTATTTCATTCTATTTATTTCATTCTATTTATTTCATTCTACTTATTTCATTCTATTCATTTCATTCTATTTATTTCATTCTATTTATTTCATTCTACTTATTTCATTCTATTTATTTCATTCTACTTATTTCATTCTATTTATTTCATTCTACTTATTTCATTCTATTTATTTCATTCTATTTATTTCATTCTATTTATTTCATTTTATTTATTTCATTCTATTTATTTCATTCTATTTATTTCATTCTATTTATTTCATTCTATTTATTTCATTCTATTTATTTCATTTTATTTATTTCATTCTATTTATTTCATTCTATTTATTTCATTCTATTTATTTCATTTTATTTATTTCATTCTATTTATTTCATTCTATTTATTTCATTCTATTTATTACATTCTATTTATTACATTCTATTTATTTCATTCTATTTATTTCATTCTATTTATTTCATTCAATTTATTTCATTCTATTTATTTCATTCTATTTATTTCATTTTATTTATTACATTCTACTTATTTCATTCTACTTATTTCATTCTATTTATTTCATTCTATTTATTTCATTCTATTTATTTCATTCTACTTATTTCATTCTATTTATTTCATTCTACTTATTTCATTCTATTTATTTCATTCTATTTATTTCATTCTATTTATTTCATTCTATTTATTTCATTCTACTTATTTCATTCTATTTATTTCATTCTACTTATTTCATTCTATTTATTTCATTCTACTTATTTCATTCTATTTATTTCATTCTATTTATTTCATTCTATTTATTTCATTCTACTTATTTCATTCTATTTATTTCATTCTATTTATTTCATTCTATTTATTTCATTCTACTTATTTCATTCTATTTATTTCATTCTACTTATTTCATTCTATTTATTTCATTTTATTTATTTCATTCTATTTATTTCATTCTATTTATTTCATTCTATTTATTACATTCTATTTATTACATTCTATTTATTTCATTCTATTTATTTCATTCTATTTATTTCATTCTATTTATTTCATTCTATTTATTTCATTCTATTTATTTCATTTTATTTATTACATTCTACTTATTTCATTCTATTTATTTCATTCTATTTATTTCATTCTATTTATTTCATTCTATTTATTTCATTCTACTTATTTCATTCTATTTATTTCATTCTATTTATTTCATTCTATTTATTTCATTCTATTTATTACATTCTATTTATTTCATTCTATTTATTTCATTCTATTTATTTCATTCTACTTATTTCATTCTATTTATTTCATTCTATTTATTACATTCTATTTATTTCATTCTATTTATTTCATTCTATTTATTTCATTCTACTCATTTCATTCTATTTATTTCATTCTATTTATTTCATTCTACTTATTTCATTCTATTTATTTCATTCTATTTATTACATTCTATTTATTTCATTCTATTTATTTCATTCTATTTATTTCATTCTACTTATTTCATTCTATTTATTTCATTCTATTTATTTCACTCTATTTATTTCATTCTACTTATTTCATTCTACTTATTTCATTCTATTTATTTCATTCTATTTATTTCATTCTATTTATTTCATTCTATTTATTACATTCTATTTATTTCATTCTATTTATTTCATTCTATTTATTTCATTCTATTTATTACATTCTATTTATTTCATTCTATTTATTTCATTCTATTTATTTCATTCTACTTATTTCATTCTATTTATTTCATTCTATTTATTTCATTCTACTTATTTCATTCTATTTATTTCATTCTATTTATTTCATTCTATTTATTTCATTCTACTTATTTCATTCTATTTATTTCATTCTACTTATTTCATTCTATTTATTTCATTCTATTTATTTCATTCTACTTATTTCATTCTATTTATTTCATTCTATTTATTTCATTCTACTTATTTCATTCTATTTATTTCATTCTATTTATTTCATTCTATTTATTTCATTCTATTTATTTCATTCTATTTATTTCATTCTATTTATTTCATTCTATTTATTTCATTCTATTTATTTCATTCTATTTATTTCATTCTATTTATTTCCTTCTACTTATTTCATTCTATTTATTTCATTCTATTTATTTCATTCTATTTATTTCATTCTATTTATTTCATTCTATTTATTTCATTCTACTTATTTCATTCTATTTATTTCATTCTATTTATTTCATTCTACTTATTTCATTCTATTTATTTCATTCTACTTATTTCATTCTATTTATTACATTCTATTTATTTCATTCTATTTATTTCATTCTATTTATTTCATTCTATTTATTTCATTCTATTTATTTCATTCTATTTATTTCATTCTACTTATTTCATTCTATTTATTTCATTTTATTTATTTCATTCTATTTATTTCATTCTATTTATTTCATTCTATTTATTTCATTCTATTTATTTCATTCTATTTATTTCATTCTATTTATTTCATTTTATTTATTTCATTCTATTTATTTCATTCTATTTATTTCATTCTATTTATTTCATTCTATTTATTACATTCTATTTATTACATTCTATTTATTTCATTCTATTTATTTCATTCTACTTATTTCATTCTATTTATTTCATTCTATTTATTTCATTCTATTTATTACATTCTACTTATTTCATTCTATTTATTTCATTCTATTTATTTCATTCTACTTATTTCATTCTATTTATTTCATTCTATTTATTTCATTCTATTTATTTCATTCTATTTATTTCATTCTATTTATTTCATTCTACTTATTTCATTCTATTTATTTCATTCTATTTATTTCATTCTACTTATTTCATTCTATTTATTTCATTCTATTTATTTCATTCTACTTATTTCATTCTATTTATTTCATTCTATTTATTTCATTCTACTTATTTCATTCTATTTATTTCATTCTACTTATTTCATTCTATTTATTTCATTCTATTTATTTCATTCTATTAATTTTATTCTATTTATTACATTCTATTTATTTCATTCTATTTATTTCATTCTATTTATTTCATTCTACTTATTTCATTCTATTTATTTCATTCTATTTATTACATTCTATTTATTTCATTCTACTTATTTCATTCTATTTATTTCATTCTATTTATTTCATTCTATTTATTTCATTCTATTTATTTCATTCTATTCATTTCATTCTATTTATTTCATTCTACTTATTTCATACTATTTATTTCATTCTATTTATTTCATTCTACTTATTTCATTCTATTTATTTCATTCTATTTATTTCATTCTATTTATTTCATTCTACTTATTTCATTCTATTTATTTCATTCTACTTATTTCATTCTATTTATTTCATTCTATTTATTTCATTCTATTTATTTCATTCTATTTATTTCATTCTATTTATTTCATTCTATTTATTTCATTCTACTTATTTCATTCTACTTATTTCATTCTATTTATTTCATTCTATTTATTTCATTCTATTTTTTTCATTCTATTTATTTCATTCTATTTATTTCATTCTATTTATTTCATTCTATTTATTTCATTCTATTTATTTCATTCTATTTATTTCATTCTATTTATTTCATTCTACTTATTTCATTCTATTTATTTCATTCTACTTATTTCATTCTATTTATTTCATTCTATTTATTTCATTCTATTTTTTTCATTCTATTTATTTCATTCTATTTATTTCATTCTATTTATTTCATTCTATTTATTTCATTCTATTTATTTCATTCTATTCATTTCATTCTACTTATTTCATTCTATTTATTTCATTCTATTTATTTCATTCTATTTATTTCATTCTACTTATTTCATTCTACTTATTTCATTCTATTTATTTCATTCTACTTATTTCATTCTATTTATTACATTCTATTTATTTCATTCTATTTATTTCATTCTACTTATTTCATTCTATTTATTACATTCTACTTATTTCATTCTACTTATTTCATTCTATTTATTTCATTCTATTTATTTCATTCTATTTATTTCATTCTATTCATTTCATTCTATTTATTTCATTCTATTTATTTCATTCTACTTATTTCATTCTACTTATTTCATTCTATTTATTTCATTCTATTTATTTCCTTCTACTTATTTCATTCTATTTATTTCATTCTATTTATTTCATTCTATTTATTTCATTCTATTTATTTCATTCTACTTATTTCATTCTATTTATTTCATTCTATTTATTTCATTCTACTTATTTCATTCTACTTATTTCATTCTATTTATTTCATTCTATTTATTTCATTCTATTTATTGCATTCTATTTATTTCATTCTATTTATTTCATTCTATTTATTTCATTCTACTTTTTTCATTCTATTTATTTCATTCTATTTATTTCATTCTACTTATTTCATTCTATTTATTTCATTCTATTTATTTCATTCTACTTATTTCATTCTATTTATTTCATTCTATTTATTTCATTCTATTTATTTCATTCTATTTATTTCATTCTACTTATTTCATTCTATTTATTTCATTCTACTTATTTCATTCTACTTATTTCATTCTATTTATTTCATTCTACTTATTTCATTCTATTTATTTCATTCTATTTATTTCATTCTATTTATTTCATTCTACTTATTTCATTCTACTTATTTCATTCTATTTATTTCATTCTATTTATTTCATTCTACTTATTTCATTCTATTTATTTCATTCTATTTATTTCATTCTACTTATTTCATTCTACTTATTTCATTCTATTTATTTCATTCTATTTATTTCATTCTATTTATTTCATTCTATTTATTTCATTCTATTTATTTCATTCTATTTATTTCATTCTACTTATTTCATTCTACTTATTTCATTCTATTTATTTCATTCTACTTATTTCATTCTATTTATTTCATTCTATTTATTTCATTCTATTTATTTCATTCTACTTATTTCATTCTATTTATTTCATTCTATTTATTTCATTCTATTTATTTCATTCTATTTATTACATTCTATTTATTTCATTCTATTTATTTCATTCTATTTATTTCATTCTACTTATTTCATTCTATTTATTTCATTCTATTTATTTCATTCTACTTATTTCATTCTACTTATTTCATTCTATTTATTTCATTCTATTTATTTCATTCTATTTATTTCATTCTATTTATTTCATTCTATTTATTTCATTCTATTTATTTCATTCTATTTATTTCATTCTACTTATTTCATTCTATTTATTTCATTCTACTTATTTCATTCTACTTATTTCATTCTATTTATTTCATTCTACTTATTTCATTCTATTTATTTCATTCTATTTATTTCATTCTACTTATTTCATTCTATTTATTACATTCTATTTATTTCATTCTATTTATTTCATTCTACTTATTTCATTCTACTTATTTCATTCTACTTATTTCATTCTATTTATTTCATTCTATTTATTTCATTCTATTTATTTCATTCTATTTATTTCATTCTACTTATTTCATTCTATTCATTTCATTCTATTTATTTCATTCTATTTATTTCATTCTATTTATTTCATTCTATTTATTTCATTCTATTTATTTCATTCTACTTATTTCATTCTATTTATTTCATTCTATTTATTTCATTCTATTTATTTCATTCTACTTATTTCATTCTATTTATTTCATTCTACTTATTTCATTCTACTTATTTCATTCTATTTATTTCATTCTATTTATTTCATTCTATTTATTACATTCTATTTATTTCATTCTATTTATTTCATTCTATTTATTTCATTCTATTTATTTCATTCTATTTATTTCATTCTATTTATTTCATTCTACTTATTTCATTCTATTTATTTCATTCTATTTATTTCATTCTATTTATTTCATTCTACTTATTTCATTCTACTTATTTCATTCTATTTATTTCATTCTATTTATTTCATTCTACTTATTTCATTCTATTTATTTCATTCTACTTATTTCATTCTATTTATTTCATTCTATTTATTTCATTCTACTTATTTCATTCTACTTATTTCATTCTATTTTTTTCATTCTATTTATTTCATTCTATTTATTTCATTCTACTTATTTCATTCTATTTATTTCATTCTACTTATTTCATTCTATTTATTTCATTCTACTTATTTCATTCTATTTATTTCATTCTATTTATTTCATTCTATTTATTTCATTCTACTTATTTCATTCTACTTATTTCATTCTATTTATTTCATTCTATTTATTTCATTCTACTTATTTCATTCTACTTATTTCATTCTATTTTTTTCATTCTATTTATTTCATTCTATTTATTTCATTCTATTTATATCATTCTATTTATTTCATTCTATTTATTTCATTCTATTTATTTCATTCTATTTATTTCATTCTATTTATTTCATTCTATTTATTTCATTCTATTTATTTCATTCTACTTATTTCATTCTATTTATTTCATTCTACTTATTTCATTCTACTTATTTCATTCTATTTATTTCATTCTATTTATTTCATTCTATTTATTTCATTCTATTTATTTCATTCTACTTATTTCATTCTATTTATTTCATTCTATTTATTTCATTCTACTTATTTCATTCTATTTATTTCATTCTATTTATTTCATTCTATTTATTTCATTCTATTTATTTCATTCTATTTATTTCATTCTATTTATTTCATTCTATTTATTTCATTCTATTTATTTCATTCTATTTATTTCATTCTATTTATTTCATTCTATTTATTTCATTCTACTTATTTCATTCTATTTATTTCATTCTATTTATTTCATTCTATTTATTTCATTCTATTTATTTCATTCTATTTATTTCATTCTATTTATTACATTCTATTTATTTCATTCTATTTATTTCATTCTATTTATTTCATTCTATTTATTTCATTCTACTTATTTCATTCTATTTATTTCATTCTATTTATTTCATTCTATTTATTTCATTCTATTTATTTCATTCTATTTATTTCATTCTACTTATTTCATTCTACTTATTTCATTCTATTTATTTCATTCTATTTATTTCATTCTATTTATTTCATTCTATTTATTTCATTCTACTTATTTCATTCTATTTATTTCATTCTATTTATTTCATTCTACTTATTTCATTCTATTTATTTCATTCTATTTATTTCATTCTATTTATTTCATTCTATTTATTTCATTCTATTTATTTCATTCTATTTATTTCATTCTATTTATTTCATTCTATTTATTTCATTCTATTTATTTCATTCTATTTATTTCATTCTATTTATTTCATTCTATTTATTTCATTCTATTTATTTCATTCTATTTATTTCATTCTACTTATTTCATTCTATTTATTTCATTCTATTTATTTCATTCTATTTATTTCATTCTATTTATTTCATTCTATTTATTTCATTCTATTTATTACATTCTATTTATTTCATTCTATTTATTTCATTCTATTTATTTCATTCTATTTATTTCATTCTACTTATTTCATTCTATTTATTTCATTCTATTTATTTCATTCTATTTATTTCATTCTATTTATTTCATTCTACTTATTTCATTCTACTTATTTCATTCTATTTTTTTCATTCTATTTATTTCATTCTATTTATTTCATTCTATTTATTTCATTCTACTTATTTCATTCTATTTATTTCATTCTATTTATTTCATTCTACTTATTTCATTCTACTTATTTCATTCTATTTTTTTCATTCTATTTATTTCATTCTATTTATTTCATTCTACTTATTTCATTCTATTTATTTCATTCTACTTATTTCATTCTATTTATTTCATTCTACTTATTTCATTCTACTTATTTCATTCTATTTATTTCATTCTATTTATTTCATTCTACTTATTTCATTCTACTTATTTCATTCTATTTTTTTCATTCTATTTATTTCATTCTATTTATTTCATTCTATTTATTTCATTCTATTTATTTCATTCTACTTATTTCATTCTATTTATTTCATTCTACTTATTTCATTCTATTTATTTCATTCTACTTATTTCATTCTACTTATTTCATTCTATTTATTTCATTCTATTTATTTCATTCTACTTATTTCATTCTACTTATTTCATTCTATTTTTTTCATTCTATTTATTTCATTCTATTTATTTCATTCTACTTATTTCATTCTATTTATTTCATTCTACTTATTTCATTCTATTTATTTCATTCTATTTATTTCATTCTACTTATTACATTCTATTTATTTCATTCTATTTATTTCATTCTACTTATTTCATTCTATTTATTTCATTCTATTTATTTCATTCTATTTATTTCATTCTATTTATTTCATTCTATTTATTTCATTCTACTTATTTCATTCTACTTATTTCATTCTATTTATTTCATTCTATTTATTTCATTCTATTTATTTCATTCTACTTATTTCATTCTACTTATTTCATTCTATTTATTTCATTCTACTTATTTCATTCTATTTATTTCATTTTATTTATTTCATTTTATTTATTTCATTCTATTTATTTCATTCTACTTATTTCATTCTATTTATTTCATTCTATTTATTTCATTCTATTTATTTCATTCTATTTATTTCATTCTACTTATTTCATTCTATTTATTTCATTCTATTTATTTCATTCTATTTATTTCATTCTATTTATTTCATTCTACTTATTTCATTCTATTTATTTCATTCTATTCATTTCATTCTACTTATTTCATTCTATTTATATCATTCTATTTATTTCATTCTATTTATTTCATTCTATTTATTTCATTCTATTTATTTCATTCTATTTATTTCATTCTACTTATTTCATTCTATTTATTTCATTCTACTTATTTCATTCTACTTATTTCATTCTATTTATTTCATTCTATTTATTTCATTCTATTTATTTCATTCTACTTATTTCATTCTATTTATTTCATTCTATTTATTTCATTCTACTTATTTCATTCTATTTATTTCATTCTATTTATTTCATTCTATTTATTTCATTCTATTTATTTCATTCTATTTATTTCATTCTATTTATTTCATTCTATTTATTTCATTCTACTTATTTCATTCTATTTATTTCATTCTATTCATTTCATTCTACTTATTTCATTCTACTTATTTCATTCTATTTATTTCATTCTACTTATTTCATTCTATTTATTACATTCTATTTATTTCATTCTATTTATTTCATTCTACTTATTTCATTCTATTTATTACATTCTATTTATTTCTTTCTACTTATTTCATTCTACTTATTTCATTCTATTTATTTCATTCTATTTATTTCATTCTACTTATTTCATTCTATTTATTTCATTCTATTTATTTCATTCTACTTATTTCATTCTACTTATTTCATTCTATTTATTTCATTCTATTTATTTCATTCTATTTATTTCATTCTATTTATTTCATTCTATTTATTTCATTCTATTTATTTCATTCTATTTATTTCATTCTACTTATTTCATTCTATTTATTTCATTCTATTTATTTCATTCTATTTATTTCATTCTATTTATTTCATTCTATTTATTTCATTCTACTTATTTCATTCTATTTATTTCATTCTATTTATTTCATTCTACTTATTTCATTCTATTTATTTCATTTTATTTATTTCATTCTACTTATTTCATTCTATTTATTTCATTCTATTTATTTCATTCTACTTATTTCATTCTACTTATTTCATTCTATTTATTTCATTCTATTTATTTCATTCTACTTATTTCATTCTATTTATTTCATTCTATTTATTTCATTCTACTTATTTCATTCTATTTATTTCATTCTATTTATTTCATTCTATTTTTTTCTTTCTATTTATTTCATTCTACTTATTTCATTCTACTTATTTCATTCTATTTATTTCATTCTACTTATTTCATTCTACTTATTTCATTCTACTTATTTCATTCTATTTATTTCATTCTATTTATTTCATTCTATTTATTTCATTCTATTTATTTCATTCTATTTATTTCATTCTATTTATTTCATTCTACTTATTTCATTCTACTTATTTCATTCTATTTATTTCATTCTATTTATTCCATTCTATTTATTTCATTCTACTTATTTCATTCTATTTATTTCATTCTATTTATTTCATTCTATTTATTTCATTCTATTTATTTCTTTCTACTTATTTCATTCTATTTATTTCATTCTATTTATTTCATTCTATTTATTTCATTCTACTTATTTCATTCTATTTATTTCATTCTATTTATTTCATTCTATTTATTTCATTCTACTTATTTCATTCTATTTATTTCATTCTATTTATTTCATTCTATTTATTTCATTCTATTTATTTCATTCTATTTATTTCATTCTACTTATTTCATTCTATTTATTTCATTCTATTTATTTCATTCTATTTATTTCATTCTATTTATTTCATTCTATTTATTTCATTCTACTTATTTCATTCTACTTATTTCATTCTATTTATTTCATTCTATTTATTTCATTCTATTTATTTCATTCTACTTATTTCATTCTACTTATTTCATTCTATTTATTTCATTCTACTTATTTCATTCTATTTATTTCATTTTATTTATTTCATTTTATTTATTTCATTCTATTTATTTCATTCTACTTATTTCATTCTATTTATTTCATTCTATTTATTTCATTCTATTTATTTCATTCTATTTATTTCATTCTACTTATTTCATTCTATTTATTTCATTCTATTTATTTCATTCTATTTATTTCATTCTATTTATTTCATTCTACTTATTTCATTCTATTTATTTCATTCTATTCATTTCATTCTACTTATTTCATTCTATTTATATCATTCTATTTATTTCATTCTATTTATTTCATTCTATTTATTTCATTCTATTTATTTCATTCTATTTATTTCATTCTACTTATTTCATTCTATTTATTTCATTCTACTTATTTCATTCTACTTATTTCATTCTATTTATTTCATTCTATTTATTTCATTCTATTTATTTCATTCTACTTATTTCATTCTATTTATTTCATTCTATTTATTTCATTCTACTTATTTCATTCTATTTATTTCATTCTATTTATTTCATTCTATTTATTTCATTCTATTTATTTCATTCTATTTATTTCATTCTATTTATTTCATTCTATTTATTTCATTCTACTTATTTCATTCTATTTATTTCATTCTATTCATTTCATTCTACTTATTTCATTCTACTTATTTCATTCTATTTATTTCATTCTACTTATTTCATTCTATTTATTACATTCTATTTATTTCATTCTATTTATTTCATTCTACTTATTTCATTCTATTTATTACATTCTATTTATTTCTTTCTACTTATTTCATTCTACTTATTTCATTCTATTTATTTCATTCTATTTATTTCATTCTACTTATTTCATTCTATTTATTTCATTCTATTTATTTCATTCTACTTATTTCATTCTACTTATTTCATTCTATTTATTTCATTCTATTTATTTCATTCTATTTATTTCATTCTATTTATTTCATTCTATTTATTTCATTCTATTTATTTCATTCTATTTATTTCATTCTATTTATTTCATTCTATTTATTTCATTCTATTTATTTCATTCTACTTATTTCATTCTATTTATTTCATTCTATTTATTTCATTCTACTTATTTCATTCTATTTATTTCATTCTACTTATTTCATTCTATTTATTTCATTCTATTTATTTCATTCTATTTATTTCATTCTATTTATTTCATTCTATTTATTTCATTCTATTTATTTCATTCTATTTATTTCATTCTATTTATTTCATTCTACTTATTTCATTCTATTTATTTCATTCTATTTATTTCATTCTATTTATTTCATTCTATTTATTTCATTCTATTTATTTCATTCTACTTATTTCATTCTATTTATTTCATTCTATTTATTTCATTCTACTTATTTCATTCTATTTATTTCATTTTATTTATTTCATTCTACTTATTTCATTCTATTTATTTCATTCTATTTATTTCATTCTACTTATTTCATTCTACTTATTTCATTCTATTTATTTCATTCTATTTATTTCATTCTACTTATTTCATTCTATTTATTTCATTCTATTTATTTCATTCTACTTATTTCATTCTATTTATTTCATTCTATTTATTTCATTCTATTTTTTTCTTTCTATTTATTTCATTCTACTTATTTCATTCTACTTATTTCATTCTATTTATTTCATTCTACTTATTTCATTCTACTTATTTCATTCTACTTATTTCATTCTATTTATTTCATTCTATTTATTTCATTCTATTTATTTCATTCTATTTATTTCATTCTATTTATTTCATTCTATTTATTTCATTCTACTTATTTCATTCTACTTATTTCATTCTATTTATTTCATTCTATTTATTCCATTCTATTTATTTCATTCTACTTATTTCATTCTATTTATTTCATTCTATTTATTTCATTCTATTTATTTCATTCTATTTATTTCTTTCTACTTATTTCATTCTATTTATTTCATTCTATTTATTTCATTCTATTTATTTCATTCTACTTATTTCATTCTATTTATTTCATTCTATTTATTTCATTCTATTTATTTCATTCTACTTATTTCATTCTATTTATTTCATTCTATTTATTTCATTCTATTTATTTCATTCTATTTATTTCATTCTATTTATTTCATTCTACTTATTTCATTCTATTTATT
>CANNZV010000819.1:0-174618 GCA_947561585.1 Caprella mutica | reverse complement strand
GTAGACCTTAGTTCTATTATATTATGTAATAAATTCATTTTATTCCCGGAGCCATGGAGAGGACCTTTAAAGCTTCCTCACACATGTCAAGTTTCCGTCTGCTCCGACTCCTCTCAGTGATTTTTTATCACTGAGAGGAGTCGGTACTGTGTGAATGTGTCCGTTGCAATTAAAGTAACGATATATTTTTCCTCTGAAACTGAAGCACTGAGAGGAGACGGACCTGACGGGTCACTGACATGTGTAAAACACGGAATGTTTTGCCTGTTTATCGTGTTTTCATGTTAGGTAGTGTTTATCTAGAGTGTATTTAGCACATAACTGCCCTATGTAAGGGTACACTCTTAGCAACCTTGACATTCTGATGTTTCTGCTATGTTCCTTAACGAAGAGGTGCTAGATGTGACCCAATTAAACACTTGCAATAAACTTTGAACATCACTCTTCTATTTATAGTCTTTTTATAAACCTAATCTTCTACTTATTGTTTATATTTGAACTTTGTTATTTGTAGTTATAATACTTGTAATGAACAGTAAGTATAATCCGTGCCATTCATTCAATATCTAATGACATACTATTTTACTGATGTTAGTAGCAAACGATGAAATGATGGGGTTTGTAGTCTAGATTACCCCCCCCCCCCCCCCCAAAAAAAAAAATATGCACCGAATGAAGTATTTTTAAATTTTAACCTAAAAAAAATAAAACACAAATATACAATATCTACTCACAGTCAATACAAATAATATTCCACTAGGATGAACTCTTACCGTAAGAGTTCATCCCTAGTGGAATATTATTTGTATTGACTGTGAGTAGATATTGTATGAATGTTTTTCACCGTAAGAGTTCATCCCTAGTGGAATATTATTTGTATTGACTGTAAATAGATATTATATGAATGTTCTTCACCGTAAGAGTTCATCCCTAGTGGAATATTATTTGTAATGACTGTAAATAGATATTGTATGAATGTTCTTCACCGTAAGAGTTCATCCCTAGTGGAATATTATTTGTAATGACTGTAAATAGATATTGTATGAATGTTCTTCACCGTAAGAGTTCATCCCTAGTGGAATATTATTTGTATTGACTGTAAATAGATATTATATGAATGTTCTTCACCGTAAGAGTTCATCCCTAGTGGAATATTATTTGTAATGACTGTAAATAGATATTGTATGAATGTTCTTCACCGTAAGAGTTCATCCCTAGTGGAATATTATTTGTATTGACTGTAAATAGATATTGTATGAATGTTCTTCACCGTAAGAGTTCATCCCTAGTGGAATATTATTTGTAATGACTGTAAATAGATATTGTATGAATGTTCTTCACCGTAAGAGTTCATCCCTAGTGGAATATTATTTGTATTGACTGTAAATAGATATTATATGAATGTTCTTCACCGTAAGAGTTCATCCCTAGTGGAATATTATTTGTAATGACTGTAAATAGATATTGTATGAATGTTCTTCACCGTAAGAGTTCATCCCTAGTGGAATATTATTTGTATTGACTGTAAATAGATATTGTATGAATGTTCTTCACCGTAAGAGTTCATCCCTAGTGGAATATTATTTGTATTGACTGTAAATAGATATTATATGAATGTTCTTCACCGTAAGAGTTCATCCCTAGTGGAATATTATTTGTATTGACTGCAAATAGATATTGTGTGAATGTTCTACACCGTAAGAGTTCATCCCTAGAGGAATATTATTTGTATTGACTGTAAATAGATATTATATGAATGTTCTTCACCGTAAGAGTTCATCCCTAGTGGAATATTATTTGTATTGACTGTAAATAGATATTGTGTGAATGTTTTTCACCGTAAGAGTTCATCCCTAGTGGAATATTATTTGTATTGACTGTAAATAGATATTGTATGAATGTTCTACACCGTAAGAGTTCATCCCTAGAGGAATATTATTTGTATTGACTGTAAATAGATATTATATGAATGTTCTACACCGTAAGAGTTCATCCCTAGAGGAATATTATTTGTATTGACTGTAAATAGATATTATATGAATGTTCTTCACCGTAAGAGTTCATCCCTAGTGGAATATTATTTGTAATGACTGTAAATAGATATTGTATGAATGTTCTTCACCGTAAGAGTTCATCCCTAGTGGAATATTATTTGTATTGACTGTAAATAGATATTGTATGAATGTTCTTCACCGTAAGAGTTCATCCCTAGTGGAATATTATTTGTAATGACTGTAAATAGATATTGTATGAATGTTCTTCACCGTAAGAGTTCATCCCTAGTGGAATATTATTTGTATTGACTGTAAATAGATATTGTATGAATGTTCTTCACCGTAAGAGTTCATCCCTAGTGGAATATTATTTGTATTGACTGTAAATAGATATTGTATGAATGTTCTTCACCGTAAGAGTTCATCCCTAGTGGAATATTATTTGTAATGACTGTAAATAGATATTGTATGAATGTTCTTCACCGTGAGAGTTCATCCCTAGTGGAATATTATTTGTATTGACTGTAAATAGATATTATATGAATGTTCTACACCGTAAGAGTTCATCCCTAGTGGAATATTATTTGTATTGACTGTAAATAGATATTATATGAATGTTCTACACCGTAAGAGTTCATCCCTAGTGGAATATTATTTGTATTGACTGTAAATAGATATTGTATGAATGTTCTTCACCGTAAGAGTTCATCCCTAGTGGAATATTATTTGTATTGACTGTAAATAGATATTGTATGAATGTTCTACACCGTAAGAGTTCATCCCTAGTGGAATATTATTTGTATTGACTGTAAATAGATATTGTATGAATGTTCTTCACCGTAAGAGTTCATCCCTAGTGGAATATTATTTGTAATGACTGTAAATAGATATTGTATGAATGTTCTTCACCGTAAGAGTTCATCCCTAGTGGAATATTATTTGTAATGACTGTAAATAGATATTGTATGAATGTTCTACACCGTAAGAGTTCATCCCTAGTGGAATATTATTTGTATTGACTGTAAATAGATATTGTATGAATGTTCTTCACCGTAAGAGTTCATCCCTAGTGGAATATTATTTGTATTGACTGTAAATAGATATTGTATGAATGTTCTTCACCGTAAAAGTTCATCCCTAGTGGAATATTATTTGTATTGACTGTAAATAGATATTGTATGAATGTTCTTCACCGTAAAAGTTCATCCCTAGTGGAATATTATTTGTAATGACTGTAAATAGATATTGTATGAATGTTCTACACCGTAAGAGTTCATCCCTAGTGGAATATTATTTGTATTGACTGTAAATAGATATTGTATGAATGTTCTTCACCGTAAGAGTTCATCCCTAGTGGAATATTATTTGTATTGACTGTAAATAGATATTGTATGAATGTTCTTCACCGTAAGAGTTCATCCCTAGTGGAATATTATTTGTATTGACTGTAAATAGATATTGTATGAATGTTCTACACCGTAAGAGTTCATCCCTAGTGGAATATTATTTGTATTGACTGTAAATAGATATTGTATGAATGTTCTACACCGTAAGAGTTCATCCCTAGTGGAATATTATTTGTATTGACTGTAAATAGATATTGTATGAATGTTCTTCACCGTAAGAGTTCATCCCTAGTGGAATATTATTTGTATTGACTGTAAATAGATATTGTATGAATGTTCTTCACCGTAAGAGTTCATCCCTAGTGGAATATTATTTGTATTGACTGTAAATAGATATTGTATGAATGTTCTTCACCGTAAGAGTTCATCCCTAGTGGAATATTATTTGTATTGACTGTAAATAGATATTGTATGAATGTTCTTCACCGTAAGAGTTCATCCCTAGTGGAATATTATTTGTATTGACTGTAAATAGATATTATATGAATGTTCTTCACCGTAAGAGTTCATCCCTAGTGGAATATTATTTGTATTGACTGCAAATAGATATTGTGTGAATGTTCTACACCGTAAGAGTTCATCCCTAGAGGAATATTATTTGTATTGACTGTAAATAGATATTATATGAATGTTCTTCACCGTAAGAGTTCATCCCTAGTGGAATATTATTTGTATTGACTGTAAATAGATATTGTGTGAATGTTTTTCACCGTAAGAGTTCATCCCTAGTGGAATATTATTTGTATTGACTGTAAATAGATATTGTATGAATGTTCTACACCGTAAGAGTTCATCCCTAGAGGAATATTATTTGTATTGACTGTAAATAGATATTATATGAATGTTCTACACCGTAAGAGTTCATCCCTAGAGGAATATTATTTGTATTGACTGTAAATAGATATTATATGAATGTTCTTCACCGTAAGAGTTCATCCCTAGTGGAATATTATTTGTAATGACTGTAAATAGATATTGTATGAATGTTCTTCACCGTAAGAGTTCATCCCTAGTGGAATATTATTTGTATTGACTGTAAATAGATATTGTATGAATGTTCTTCACCGTAAGAGTTCATCCCTAGTGGAATATTATTTGTAATGACTGTAAATAGATATTGTATGAATGTTCTTCACCGTAAGAGTTCATCCCTAGTGGAATATTATTTGTATTGACTGTAAATAGATATTGTATGAATGTTCTTCACCGTAAGAGTTCATCCCTAGTGGAATATTATTTGTATTGACTGTAAATAGATATTGTATGAATGTTCTTCACCGTAAGAGTTCATCCCTAGTGGAATATTATTTGTAATGACTGTAAATAGATATTGTATGAATGTTCTTCACCGTGAGAGTTCATCCCTAGTGGAA
Source organism: Caprella mutica (assembly GCA_947561585.1). Taxonomy (NCBI): domain Eukaryota; kingdom Metazoa; phylum Arthropoda; class Malacostraca; order Amphipoda; family Caprellidae; genus Caprella; species Caprella mutica. The sequence goes on along the minus strand of CANNZV010000819.1, from coordinate 169,845 downwards.
TATTATTTGTATTGACTGTAAATAGATATTATATGAATGTTCTACACCGTAAGAGTTCATCCCTAGTGGAATATTATTTGTATTGACTGTAAATAGATATTATATGAATGTTCTACACCGTAAGAGTTCATCCCTAGTGGAATATTATTTGTATTGACTGTAAATAGATATTGTATGAATGTTCTTCACCGTAAGAGTTCATCCCTAGTGGAATATTATTTGTATTGACTGTAAATAGATATTGTATGAATGTTCTACACCGTAAGAGTTCATCCCTAGTGGAATATTATTTGTATTGACTGTAAATAGATATTGTATGAATGTTCTTCACCGTAAGAGTTCATCCCTAGTGGAATATTATTTGTAATGACTGTAAATAGATATTGTATGAATGTTCTACACCGTAAGAGTTCATCCCTAGTGGAATATTATTTGTATTGACTGTAAATAGATATTGTATGAATGTTCTTCACCGTAAGAGTTCATCCCTAGTGGAATATTATTTGTAATGACTGTAAATAGATATTGTATGAATGTTCTTCACCGTAAGAGTTCATCCCTAGTGGAATATTATTTGTATTGACTGTAAATAGATATTGTATGAATGTTCTTCACCGTAAGAGTTCATCCCTAGTGGAATATTATTTGTAATGACTGTAAATAGATATTGTATGAATGTTCTTCACCGTAAGAGTTCATCCCTAGTGGAATATTATTTGTATTGACTGTAAATAGATATTGTATGAATGTTCTTCACCGTAAGAGTTCATCCCTAGTGGAATATTATTTGTATTGACTGTAAATAGATATTGTATGAATGTTCTTCACCGTAAAAGTTCATCCCTAGTGGAATATTATTTGTAATGACTGTAAATAGATATTGTATGAATGTTCTACACCGTAAGAGTTCATCCCTAGTGGAATATTATTTGTATTGACTGTAAATAGATATTGTATGAATGTTCTTCACCGTAAGAGTTCATCCCTAGTGGAATATTATTTGTATTGACTGTAAATAGATATTGTATGAATGTTCTTCACCGTAAGAGTTCATCCCTAGTGGAATATTATTTGTATTGACTGTAAATAGATATTGTATGAATGTTCTACACCGTAAGAGTTCATCCCTAGTGGAATATTATTTGTATTGACTGTAAATAGATATTGTATGAATGTTCTACACCGTAAGAGTTCATCCCTAGTGGAATATTATTTGTATTGACTGTAAATAGATATTATATGAATGTTCTACACCGTAAGAGTTCATCCCTAGTGGAATATTATTTGTATTGACTGTAAATAGATATTGTATGAATGTTCTTCACCGTAAGAGTTCATCCCTAGTGGAATATTATTTGTATTGACTGTAAATAGATATTGTATGAATGTTCTTCACCGTAAGAGTTCATCCCTAGTGGAATATTATTTGTAATGACTGTAAATAGATATTGTATGAATGTTCTACACCGTAAGAGTTCATCCCTAGTGGAATATTATTTGTATTGACTGTAAATAGATATTGTATGAATGTTCTTCACCGTAAGAGTTCATCCCTAGTGGAATATTATTTGTATTGACTGTAAATAGATATTGTATGAATGATCTTCACCGTAAGAGTTCATCCCTAGTGGAATATTATTTGTATTGACTGTAAATAGATATTGTATGAATGTTCTTCACCGTAAGAGTTCATCCCTAGTGGAATATTATTTGTATTGACTGTAAATAGATATTATATGAATGTTCTTCACCGTAAGAGTCTTACGGTGAAGAACATTCATACAATATCTATTTACAGTCAATACAAATAATATTCCACTAGGGATGAACTCTTACGATGAGTTAAAAAGTAACTAGCATTTAAATCTCGTTAGTGTATTTTTGTTCATTAAGAGACATCAGCTCAATTTAATAACTGATCATTTGAGTCATTGCACACCTCTACTGCCATTGAAATTCTTCCATGACTTCAGAAACTAAAGGAATAACAAACTACGATGATTACATAACTCAAACTATGGTGAATAGTGCAGCCTAAATATATTAATTAATAAATCAATGAAGTAAAAAGAATTGCATTAATCCATATTCTTTTCAGTTACATTTAACTGTTGTAGTTCTACACATTGGTGGTAAATAATGGGCAGTATTGCAGCTGACTACACCTTGCTGTTCCATTTACTAGTTACATAATTTCAACACTTTGGGGGAGTGAAGAACAGAGAACCTACAGACACTGAGTGTGGAGAGAGACTGAGAGAAAATATACTGTACAGGTGAATAGAGTGCCATTATACTGCCCTCACACTGCCCTCACACTGCCATGATACTGCTCTCACACTGCCATGATACTGCCCTTACACTGCCCTGATACTGCCCTCACACTGCCATGATACTGCCCTCACACTGCCATGATACTGAATTTTTACTGTTCTTATACTGCCATTACACTGCCTTCAGACTGCCATCGCACTGCCCTGGTAATGTCCTCAGTGTATCGTGTTTAACATTTTCCTAATTCACATTTAAAATATTTCATATTAATTTATTCACGCATTCATTTATTAATTTTAAATTCATTAATTATCAACTATTATTATCAACAATATTATGAAAGAAAATGATTAACAAAACAGCAACTTAGAAACATTCTTTGATATTAAAATCTCACATATTAACTTCTTAGAACTGCTTAATTGTAAAGTTATTATCATCATTTCACTTGGTATTCCTAGTGAGAGGAGCTAGAGAAATAACTAACCTATTCCCGCCACAGCGACAAATACACTGCGACATTAACTGTATTGAAGAGAAAATACCTGAAACCTACAAAACACGTGTGGAAAATAAGAACCAATAACCTTCTGTTGCTATAGTGACGTAGAGAAAACACACAGTGATGATGTCATAGTATAAAACCTCCATTGACCCCCATTCTCCATGTAGCTATCACCTCCCATTGGCTCAGCAGTGATGCTGTCATAGTATAAACCCTCCATTGACCCCCATTCTCCATGCAGCTATCACCTCCCATTGGCTCAGCAGTGATGATGTCATAATATAAACCCTCCATTGACCCCCATTCTCCATGCAGCTATCACCTCCCATTGGCTCAGCAGTGATGATGTCATAGTATAAACCCTCCATTGACCCCCATTCTCCATGCAGCTATCACCTCCCATTGGCTCAGCAGTGATGATGTCATAGTATAAACCCTCCATTGACCCCCATTCTCCATGCAGCTATCACCTCCCATTGGCTCAGCAGTGATGATGTCATAATATAAACCCTCCATTGACCCCCATTCTCCATGCAGCTATCACCTCCCATTGGCTCAGCAGTGATGATGTCATAATATAAACCCTCCATTGACCCCCATTCTCCATGCAGCTATCACCTCCCATTGGCTCAGCAGTGATGATGTCATAATATAAACCCTCCATTGACCCCCATTCTCCATGCAGCTATCACCTCCCATTGGCTCAGCAGTGATGATGTCATAATATAAACCCTCCATTGACCCCCATTCTCCATGCAGCTATCACCTCCCATTGGCTCAGCAGTGATGATGTGATAATATAAACACTCCATTGACCCCCATTCTCCATGCAGCTATCACCTCCCATTGGCTCAGCAGTGATGATGTCATAATATAAACCCTCCATTGACCCCCATTCTCCATGCAGCTATCACCTCCCATTGGCTCAGCAGTGATGATGTCATAATATAAACCCTCCATTGACCCCCATTCTCCATGCAGCTATCACCTCCCATTGGCTCAGCAGTGATGATGTCATAATATAAACCCTCCATTGACCCCCATTCTCCATGCAGCTATCACCTCCCATTGGCTCAGCAGTGATGATGTCATAATATAAACACTCCATTGACCCCCATTCTCCATGCAGCTATCACCTCCCATTGGCTCAGCAGTGATGATGTCATAATATAAACCCTCCATTGACCCCCATTCTCCATGCAGCTATCACCTCCCATTGGCTCAGCAGTGATGATGTCATAATATAAACACTCCATTGACCCCCATTCTCCATGCAGCTATCACCTCCCATTGGCTCAGCAGTGATGATGTCACAATATAAACACTCCATTGACCCCCATTCTCCATGCAGCTATCACCTCCCATTGGTACAGCAGTGATGATGTCATAGTATAAACACTCCATTGACCCCCATTCTCCATGTAGCTATCACCTCCCATTGGTACAGCAGTGATGATGTCATAGTATAAACACTCCATTGACCCCCATTCTCCATGTAGCTATCACCTCCCATTGGCTCAGCAGTGATGATGTCATAGTATAAACACTCCATTGACCCCCATTCTCCATGCAGCTATCACCTCCCATTGGTACAGCAGTGATGATGTCATAGTATAAACACTCCATTGACCCCCATTCTCCATGCAGCTATCACCTCCCATTGGCTCAGCAGTGATGATGTCATAGTATAAACACTCCATTGACCCCCCCATTCTCCATGCAGCTATCACCTCCCATTGGCTCAGCAGTGATGATGTCATAATATAAACACTCCATTGACCCCCATTCTCCATGTAGCTATCACCTCCCATTGGCTCAGCAGTGATGATGTCATAATATAAACACTCCATTGACCCCCCCATTCTCCATGCAGCTATCATCGCCTAATATTAAAATACAATTGAATAAACTGTCGCTAACAGTTAAATTAATATTTTCAAACGCATACTTACTCTGGTTAGTTGTGTGCTGCTTGACCCAATAATTGTCTATCACCCAGATCGGGTTGGCACACATTGTGTTTTAAAGTGCCGAAATATGGAACCTCAGTGCCGAAATATGGAATCTCAGTGCCGAAATATGGAATCTCAGTGCCGAATTATGGAATCTCAGTGCCGAATTATGGAATCTCAGTGCCGAAATATGGAACCTCAGTGCCGAATTATGGAATCTCAGTGCCGAATTATGGAATCTCAGTGCCGAATTATGGAACCTCAGTGCCGAAATATGGAATCTCAGTGCCGAATTATGGAATCTCAGTGCCGAAATATGGAACCTCAGTGCCGAATTATGGAATCTCAGTGCCGAATTATGGAATCTCAGTGCCGAAAGATGGAATCTCAGTGCCGAATTATGGAATCTCAGTGCCGTTACCATTTTCTTCTCGTTTTTGCAGGGGATACTGAGTAATTAAAATGAGGTGATAGATTTTATTGAGGTACGTACAATCTTACATGTTTTGCACATACATGGGTAGTAGATTTAGTATTTGAATTAAAAGGAATTAATAAATTATATATAATTATACTTTTCTTTTTTCATGTGAAAATAATTCACAATAAAAACAAAAATAAGTTATTTTGCAAAAGTAATAAAAACTTAATAACTAATTCATAAAATCACACGATAAATGACAATGGTTACCTAACTTATTAAAAAAAGGAAATTAAAAATGATTGCACAAATTCTTTCCAGTGTAAGAATAACTGATCTAAATAAAAAGAGTCAGAAGTAAATTTTTAAACACCGGCACCACTTTAACAATAAACTAAAAATACCTTATTAACGGATACAATTTACTACCAAAGTATCAAGGTCATTACAAATATACTGTTCTTCAATTATTAGGAAAATAGGAAATAGAATAGGAAAAACTCACCTAAATTATAGTTTTGTTCTAATTATTTTACTTCATAGATTGATGTTCAGGTTCAGCATCGAAATCACCAACACGAGGTTTGTTCTCACCTGAGATAAGAGAATAGATAAGGAATTAAGGTCTTCATCATCACCTCAGACCTAACTAAAGTCTGCACAACTGAAAGTAGTTATTATTTGCAGTACATGTGTACTTTTGAGTGTTTAACCTTTTGATCCGTAATGTCAAGTACTTCCAGTGTCATCAGAATTAGAACATTTGAATGTTAAACACCGGTAAATAATAACTCGTGACTTGGTACTGAACTCTATCTTCGTTAGCCGAGAGTGACTGAAGTAACGACAGTCCTCTGGTCTACAAATTAACTCTAACAATTATATTATCTATTCAATGATATTTTCTTCAAATACTTGATATATAAAGTCTTTTTATTGGTCAATGTAATTAATTTATTGTATTGAATAATGTTTGTTGTATTGTTTAATATATTGGCCAATGGTAATTAATGTTAGTTTTAGTTGATGTTTTTGATGTCTTCTATTCTCTTACCAACATTAGGATGAACAGACGTCACTTGCTCATGCAATGCCCTGTTATTGTTTAACAATAGCACATTAACAATAGCCCAACAACAATAGCCCAACAACAATAGCCCAACAACAATAGCCCAACAACAATAGCCCAACAACAATAGCCAAATAACAATAGCCCATTAACAATAGCCAAATAACAATAGCCAAATAACAATAGCCAAATAACAATAGCCAAATAACAATAGCCAAATAACAATAGCCAAATAACAATAGCCCAATAACAATAGCCCAACAACAATAGCCCAACAACAATAGCCAAATAACAATAGCCCATTAACAATAGCCCAATAACAATAGCCAAATAACAATAGCCAAATAACAATAGCCAAATAACAATAGCCAAATAACAATAGCCAAATAACAATAGCCAAATAACAATAGCCAAATAACAATAGCCAAATAACAATAGCCAAATAACGATAGCCAAATAACAATAGCCAAATAACAATAGCCAAATAACAATAGCCAAATAACAATAGCCCAATAACAATAGCCCAACAACAATAGCCCAACAACAATAGCCCAACAACAATAGCCCAACAACAATAGCCAAATAACAATAGCCCATTAACAATAGCCAAATAACAATAGCCAAATAACAATAGCCAAATAACAATAGCCAAATAACAATAGCCAAATAACAATAGCCAAATAACAATAGCCCAATAACAATAGCCCAACAACAATAGCCAAATAACAATAGCCCATTAACAATAGCCCAATAACAATAGCCAAATAACAATAGCCAAATAACAATAGCCAAATAACAATAGCCAAATAACAATAGCCAAATAACAATAGCCAAATAACAATAGCCAAATAACAATAGCCAAATAACAATAGCCAAATAACAATAGCCAAATAACAATAGCCAAATAACAATAGCCAAATAACAATAGCCAAATAACAATAGCCAAATAACAATAGCCAAATAACGATAGCCAAATAACAATAGCCAAATAACAATAGCCAAATAACAATAGCCAAATAACAATAGCCAAATAACAATAGCCCAATAACAATAGCCCAACAACAATAGCCCAACAACAATAGCCCAACAACAATAGCCCAACAACAATAGCCCAACAACAATAGCCAAATAACAATAGCCAAATAACAATAGCCAAATAACAATAGCCAAATAACAATAGCCAAATAACAATAGCCAAATAACAATAGCCAAATAACAATAGCCCATTAACAATAGCCAAATAACAATAGCCCAATAACAATAGCCCAACAACAATAGCCCAACAACAATAGCCCAATAACAATAGCCAAATAACAATAGCCAAATAACAATAGCCAAATAACAATAGCCAAATAACAATAGCCAAATAACAATAGCCAAATAACAATAGCCCAACAACAATAGCCAAATAACAATAGCCCAACAACAATAGCCAAATAACAATAGCCCATTAACAATAGCCCAATAACAATAGCCAAATAACAATAGCCAAATAACAATAGCCCAACAACAATAGCCCAATAACAATAGCCCAATAACAATAGCCAAATAACAATAGCCAAATAACAATAGCCCAATAACAATAGCCCAACAACAATAGCCCAACAACAATAGCCAAATAACAATAGCCAAATAACAATAGCCCAATAACAATAGCCAAATAACAATAGCCAAATAACAATAGCCCAATAACAATAGCCCAACAACAATAGCCCAACAACAATAGCCCAACAACAATAGCCAAATAACAATAGCCCATTAACAATAGCCCAATAACAATAGCCAAATAACAATAGCCAAATAACAATAGCCAAATAACAATAGCCAAATAACAATAGCCAAATAACAATAGCCCATTAACAATAGCCAAATAACAATAGCCAAATAACAATAGCCAAATAACAATAGGCCAACAACAATAGCCAAATAACAATAGCCCATTAACAATAGCCCAACAACAATAGCCAAATAACAATAGCCCATTAACAATAGCCAAATAACAATAGCCAAATAACAATAGCCAAATAACAATAGCCAAATAACAATAGCCAAATAACAATAGCCCAATAACAATAGCCCAACAACAATAGCCCAACAACAATAGCCCAACAACAATAGCCCAATAACAATAGCCCAATAACAATAGCCCAACAACAATAGCCAAATAACAATAGCCCATTAACAATAGCCCAATAACAATAGCCAAATAACAATAGCCAAATAACAATAGCCAAATAACAATAGCCAAATAACAATAGCCAAATAACAATAGCCAAATAACAATAGCCAAATAACAATAGCCAAATAACAATAGCCCAATAACAATAGCCCAATAACAATAGCCAAATAACAATAGCCAAATAACAATAGCCAAATAACAATAGCCCAATAACAATAGCCCAACAACAATAGCCAAATAACAATAGCCCATTAACAATAGCCCAATAACAATAGCCAAATAACAATAGCCAAATAACAATAGCCAAATAACAATAGCCAAATAACAATAGCCAAATAACAATAGCCAAATAATAATAGCCAAATAACAATAGCCAAATAACAATAGCCAAATAACAATAGCCAAATAACAATAGCCAAATAACAATAGCCAAATAACAATAGCCAAATAACAATAGCCAAATAACGATAGCCAAATAACAATAGCCAAATAACAATAGCCAAATAACAATAGCCAAATAACAATAGCCAAATAACAATAGCCAAATAACAATAGCCCAATAACAATAGCCCAACAACAATAGCCTAACAACAATAGCCCAACAACAATAGCCCAACAACAATAGCCCAACAACAATAGCCAAATAACAATAGCCAAATAACAATAGCCAAATAACAATAGCCAAATAACAATAGCCAAATAACAATAGCCAAATAACAATAGCCAAATAACAATAGCCCATTAACAATAGCCAAATAACAATAGCCCAATAACAATAGCCCAACAACAATAGCCCAACAACAATAGCCCAATAACAATAGCCAAATAACAATAGCCAAATAACAATAGCCAAATAACAATAGCCAAATAACAATAGCCAAATAACAATAGCCCAACAACAATAGCCAAATAACAATAGCCCAACAACAATAGCCAAATAACAATAGCCCATTAACAATAGCCCAATAACAATAGCCAAATAACAATAGCCAAATAACAATAGCCCAACAACAATAGCCCAATAACAATAGCCCAATAACAATAGCCAAATAACAATAGCCAAATAACAATAGCCCAATAACAATAGCCCAACAACAATAGCCCAACAACAATAGCCCAACAACAATAGCCCAACAACAATAGCCAAATAACAATAGCCCATTAACAATAGCCCAATAACAATAGCCAAATAACAATAGCCAAATAACAATAGCCAAATAACAATAGCCAAATAACAATAGCCCATTAACAATAGCCAAATAACAATAGCCAAATAACAATAGCCAAATAACAATAGCCCAACAACAATAGCCAAATAACAATAGCCCATTAACAATAGCCCAACAACAATAGCCAAATAACAATAGCCCATTAACAATAGCCAAATAACAATAGCCAAATAACAATAGCCAAATAACAATAGCCAAATAACAATAGCCAAATAACAATAGCCCAATAACAATAGCCCAACAACAATAGCCCAACAACAATAGCCCAACAACAATAGCCCAATAACAATAGCCCAATAACAATAGCCCAACAACAATAGCCCAACAACAATAGCCAAATAACAATAGCCCATTAACAATAGCCCAATAACAATAGCCAAATAACAATAGCCAAATAACAATAGCCAAATAACAATAGCCAAATAACAATAGCCAAATAACAATAGCCAAATAACAATAGCCAAATAACAATAGCCCAATAACAATAGCCCAACAACAATAGCCCAACAACAATAGCCCAACAACAATAGCCCAACAACAATAGCCCAACAACAATAGCCCAACAACAATAGCCCAACAACAATAGCCAAATAACAATAGCCCATTAACAATAACCCAATAACAATAGCCAAATAACAATAGCCAAATAACAATAGCCAAATAACAATAGCCAAATAACAATAGCCAAATAACAATAGCCAAATAACAATAGCCAAATAACAATAGCCAAATAACAATAGCCAAATAACAATAGCCAAATAACAATAGCCAAATAACAATAGCCAAATAACAATAGCCAAATAACAATAGCCAAATAACAATAGCCAAATAACAATAGCCAAATAACAATAGCCAAATAACAATAGCCAAATAACAATAGCCAAATAACAATAGCCAAATAACAATAGCCAAATAACAATAGCCAAATAACAATAGCCAAATAACAATAGCCAAATAACAATAGCCAAATAACAATAGCCAAATAACAATAGCCAAATAACAATAGCCCAACAACAATAGCCAAATAACAATAGCCCAACAACAATAGCCAAATAACAATAGCCCATTAACAATAGCCCAATAACAATAGCCAAATAACAATAGCCAAATAACAATAGCCAAATACCAATAGCCCAATAACAATAGCCAAATAACAATAGCCAAATAACAATAGCCCAATAACAATAGCCCAACAACAATAGCCCAACAACAATAGCCAAATAACAATAGCCCAATAACAATAGCCCAATAACAATAGCCCAACAACAATAGCCCAACAACAATAGCCAAATAACAATAGCCAAATAACAATAGCCCAATAACAATAGCCCAACAACAATAGCCCAACAACAATAGCCAAATAACAATAGCCCAATAACAATAGCCCAATAACAATAGCCCAACAACAATAGCCAAATAACAATAGCCAAATAACAATAGCCAAATAACAATAGCCCAATAACAATAGCCCAACAACAATAGCCCAACAACAATAGCCAAATAACAATAGCCCAATAACAATAGCCAAATAACAATAGCCAAATAACAATAGCCAAATAACAATAGCCAAATAACAAAAGCCCAATAACAATAGCCAAATAACAATAGCCAAATAACAATAGCCAAATAACAATAGCCAAATAACAATAGCCAAATAACAATAGCCAAATAACAATAGCCCAATAACAATAGCCAAATAACAATAGCCAAATAACAATAGCCAAATAACAATAGCCAAATAACAATAGCCAAATAACAATAGCCCAATAATAATAGCCAAATAACAATAGCCAAATAACAATAGCCCAATAACAATAGCCCAATAACAATAGCCAAATAACAATAGCCAAATAACAATAGCCAAATAACAATAGCCAAATAACAATAGCCAAATAACAATAGCCAAATAACAATAGCCAAATAACAATAGCCAAATAACAATAGCCCAATAACAATAGCCAAATAACAATAGCCAAATAACAATAGCCCAATAACAATAGCCCAATAACAATAGCCAAATAACAATAGCCAAATAACAATAGCCAAATAACAATAGCCAAATAACAATAGCCAAATAACAATAGCCAAATAACAATAGCCAAATAACAATAGCCAAATAACAATAGCCAAATAACAATAGCCCATTAACAATAGCCAAATAACAATAGCCAAATAACAATAGCCCAATAACAATAGCCCAACAACAATAGCCCAACAACAATAGCCCAACAACAATAGCCAAATAACAATAGCCAAATAACAATAGCCAAATAACAATAGCCAAATAACAATAGCCAAATAACAATAGCCCAATAACAATAGCCAAATAACAATAGCCAAATAACAATAGCCAAATAACAATAGCCAAATAACAATAGCCCAATAACAATAGCCCAACAACAATAGCCCAACAACAATAGCCCAACAACAATAGCCCAACAACAATAGCCAAATAACAATAGCCAAATAACAATAGCCCATTAACAATAGCCCAATAACAATAGCCAAATAACAATAGCCAAATAACAATAGCCCAATAACAATAGCCCAACAACAATAGCCCAACAACAATAGCCCAACAACAATAGCCCAACAACAATAGCCCAACAACAATAGCCAAATAACAATAGCCCATTAACAATAGCCCAATAACAATAGCCAAATAACAATAGCCAAATAACAATAGCCAAATAACAATAGCCAAATAACAATAGCCAAATAACAATAGCCAAATAACAATAGCCAAATAACAATAGCCAAATAACAATAGCCAAATAACAATAGCCAAATAATAATAGCCCAATAACAATAGCCCAACAACAATAGCCCAACAACAATAGCCCAACAACAATAGCCCAACAACAATAGCCCAACAACAATAGCCCAACAACAATAGCCAAATAACAATAGCCAAATAACAATAGCCAAATAACAATAGCCAAATAACAATAGCCAAATAACAATAGCCAAATAACAATAGCCAAATAACAATAGCCAAATAACAATAGCCCAATAACAATAGCCAAATAACAATAGCCCAATAACAATAGCCCAACAACAATAGCCTAACAACAATAGCCCAACAACAATAGCCCAACAACAATAGCCCAACAACAATAGCCCAACAACAATAGCCAAATAACAATAGCCAAATAACAATAGCCAAATAACAATAGCCAAATAACAATAGCCAAATAACAATAGCCAAATAACAATAGCCAAATAACGATAGCCAAATAACAATAGCCAAATAACAATAGCCAAATAACAATAGCCCAATAACAATAGCCAAATAACAATAGCCAAATAACAATAGCCAAATAACAATAGCCAAATAACAATAGCCAAATAACAATAGCCAAATAACAATAGCCCAACAACAATAGCCCAACAACAATAGCCCAACAACAATAGCCCAACAACAATAGCCCAACAACAATAGCCAAATAACAATAGCCCATTAACAATAGCCCAATAACAATAGCCAAATAACAATAGCCAAATAACAATAGCCAAATAACAATAGCCAAATAACAATAGCCAAATAACAATAGCCAAATAACAATAGCCAAATAACAATAGCCAAATAATAATAGCCCAATAACAATAGCCCAACAACAATAGCCCAACAACAATAGCCCAACAACAATAGCCCAACAACAATAGCCCAACAACAATAGCCCAACAACAATAGCCAAATAACAATAGCCAAATAACAATAGCCAAATAACAATAGCCAAATAACAATAGCCAAATAACAATAGCCAAATAACAATAGCCAAATAACAATAGCCAAATAACAATAGCCAAATAACAATAGCCAAATAACAATAGCCAAATAACAATAGCCAAATAACAATAGCCAAATAACAATAGCCAAATAACAATAGCCAAATAACAATAGCCAAATAACAATAGCCAAATAACAATAGCCAAATAACAATAGCCAAATAACAATAGCCAAATAACAATAGCCCAACAACAATAGCCAAATAACAATAGCCAAATAACAATAGCCAAATAACAATAGCCAAATAACAATAGCCAAATAACAATAGCCAAATAACAATAGCCAAATAACAATAGCCCAATAACAATAGCCAAATAACAATAGCCAAATAACAATAGCCAAATAACAATAGCCCAATAACAATAGCCCAACAACAATAGCCCAACAACAATAGCCCAACAACAATAGCCCAACAACAATAGCCCAACAACAATAGCCAAATAACAATAGCCCATTAACAATAGCCCAATAACAATAGCCAAATAACAATAGCCAAATAACAATAGCCAAATAACAATAGCCAAATAACAATAGCCAAATAACAATAGCCAAATAACAATAGCCAAATAACAATAGCCAAATAACAATAGCCAAATAACAATAGCCAAATAACAATAGCCAAATAACAATAGCCAAATAACAATAGCCAAATAACAATAGCCAAATAACAATAGCCAAATAACGATAGCCAAATAACAATAGCCAAATAACAATAGCCAAATAACAATAGCCAAATAACAATAGCCAAATAACAATAGCCAAATAACAATAGCCAAATAACAATAGCCAAATAACAATAGCCAAATAACAATAGCCAAATAACAATAGCCCAATAACAATAGCCAAATAACAATAGCCCAATAACAATAGCTTAACAACAATAGCCCAACAACAATAGCCCAACAACAATAGCCCAACAACAATAGCCCAACAACAATAGCCCAACAACAATAGCCCAACAACAATAGCCAAATAACAATAGCCAAATAACAATAGCCAAATAACAATAGCCAAATAACAATAGCCAAATAACAATAGCCAAATAACAATAGCCAAATAACGATAGCCAAATAACAATAGCCAAATAACAATAGCCAAATAACAATAGCCAAATAACAATAGCCAAATAACAATAGCCAAATAACAATAGCCAAATAACAATAGCCAAATAACAATAGCCCAACAACAATAGCCCAACAACAATAGCCCAACAACAATAGCCAAATAACAATAGCCAAATAACAATAGCCAAATAACAATAGCCAAATAACAATAGCCAAATAACAATAGCCAAATAACAATAGCCAAATAACGATAGCCAAATAACAATAGCCAAATAACAATAGCCAAATAACAATAGCCAAATAACAATAGCCAAATAACAATAGCCAAATAACAATAGCCAAATAACAATAGCCAAATAACAATAGCCAAATAACAATAGCCCAACAACAATAGCCAAATAACAATAGCCAAATAACAATAGCCAAATAACAATAGCCAAATAACAATAGTCAAATAACAATAGCCAAATAACAATAGCCAAATAACAATAGCCCAATAACAATAGCCAAATAACAATAGCCAAATAACAATAGCCAAATAACAATAGCCCAATAACAATAGCCCAACAACAATAGCCCAACAACAATAGCCCAACAACAATAGCCCAACAACAATAGCCCAACAACAATAGCCAAATAACAATAGCCCATTAACAATAGCCCAACAACAATAGCCCAACAACAATAGCCAAATAACAATAGCCCATTAACAATAGCCAAATAACAATAGCCAAATAACAATAGCCAAATAACAATAGCCAAATAACAATAGCCCAATAACAATAGCCAAATAACAATAGCCAAATAACAATAGCCAAATAACAATAGCCAAATAACAATAGCCAAATAACAATAGCCAAATAACAATAGCCAAATAACAATAGCCAAATAACAATAGCCTAATAACAATAGCCCAATAACAATAGCCAAATAACAATAGCCCAATAACAATAGCCTAATAACAATAGCCCAATAACAATAGCCCAATAACAATAGCCCAATAACAATAGCCAAATAACAATAGCCCAACAACAATAGCCAAATAACAATAGCCAAATAACAATAGCCAAATAACAATAGCCCATTAACAATAGCCAAATAACAATAGCCAAATAACAATAGCCAAATAACAATAGCCCATTAACAATAGCCAAATAACAATAGCCAAATAACAATAGCCAAATAACAATAGCCAAATAACAATAGCCCAATAACAATAGCACAATAACAATAGCACATTAACAATAGCCCAATAGAAACGCAAAGGTTTCTTCCCTTGTAGGCATTTCACCAAGTATTATACTGTTAGTTTTTGTTGATGTTTGATGTTTTCTATTCACTTACCAACATTAGGATGTACAGACGTCACTTGCTCATGCAATGTCCTGATATTGTTTAACAATAGCCAAATAACAATAGCACATTAACAATAGCCAAATAACAATAGCACATTAACAATAGCCAAATAACAATAGCACATTAACAATAGCACATTAACAATAGCACAATAACAATAGCACATTAACAATAGCACATTAACAATAGCACATTAACAATAGCCAAATAACAATAGCACAGTAACAATAGCACAGTAACAATAGCACATTAACAATAGCCAAATAACAATAGCACAGTAACAATAGCACAGTAACAATAGCACATTAACAATAGCACATTAACAATAGCACATTAACAATAGCACATTAACAATAGCACATTAACAATAGCCAAATAACAATAGCACAGTAACAATAGCACAGTAACAATAGCACATTAACAATAGCACATTAACAATAGCCAAATAACAATAGCACAGTAACAATAGCACATTAACAATAGCCAAATAACAATAGCACAGTAACAATAGCACAGTAACAATAGCACATTAACAATAGCCAAATAACAATAGCACAGTAACAATAGCACAGTAACAATAGCACATTAACAATAGCACATTAACAATAGCCAAATAACAATAGCACAGTAACAATAGCACATTAACAATAGCCAAATAACAATAGCACAGTAACAATAGCACAGTAACAATAGCACATTAACAATAGCACATTAACAATAGCACAGTAACAATAGCACAGTAACAATAGCACATTAACAATAGCCAAATAACAATAGCACAGTAACAATAGCACAGTAACAATAGCACATTAACAATAGCACATTAACAATAGCACAGTAACAATAGCACATTAACAATAGCACAGTAACAATAGCACAGTAACAATAGCACATTAACAATAGCACATTAACAATAGCACAGTAACAATAGCACAGTAACAATAGCACAATAACAATAGCCCAATAACAATAGCCCAATAACAATAGCACAATAACAATAGCCCAATAACAATAGCACATTAACAATAGCCCAATAGAAACGCAAAGGTTCCTTCCATTGGTAGGCATTTCACCAGCAGTATTGTTCAATGGTAACTTCTGTTAGTTTAGTTGATGAGTTCTAAACTCTTCCAAATATTAATATGAATTCAGGTGACTAGATGTCCTGTTATTGCTTACCAATAGCCCAGTACATTCACATCTCACCTTCTAAACCTATCACAACACACACCTGCCATGGCTGTGTATTCTGGAGAAGTACCTTCACTGATAGGACTGAAAACAACAGAAAGTTAGAGATAAACCTGTGGCTTGAAAGAACTATAGGGCTTTGTTGATCATCTTGCTAATGATTATATTTAAAATTAAATGGTTTCTACGGTGAAATTACCGTGCGGTATATTGAGCTGCGGTAAACTTACCGGACACCGATTGTGTTTCCCTGTACGTTACTGTAACCCGGGTAAAATGGGAGAAATGTAACCCCTAGACCTAGGAACAACAAAGCTATTTCTCCCTTTTTATCGTCAAAATGAAGGTAATTGTCTAATTTCTCGCTCAGTCACTGCATTTGTTAACAAATTCTTGTAAAGGGCCGTACACACGCAGGGTTTTTTCAGTCTTTCCACCGGACTTTTTTCTCCGCTTTTCCACCAGACTTTTGATTCAAAAGTCAATAGCATCCACACGTGGATTGACTTTTGAATCCCGTGGATTTACATGTGCAATTAACTACTCATATCGGCGTCATAAGCTCTCCACATTTTTTAAACTAGGTACCTAACTAACCGAGGTTATAGGTAGTTAGTAACTATTAACTACCTTGGATAGTTAAAATTACTAATTATCTGGGTTAGATATTTACTAATTATATAGGTTAATTACTTTTACCTAGAATTATTAATTACTAGAGAACTACCTACCTAGATTACTAAGATTAGTTAGTTACTAATTAACTTGGTTTGAAAATTTTTATGAAGTTTATTACAATAACTAGTTATAAACTAACCGTGATTATTTTCATTTAATTTGATTTAATGATTAACCTAATCCACTCAACAAATGTAATTTAGCTATTATATAAAGTTTAGGTAAAAGTATTAATACGTAGGTACCATATATCATATATGTATTGCCGATTGAGTTATAATAAAAAAATAAAGGCATTGGCTTATAGGTAATATGTTGAAATGAATAAAATAAAGATAGTGATGTGTTATTTTACTAAAATATATTATAGGTACTAAAAAAAGTTTTAAGAAACGTTACTAATATCAATTTTACTGGCAGTCTTTTATAAAAAGATGAAATTTCTTTACCTCAAAGGTAAACAAATGAATGGAGCAAAGATTGGCTAAAAATGAACACCAATCCTGTTATTTTACAATATAATTTATGAGTTGACAGTAGCTATACGGAGATTTCCAAAATTGCACCTCTTGATTGGGGGAAAATAATAGAACATGTAGGTTGTTGAAAAGTCTCGGACTTTCGGTGCAAAATTTAAGTCTCGTGGAAAAAGTGGGAGGAGCTTAGCAAAAAGTCTGGTGGAAAGACTGAAAAAACCCTACGTGTGTACGGCCCTTAAGAGATAAGAGACTCTATCTCACTTTGATAATAATAACTATGTAGCTCTGTACCGTACAGAAAGTACTATCAGCTGATAAAGTCACCTCTGTCGATGTTGGTAAGAATGACACTATGGATGCTCTGACTTATTGTTGCAACAAGTAACTCCTGTTGTTAGTGTGGTATACATACACAATGGAAATGAATGTAGCAATATAATACATTTCCCTCATTTGACCGATGGCACATTTCACCGATATATTTCTATTTTGAAAACAAAAGTGGGATAGTAATCTTATTTTATGTATTAAAAATACTAACTTTATATAATATAATAACTAATGATAACAAGTTCAAAAGTGCGAAGAGAAGCTTTTTTCCACCCCTTGTATTTGCGATGACATTCATGATTAGGGAAGAATTCAAATTGTTGAGCAACATATGCTTGCAGTTCGTAATATGGATTCACATTATGTGCATATTAACATTTATTTCCTTATTATAGAATAAATTTAATTTACATTTGGAAATAGTAAATACTAATCAAATTATCAAATTGAAATAGAAAATTCTTAATCAATATAAAAATTGTTATTTTTACACAGTGCTATCTAATAACAATTTTTATATTGTTTTTTCATATGTGAACGAAGATGTAGTACTGACCGATAATTAAGAACTTACCCTAGTGTGTATACTTTCTGAGATGAACGAAGTAATTTTTAAATAAATTTATTATTGGTATTTAAATTACAAAAAATAGATGAATATTAATCACATACTTGTTATATACTGATTTTAAGCAAACGAACATAGGAAAAGTTTCAATACTGATAGATAGCTTCTTGTTATTAATTGATCAGAGGATTTGTTGGTAGTAAAAATAGATCAATCTGATGGTTGTTTCCCAGTATAGACTATAGTGGCGCTAGTATATATTGTGTTTCTATATTATAGTCTTATAAAGTGTTTTCTGTACAAATTGAATGTTGTTTCAATACAAATTTTATAAAAAAATGAATTTCCTTTTTGTGTTTTTTTATGATATTTCTGGTATTTTTTTCTAATTTTTTCTAATTTATAAAAGAACTTATTTAAAAGAATTGCGCCATACACATGCATTCAATAGAAATTCTTAATCAATCGTATTAGCAATCTAGACTTACAATGGCACCCCTATGAATGAAGGCATAGACATTAACTTCTAGAGTTGGATTTATGACGACACAATATTTGGTCAACTGGTTCTTGCCAAGAAATGATCGTTATGTAACATTGAAGACGGGCACATTTCACATGAACGAAGAAGTAAATAATGGAAATAAAAAATACTAATCAAAGAAAATACCAAGGTTCATAGACTATAACAGGTTTGACGAAAAAAAAAACGAATGGTCTATGAACATAGAGAAAATACTAATCAAATTGAACGGAGGCTGCAGTTCGTTTCATGGATTCATATTGAATAGAAGTATTTCGGCCAGATGTCTATTCGGCCAAATATACGGCAAATATAATTCCAGGGCAATAACCCCCCGTGCAAAATATCCCACGGACGAAAAAAAAAGTGCAATAAACCCTCTGGACAAATACCCCCGGACAAAAGAAACCAATGCAAAAAACCCCCAATGCAAAAAACCCCCGGTCTATATAAATAGCATAATTAATTTGTATTAATAAATTTAACATTATTCTATGCGAACCAATAATTATTACACTTTCACCAAAAATAATAAAAAAAATTGCAAAAAAATGTATACCTATTCTATAGTAAAAAAGGTAAAGTATACATTTTGTCACTAACAAACATGGCTGGGGGAGAGGCAACCCCCCCCCCCCCCCCTCATACGAACCGGACCGCTAACCTAACCTTAGGTGCGCTATATCTCATTATATTTATAATGTATAGTAATTTTATTAATAAAAAATTAATGAAAATTAATAACAATGAATTATGCTATCAATATCGAACGGGGGTTTCTTGCTTCAGTTTTTTTTTCTTGTTTTTTTTTTTGGTCCGGGGGGTTTATTGTACGTTTTTTTTTTTTGTCCGGGGAGTATTTTGAACGGGGGGTTATTGTCCAGTCACCGCCAAATATACTTTCAGACAATGGTCTTTCGGCCATGTGTCTATTCGGCCAAATATACAGCCAAATATACTTTCAGACAATGGTCTTTCGGCCATGTGTCTATTCGGCCAAATATACAGCCAAATATACTTTCAGACAATGGTCTTTCGGCCATGTGTCTATTCGGCCAAATATACGCCAAATATACTTTCAGACAATGGTCTTTCGGCCATGTGTCTAATCGGCCAAATATACGCCAAATATACTTTCAGACAATGGTGTTTCGGCCAATGTCCGCACACGCTCTCACATTTACACCAATAAAGATGCACGTACCCACAATTCACCAAGGTTACCCAAATCATCGAAGTAATTAATTTCGTACTCCTTCTTGTAAGCTCCAATAGATGAACTATTTTGAGTATTTAAAGGAATGGTGCTCCATACTTTTAGTCCATTGGAAGTGAGGGATCTTTGACATTGGCCCAATCTCTGGAAAGATAGAGTTGCACCAGCTCGAGATCTGGTATCATGATCATGAGAAAGGTAGGGTATATTGCCTGATATATTCTGCTTCTACATGAAAAAACCTACTGCAAATTTATAAATATCTCTGATGGCCAACATTTTGGTAAGTAAAATTTATAGGATAGTTGGAGCAAGGAATTTTGAAGAGGTTAAAATTCTGATTAAACGTTTTTGAATAACTATTAGCGAGTTCTAGTGAGTTTCAGAGGCGTCACCTCACACTGGGATGTTATAAATTAAATGAGGGTAAACAACGAATAATGTAAATCAATAAGACTATTCTGAGGAATGGAATCTGATGCTCTAAAAGAGAATACCAAAAGTTTTAGATATTCTATTACATACATTTTTAATGTGCTTAGAGAAATTCAGTTTACTCTCCAAAGAAACTTCTAATGTTTAATCAAACTCAATATTTACTGCATTCATAGTTAAGGATAGAAGAGGGTCATTTGCATTAAGCAGAATGGAGTTTAAAAACAGAGGTTTTATTCATGTTAAAAGAAAGCCTATTGTCTACAGTCCAATTTTACAATAGAGAAAGGTTTAAATTAGTTCCTAGAATCAATCTCGCCTAATCTGCAACACTTAGCGCAAGGATCATCTTCAAATAGAGCGAAGTAATGGGCATCATTGGAAATGTTTGGCATTGATGTAAATACTGAAAAGAGATGGCCCAAGGCGTGCACGAATATCTCGTCCAACGGACATTTCGTCCACAGACATTTCGTCCACAGACATTTCGTCCACGGACATTTCGTCCAACGGACATTTCATCCAACGGACATTTCGTCCATAGACATTTCGTCCACGGACATCTCGTCCACGGACATCTCGTCCAACGGACATCTCGTCCAAGTACATTTCGTCCAACGGACATTTCGTCCAACGGACATTTCATCCTACGGACATTTCGTCCAACAGACATTTCGTCCAACGGATATTTCGTTCAACGGACATTTCGTCCAACGGACATCTCGTCCAATAGACATTTCGTCCAACAGATATTTCGTCCACGGACATTTCTTCCAACGGATATTTCGTCCAACGGACATTTCGTCCACAGACATTTTGTCCACAGACATTTCGTCCACAGACATTTCGTCCAACGGATATTTCGTCCAACGGACATTTTCTCCTACGGACATTTCGTCCACAGACATTTCGTCCATGGACATTTCGTCCATGGACATTTCGTCCATGGACATTTCGTCCAGAGACATTTCGTCCAACGGATATTTCGTCCACTGACATTTCGTCCAGACATTTCGTCCACAGACATTTCTTCCAACGGATATTTCGTCCAACGGATATTTCGTCCAACGGACATTTCGTCCACGGACATTTCGTCCACGGACATTTCGTCCACGGACATTTCGTCCAACGGACATTTCGTCCAACGGACATTTCGTCCAACGGACATTTCGTCCAACGGACATTTCGTCCAACGGACATTTCATCCTACGGACATTTCGTCCACAGACATTTCGTCCAACGGATATTTCGTCCAACGGACATTTCGTCCAACGGACATTTCGTCCACGGACATTTCGTCCACGGACATTTCGTCCTACTGACATTTCGTCCAATGGATATCTCGTACACGGACAATTCATCCACGGACAATTCATCCACGGACAATTCGTCTACGGACAATTCGTCCACGGACAATTCCTCCAACGGATATCTCGTCCACGGACATTTCGTCCAACGCACATCTCGTCCAACGGACATTTCGTCCAACGGACATTTCGTCCAACTAACATTTCGTCCAACGGACATTTCATCCAACGGACATTTCGTCCAACGGACATTTCGTCCAACGGACATTTCGTCCAACGGACATTTCGTCCAACAGACATTTCGTCCAACGGACATTTCGTCCAACGGACATTTCGTCCAACGGACATTTCGTCCAACGGACATTTCGTCAAACGGACATCTCGTCCAACGGACATCTCGTCCAACAGACATCTCGTCCAACGGACATTTCGTCTAACAGACGTTTCATCCAACGGACATTTCATCCTACGGACATTTCGTCCTACGGACATTTCGTCCAACGGACATTTCATCCAACGGACATTTCATCCAACGGACATTTCATCCAACGGACATTTCATCCAACGGACATTCGTCCAACGGACATTTCGTCCAACGGACATTTCGTCCAACAGACATTTCGTCCAACGGACATTACGTCCAACGGACATTTCGTCCAACAGACATTTCGTCCACGGACAATTCGTCCATATACCACTTTATTATAATTATAATGCGTAGTGTACATTTTGTTTGTTATATGCTATTTATAAAATTCTGCAATATAAAAGTAGAAAACACTCTTTCGATGGTCTTTGCCTTAATTCTTATAACAATCTTCTTCTCCTCCTCTTACTGGCCAGCAACAGAAAAATAATTAAACTGAATACTTTATTTAATGATTACAGGTAGGCCTCGCTTTTATTGTACCTCGGTCTTATAAAATCTGTAATAATAGCAAGGCATTCTCGTAGATATTATAGTACATAAACATAGAAAACGGAAACATTTTTTTCCATATTTACAATAACTACAATTATTTGCGGTGTATTTTCACAATAACTACCATAAACATCAATATTAGTAGGTACTCAGATTAGCTTATTGGAAGCATTGTTGGTTCAGAAATTAGTTTCTTATGACAGAATTTCTTTCAACAGTGACTACATAAAATACATACATTTAATATATAATAATAAACGATTGATTGATAATTAAATGTGATATTAAAGAATTAGCAAGATATTCGTACTTTTTAGTGTTACGTTTAATTATACAAACGTAAACACGTCCTTGTTTTCGGACAGTTCCATATTTTCGGACTTATAATAAAAGCATTGAAAATAATTAGTATTTACCTCTATTGTAATTATTTTATTCTCATTCTTACGTTTGCACTTTTAGTCTTGTTAGTACCCTGTTATTTCAGTTCCATATTTTAGATACTCATAACTCATTAATTAATGCAAAATATTACAGGGGGTTAATAATTTAATGATACTGTCAACCCGTTTAGCATATCTAATTTCATAACTTATATCGATAGACAAACAATTTTTATGTATTCATATGAAATGTATCGGCTTAAATTACTATAATAATATTATGTATTTATACAGGTCTATTAATGTAATAGTAAAAAATAAAATGAAATATATCCCATATGCATTCAAAATATAAAATAAAGCAATTCGTGGACGAAATGTCCTACACAGAGAAAAAAGTTTACTCATATTTAATGGGTCAACAATTTATGCTTTGAATCAATTTATTACGTGAGTTGGTTTTCATGTGTGTCAAAACAACTATGACGTGTGTGTCACCAAACATAGTTAATTCAAATCATTTTATGGATTGAATCAACTTACTATGAGAGTTGGAGTTACATTTTGGGAGTTTGAACATATGTTAAAACAACTATGACATAGTGTGTTGAAGTAACTCACAAAGATTGTCATTTCAATGTATCTGGTGTATGAATTAACTTACTATGAGAGTTAACGCTACTTTTTTAAGTTTAGGTGCGAGTTAAATCAACTATGACATAGTGTGTTATAGTAACCCACAAAGACTGTTAATCCAGTGTATTCTGCAGTGTATGAATTAACTTACTATGAGAGTTGGCGCTACTTTTTTGCAAGTTTAGGTGTGAGTTAAAACAACTATGACATAGTGTGATAATGTAACCCACAAAGACTGTTAATCTTATTTATCTGGTGTATAAATTAACTTACTATGAGAATAAGTGCTACTTTTTTTTAAGTTTATGTGTGAGTTCAATCAAATGAGTAAGTGGCAACTCATGCTTTCCTCAAAGCTAATTTATTCGCATAACACTTTTCAGTTCAAATCTTGTTTCAAGTGTGTTACGTGTTGAATGTGAACGCTCCTCAATACCATTTTAGTTCAAGTGCAAACAATAGCGTTATATGCATTAAATAGTATTATCGCTGCCGATCGATTATTAATTATTAATTAATTCCATTAATAAATTGATAAATATCTGCCTAAATATTCTAAAATATTGGTGATTGATAGTTTGGTGGCTTTATATAGGTAGTTATTTGAAGAGCTGAAGAGCCCCCCTAGGTCATGAGCCCTATCGGTCACGAGCCCCCCCCCCCCTTCCCTGTTTTTTTAATACCTAGTTATAAACAAATGAAGAATTACTTAGATAGAAATAACTGAGAGTTACTAATGTAGTTTGTTGTATCCGCTAGTTTGTTGTACTGCACACTTCATGATTGTTTAATGACCTGGCAGGGGGGTTCGGGGGCGGCACGCCCCCCGATATACATATATTTTATGTTTATTCAGTAATGAACTACAAAAGTGTCAATAAGGATTAAATAGTATAGGTAAATAAGGATTTAAAAACAGGGGGGCTCGTGACCGGGGGGGCTCATGACCGGGGGGGAGGGGCTTATGACCTAGGGGGATCTTGACCTGGGGGGGGGGGCTCATGACCGGGGGGGCTATGACCTACACCCCTTCTACATAGGCTAGGCAGTTACTGCGCTGTCCTCAGAATAGGGTAAGTTCCAAATTATCAGGCGATTTCAAATTTTCGGTCACGTATGAAATGTAGTGTATAGCTACCTAATAGCTAATTAAAATAAAAGTTAATTTAATATAGTTTTTCTTACGCGACCGAAAATGTGGAGCCGTCCGATATTTCGGAATTTATCCTAGTATCTCAAGTAAAGTGGTCTGATAATCTATATATTTTAAAACTAGTTGGTGTACCTATAGGTAGGGTTACACAGCCAAATTCGGTTCTTTAATTTCTAATTGTGACCCTATTAAGAGAGTCTCAAAATCATTCTCAAATTAGTTTAGCTATATACTAAATTGTTGAACATCATAATTTAAGCTCAATTTATGATAGGTTCTATTCGTTTCACGAGTGCCTTGAAGTCATGATGGTTATTAATGTTTCTGAGATAAGAGACCGCAGTTAGTTAAAGTGCCGCAATTTACCTACTTGACCCTAGTTTTCTATGACTGGGAGAACTCCAACCAGAGGTGAGCCTTTTGATATATCATACTTTCTTGGTATTTAATTAATGTCTACATTATGAGTGTATAATGAACAAAATTATGAGGATTAGCTAGAAAAATCCATTGCATTTATTAGAGCTAAATTTATACTGCATCTGAAGATTTATAATTAGTTTAACATTTTATATAAATAATTTACCTATATGAAAGAATTCTCAGTTAATAATTCTTTTCATTTCTTTATTAATATATGGTTTTCTATATTTTCTGAATCTACTTTCAGATCTTGATGAAGAATTGATGAAGTAGATCAACGTCATCAACTATCGGAGTCCTCTTCAATTCCTTTGAATGGTTCAGGAACAATTATGCTAGGTCAAAGTAAGTATTTGAAAATATTAGATGATTTTTAAATATGTATTTGCAATATGATTAGCTCTTACTTTTTCATATGCTTTTAGGGATTCCAGACATGAAAAGAATATCGAAGCTGTCGCTATCTCATCACAAAAGGAAAAAGAGTAGGTGATGTTATTGATAATGTATATGAACGATACTGTGAATTTCTATTCAATATATATTAATATACGAATCTCTTATTTCAGGAATTGGCAACCTACAGTCGTGAAAGAAAGTGACGAGAATTCAAATTAAACTTCTAAATAATAAATCTTTATACTTAAATGTTTACATTTCGTTTTCAATTTGACCTTGGTAATTCTATTAGCATATTTCAATATCAGTGCCTATGAGTAAGATGAATTGCACTAAAATATGGTTTAGAAGATAAAGGCTTTATCATTAATTTATTATTCATTAAGTTATAGTACAATTGCAGCATATCAAAGATTTATCAACTTTTTTAATCTAGCCTGGTTAATTAATTCATCTAGCCTACCTATTTATCACTACGTAAAGTTATTTATGTCATCTAACTACTTATTTATAAACTGACCTAATGAGATTACTTATTCAATCTAATCTATTAATTTACAACTGATAACCATATATCAATTCATAGGATCGAAAACATTTCAAAAAGCAAGGATAGGTCTAGATGATCAATTATTTTTTAAAATTAAAATAGTATGCATATCACAAAAGCAAAAGTAGAAAATAGATGTGAACATGTTAGATTTGGTCCTAGAAAATAAATAGTCTAATCTAATTGATACCTGGACCTAACTCGAGATTATAATTTAATAGAGTAAATATAGTGACTGAAAAAGTCTTGTAAAAAGTCTGGCTACTGCTAACCAGACCGATATTTCAACCTACACTATAATAGTTGATATACATTTACTTAGTTGACAAGTAGTTGATATAACCAACACGAGATGATGATATAACCTACACGAGTAGTTGATATAACCAACACGAGTAGTTGATATAACCTAACCGAGTAGTTGATATAACCTACACGAGTAGTTGATATCACCTACACGAGAAGTTGGTATAACCTACACGAGTAGTTGGTATAACCTACACGAGTAGTTAGTATAACCTACACGAGTAGTTGGTATAACCTACACAAGCAGTTGGTATAACCTACACGAGTAGTTGATATAACCAACACGAGTAGTTGATATAACCTAACCGAGTAGTTGATATAACCTACATGAGTAGTTGGTATCATCTATACTTTTAGTTAATGTAACCTACACGAGTAGTTGGTATAACCTACACGAGTAGTTGGTATAACCTACACGAGTAGTTGGTATAACCTACACGAGTAGTTGGTATAACCTACACGAGTAGTTGGTATAACACATAGGAGTGATTGGAGAAACATACACAAGTAGTTGATGTAACCTTGTTCTGTAGTTGTTTTAACCATTACATATAATTGGTTCAACCATCACGAGCAGTTTTGACTATCTCAGGTAGTTGTTGTGACCATCGGGAATTAAAAATAATCAACTCACATATGTGTTGTTTTAACCAACGTCAATTTAACTCATATTAAATAGTACCTGCAACTCACCACGTAGGTAGGCGCACAGATAAACCATAAAATTTAGTCAAAACAAATCAAATATGATTTGATTCAACTAATCCTTTCTCTGTGTGTAGACCCAGCCCTAGCACACTTCCCTGAGGAACTCCATATGACACCAGCCTCGGTCTAGACAACTCTGTACCTATATACCTATCCTCTGTGCCTATTCTAACACTCTGAGTCCGTCCCTGCAGATAACTAGAGAACTAAGAAAGGACTCTAAGACCATATTTTTCAAGGTTTCTCAATAGGATTTTATGACAGACCGTGTTGAAGGTTTTACAGAAATAAACAGACAATCCGAAGATGTGATTTTTCTTATTTAGTTCACTATACTCTCTCTCAGCAAATCTAAGAATGCCATCGGAGGTACTTCAATCCTTTCGAAAACCAAACTCTTGGGAACTCGAAAATTACTTTTACAAAGGTACTCAGTCAGTCTAAAGGCTTCAAACTTTTCAAAGATCTTACTGAGGAGAGGCAGTACTGAAATTGGCCAATAGTTACTCACTTCAGACTCAGTGCCAGATTAGTACACAGGAATTACAATAGCCTTCTTTAACAGGCAGGAAAAACACCTCTTCCAAAAGAATTACTCACAATCACTGGCAAAGGCTCTGCTAAATGACTAATAACAACTTTAAATGTTTTAGTTGGAATACCATGCAATCCTATGACGAATTGTAAGCTTATAAGTTAGAGAAATAATTTCAGAACAAAAAACAAGAGACTGAAATAAAGAATTCAGAGTCCTACTAGATATTAGAAATAGGAAAGGATATCGACTGAACAGAGTTATTGTTTTACCATTTATAACCAAATTGTCATTTTTTTGAGGTTCCCTGCCTGAAGAAGCTGACCTCCTTTAATTAATCAAAAATGTAATTATCTTTATTTAGATAATGAACATTAAAAAACAATCTCTGCTCTACGACCATGGCTCTGACCATCGCCAATGGTAGTGGCCTCCAACAGACTGTGAGGTGCCTATAGCAGGTCACAGGGCAACACCCAAACTGCGGTCATCATACTTCTCCTTGACCGACGTCAGGATACTGGAAACATTGTCCCCTCCCCCTCCCCCCCCACACATGCAATGAATAACATTGCATGTTGTTCATTACTAACAATTTTATATTTTAAACGCAATAAATGGAATAAATATTAATAATGTCAGCCACAAAACACCTTCTGTATGGTATACTATTAACAACTGAATAAAAAATAATCAGTAAACATGGAATATTCACAAAAAATGAATAAACACGCTAGAAACACAAAATCCGTGTGTTTACCTAATGAAATTAGTTTTTTATTGTTTTATACTCCTCAAGCTTATACTCCTCAAGCTTATACTCCTCAAGCTTATACTTCTCAAGCTTATACTTCTCAAGCTTATACTCCTCAAGCTTATACTCCTCAAGCTTATACTTCTCAAGCTTATACTCCTCAAGCTTATACTCCTCAAGCTTATACTCCTCAAGCTTATACTTCTCAAGCTTATACTTCTCAAGCTTATACTCCTCAAGCTTATACTTCTCAAGCTTATACTTCTCAAGCTTATACTCCTCAAGCTTATACTTCTCAAGCTTATACTCCTCAAGCTTATACTCCTCAAGCTTATACTCCTCAAGCTTATACTTCTCAAGCTTATACTTCTCAAGCTTATACTCCTCAAGCTTATACTCCTCAAGCTTATACTCCTCAAGCTTATACTCCTCAAGCTTATACTCCTCAAGCTTATACTTCTCAAGCTTATACTCCTCAAGCTTATACTCCTCAAGCTTATACTCCTCAAGCTTATACTCCTCAAGCTTATACTCCTCAAGCTTATACTCCTCAAGCTTATACTTCTCAAGCTTATACTCCTCAAGCTTATACTCCTCAAGCTTATACTCCTCAAGCTTATACTCCTCAAGCTTATACTCCTCAAGCTTATACTCCTCAAGCTTATATTTCTCAAGCTTATACTCCTCAAGCTTATACTCCTCAAGCTTATACTCCTCAAGCTTATACTCCTCAAGCTTATACTCCTCAAGCTTATACTCCTCAAGCTTATACTCCTCAAGCTTATACTCCTCAAGCTTATACTCCTCAAGCTTATACTTCTCAAGCTTATACTTCTCAAGCTTATACTCCTCAAGCTTATACTCCTCAAGCTTATACTCCTCAAGCTTATACTCCTCAAGCTTATACTCCTCAAGCTTATATTTCTCAAGCTTATACTCCTCAAGCTTATATTTCTCAAGCTTATACTCCTCAAGCTTATACTCCTCAAGCTTATACTCCTCAAGCTTATACTCCTCAAGCTTATACTCCTCAAGCTTATACTCCTCAAGCTTATACTCCTCAAGCTTATACTTCTCAAGCTTATACTCCTCAAGCTTATACTCCTCAAGCTTATACTCCTCAAGCTTATACTCCTCAAGCTTATACTCCTCAAGCTTATACTCCTCAAGCTTATACTTCTCAAGCTTATACTTCTCAAGCTTATACTCCTCAAGCTTATACTCCTCAAGCTTATACTCCTCAAGCTTATACTCCTCAAGCTTATACTCCTCAAGCTTATATTTCTCAAGCTTATACTCCTCAAGCTTATATTTCTCAAGCTTATACTCCTCAAGCTTATACTCCTCAAGCTTATACTCCTCAAGCTTATACTCCTCAAGCTTATACTCCTCAAGCTTATACTCCTCAAGCTTATACTCCTCAAGCTTATACTTCTCAAGCTTATACTCCTCAAGCTTATACTGTAAAAGAATGAGAGAGAACATCGATTGACTTCAGTTACGGGGAATGTTTTCACTCTTCTCTTACGAGGTTCTAGATAAGCCTTATCAGTTTAAAGAATTCTTATCTCTTATCTAACCACCGACAGGTTATTTTAAAGTCTCAGTGCAGTGCCAGTGTTCAGGAGAGTGAAATGTGTAAATTATTTCAGTGAATATACAAGGAATAGTTGCACGTAAGTACCTAGACACATAAACGTGATTTAGAATGCTATGTTAGTCAGAGGAAGAACAAATATAAGAACACTGGAATTGTGTACATCTTCTTAGTGGAGCTTCTTATCTCTCACTGATAAAAAAGATAATAACTAATGGGTAGGAACTTGCTAAATTATAGCATATCGCTACTGAAGAGACCACCAAAGTGAAGTGATTTGGGTTCCTATTTAGAAAATCGGTGAAATATTCCTATGTTATTCGTACGGGAGAAAAATTAGGTGGTAGGACATCCATTACAGCTGACTCTTACTTACTCTTGGAAAATTGTAAGTCGATATTTCGATACCTAATATCTAAACGCATTCATTTGTACAAAGTTCACTTGAATGTCGGTCTAGGTCAATTGATCCCTGGTAATTTGTTCCCCATACCATTTGATTCCCGGTCATTTTATTCCCAGTCATATTTTCCGTTTATACACCTATTATTCATTTATTATATGTGAATATATTAATTATTTAATATATAGTAGAAAAATGCACCTTACAGTCGACGAAGTTTTTTAAAGAAACTAAGTAATGAGGGTAAAAACAGCTAACAAGTAATTAGATATTTTATATTCAAATAATTAACAGTATATATGCTTTCAAATTCACATTCCGGCAATAAAAAAATATTCAATGGTAAAATCAATAGTACAGGTATACCCCACACTTATTATAACTAGCACAATGACTAATAAAATAAATCAGGAGCATGTCTCGAAATTATTTCTCCTGGTATAGGAGCTAATTGAGGAGTAACTTTTGCCAATTTTATCGGTAGTTTTCAGTTCAGCTTCTTTCTTTGCCGTAACTATTACAATTGTTATCATCATGCAGGTGGGAAAGACCAGTAATAATATTATAGTAAAATAACTTAAGTGTACTATTAACCATAAAATGATTTTCAATCTATCCCACCTACATGATGATAATGTTTGTAATAGTTACGGGAAAAGTTAGGTATATTCACTTAGCTTGCGAAGTGAATATACCTAACTTTAGCTTGCAAGAGTTGGTTAATATTTCCTATCACCTGTAACATGTTTCCTGACTAGTTGTAAATGTAAATTATTTATGAATAAAAATAATTATTTTGTTGCGATAATGAATTCTAGCTGTTTGGATTCTGTTATTTTTTCATTATATATAAAATTTATTATGTAAAGAGTAGATGTCAAATTGTTTCACAAGTTTTATTCATTATTTAAATAGTAAATGCCAATTTTTATAGAAATAAAGTTCGTAATATATTATTATATGCTAAATATATGATCAAACAAGAAAAACGACTGGGAATCAAATGACCGGGAATATTTTGACCGGGGATCAAATGGTATGGGGATGATGGATCTAATGACCGGGGATCAAATTACCGGGAATATTTTGACCGGGGATCAATTGACAGGCCACTCTCTCACATACTGGATATAGAGATAACCTAGAATTCACCAGCAACAATGAGGCTATACTAACAAATAATATAATTTTACGAGAATTCCCCTCCTCACATCCCCATACCCCTGCATTCCCCCACGAAAATTTAGCTGGTTCCCTCTTAGTTTAGGTCTGACCCCACCCCTCACTTCATTGTTGTTCTTCTATCTTCCTCCTCGTCCTCCCTCTCAATCCTAACCACTCTTCTCTTTCTTATGACAAATGTAGCGCCCTCTTCCGCATTTCTTCTCTCCCTCAATTCCTCCCTCAGCTTTCTAAAGCCCCGTCCAGAGGCTCCGACAAATGCCCAGAGTTTGGAGATACTTTTGCTCGGGCGAACATGGGCAATCTCATTTCTGACTGTGTTCGCGTCCAGACGTGAGCAATATGATCAGGAAACTGAAATGTCCCTGTTCGCGATTCTGCATAATTAATTCATTGGAAAAATATCATATGCTTGTTGATGATAGTTAATACCTAATAATTTAGCGATTTTAGAAACAAGCATGGATTTAAAAAATGATTACCTAGGTACCTATCCGATGTAAAATCTAGCTGATTATATAATATAAATGCATAATTAGATAACTAGACGATATATCTAGGTATTTTATCTAGTCGATTATATACCTAATATAAATATTTACCTAGATAGCTAACCTGAGTTACTTAAAGTATAATACTTAGTACCTATCTAGAAAAACGTCTCGGTAATCAGACACTCCTAGTACTCGCAAAGTGGGAGTTATCGTAGGTCTATCAAAATTTAAATTTCCATTATCTACGTACGTATACCTATACGTTTTACGCTCACTTCTAAATACTGTTTCCTATAAGCCTTAAATAGAATACTGTATGTTTACTAGTTAGGTAGGTACCTACTTACCTAGTAAAATTAGGAAAAACAACCAAATAATTCATACCTATTTATAGGGGTAAGTACCAAGTTATGGGACGGTTCCACATTTACAGAAAAGTAAGAAAGAAAAACTAATGATTACAATGAGAGTTAAATGATAATCAAAATAGCTACCTATAATATTTATAATACGTGTCCGAAAACGTGGAACTGTTCGATAACTCGGAACTTACCCTAGTCAGTAACTAATATGTAGAATTGTTAATAACTAATCACATTTATTCTAAAAAATACAAAAAATTATTTAAATTTGTTTACAAAAATCTCAATCAAATAACATAAATAAACTACTAAATAATGAATTCAATCTTTCATATCTAAATTGAGAGTAGTTATCAAATTTACTCCATACATCACAAATATTCATTCAAATAACAGTCGCGAACACTTGTTCGGGGACAAATTTGTCCAACATGTTGAAAGTCACTGACAGTTTCGATTCTTGTGATCGGGAACAAATTTGCTCGCGAACACAAGATTTCAGAGAAATCTGGGCATTTGTCGGAGCGTCTGGACGGGGCTTATCACTTTCCCTCTCATCCGCTGTCATGTCTCTATTTATATAAACAGATCGTCTACATATTCGTTATTGGTTCCACTAACTTTTGGAGTGGGAAACACACTCTAATGTTAAACCAAGCTCTATTAAAAGAATATGAATGTGAGTAGTCAAATCGGTATTAGCACAAGCTATTCAAAAGTTTAACTGTTGCAATTCGAGACATACTCCACCATAACAGTATAACCAGGTACAAACGACTCATTGGTACCGGTAATACTTAACGGTGCCGGTACAATGCATGCCTATGGCCGGTACTATTTTCATATAACAGGTGAATTAATTAGATTACGCTATACAGAACACGTGGAGACAACAGTTACTTCTAACAAAGCAGTAACTGGCTACTAACTGTCCTACAAATACATTTTACAGATCGAAGTCAGGGGGAAAAATAGAACAGTTGCCAATTCAAACTCAAATCTATAGTTTTACATACGCTGTTTTAACCAAATGATAATATTTCTATTTGAAATTAAATAGAAAATATGATTTTCAAGGCGAATAATTATTTCAAACGGAAAAATAACTTTTCCTACTAAACATACGAATTAAACAGCGGCCAAGCCCATTGTTATGAATGAAATAAATAAAGTATTAAATTTCAATGTGGTGGGGGAGAGTTCAATGGGGTGGGGGAGAGTTCAATGTGGTGGGGGAGAGTTCAATGGGGTGGGGGAGAGTTCAATGGGGTGGGGGAGAGCTCAATGTGGTGGGGGAGAGTTGAATGGGGTGGGGGAGAGTTCAATGGGGTGGGGGAGAGTTCAATGGGGTGGGGAAGAGTTCAATGTGGTGGGGGAGAGTTGAATGGGGTGGGGGAGAGTTCAATAGGGTGGGGGAGAGTTGAATGTGGTGGGGGAGAATTGAATGGGGTGGGGGAGAGTTCAATGGGGTGGGGGAGAGTTCAATGGGGTGAAGGAGAGCTCAATGGGGTGGGGGAGAGTTGAATATGGTGGGGAAGAGTTCAATGTGGTGGGGGAGAGTTCAATGTGGAGGGGGAGAGTTGAATGGGGTGGGGGAGAGTTCAATGGGGTGGGGGAGAGTTGAATGTGGTGGAAGAGAGTTGAATGGGGTGGGGGAGAGTTCAATGGGGTGGGGGAGAGTTCAATGGGGTGAAGGAGAGCTCAATGGGGTGGGGGAGAGTTGAATGGGGTGGGGGAGAGTTCAATGGGGTGGGGAAGAGTTCAATGTGGTGGGGGAGAGTTCAATGGGGTGGGGGAGAGTTCAATGTGGTGGGGGAGAGTTCAATGTGGTGGGGGAGAGTTCAATGTGGGGGAGAGTTCAATGTGGGGGAGAGTTCAATGTGGGGGAGAGTTCAATGTGGGGGAGAGTTCAATGTGGTGGGGAGAGTTCAATGTGGTGGGTGAGAGTTCAATGGGGTGAGGGAGAGTTCAATGTGGGGGAGAGTTCAATGTGGGGGAGAGTTCAATGTGGTGGGGGAGACTTCAAATGGGTGGGGGAGAGTTCATTGGGGTGGTGGAGAGTTCAATGTGGTGGGGGAGAATTCAATGTGGTGGGAGAGAGTTCAATGGGGTGGGGGAGAGTTCAATGGGGTGGGGGAGAGTTCAATGTGATGGGGGAGAGTTCAATGGGATGGGGGAGAGTTCAATGTGGGGGAGAGTTCAATGTGGGGGAGAGTTCAATGTGGGGGAGAGTTCAATGTGGGGGAGAGTTCAATGGGGTGGGGGAGAGTTCAATGGGGTGGGGGAGAGTTCAATGTGGGGGAGAGTTCAATGTGGGGGAGAGTTCAATGTGGGGGAGAGTTCAATGTGATGGGGGAGAGTTCAATGGGTGGGGGAGAGTTCAATGTGGGGGAGAGAGTTCAATGTGGGGGAGAGTTAAATGTGGGGGAGAGTTCAATGTGGGGGAGAGTTCAATGTGGTGGGGGAGAGTTCAATGTGGTGGGGGAGAGTTCAATGTGGTGGGGGAGAGTTCAATGTGATGGGGGAGAGTTCAATGGGGTGGGGGAGAGTTCAATGTGGGGGAGAGTTCAATGGAGTGGGGAGAGTTCAATGTGGGGGAGAGTTCAATGTGGGGGAGAGTTCAATGTGGTGGGGGAGAGTTCAATGTGGGGGAGAGTTCAATGTGGAGGAGAGTTCAATGTGGGGAAGAGTTCAATGTGGGGGAGAGTTCAGTGTGGGGGAGAGTTCAATGTGGGGGAGAGTTCAATGTGGTGGAGAGTTCAATGTGGGGGAGAGTTCAATGTGGTGGGGGAGAGTTCAATGTGAGGGAGAGTTCAATGGGGTGGGGGAGAGTTCAATATGGGGGAGAGTTCAATGTGGTGGGGGAGAGTTCAATGTGAGGGAGAGTTCAATGGGGTGGGGGAGAGTTCAATATGGGGGAGAGTTCAATGTGGGGGAGAGTTCAATGTGGTGGAGAGTTCAATGTGGGGGAGAGTTCAATGTGGTGGGGGAGAGTTCAATGTGAGGGAGAGTTCAATGGGGTGGGGGAGAGTTCAATGTGGGGGAGAGTTCAATGTGGTGGAGAGTTCAATGTGGGGGAGAGTTCAATGTGGTGGGGGAGAGTTCAATGTGAGGGAGAGTTCAATGGGGTGGGGGAGAGTTCAATGTGGGGGAGAGTTCAATGTGGGGGAGAGTTCAATGTGGGGGAGAGTTCAATGTGGTGGAGAGTTCAATGTGGGGGAGAGTTCAATGTGGTGGGGGAGAGTTCAATGTGAGGGAGAGTTCAATGGGGTGGGGGAGAGATCAATGTGGGAGAGAGTTCAATGTGGGGGAGAGTTCAATGAGGTGGAGAGTTCAATGTGGTGGAGAGTTCAATGTGGGGGAGAGTTCAATGTGGTGGGGGAGAGTTCAATGTGAGGGAGAGTTCAATGGGGTGGGGGAGAGTTCAATGTGGGGAAGAGTTCAATATGGGGGAGAGTTCATTGGGGTGGGGGAGAGTTCAATGTGGGGGAGAGTTCAATGTGGGGGAGAGTTCAATGTGGGGGAGAGTTCAATGTGGGGGAGAGTTCAATGTGGGGGAGAGTTCAATGTGGGGCAGAGTTCAATGTTGGGGAGAGTTCAATGTGGGGGAGAGTTCAATGTGGGGAAGAGATCAATGTGGGGGAGAGTTCAATGGGGTGGGGGAGAGTTCAAAGTGGGGGAGAGTTCAATGTGGGGGAGAGTTCAATGTGGGGGAGAGTTCAATGTGGGGGAGAGTTCAATGTGGGATTGAGTTCAGTGTGGAGGAGAGTTCAATGTGGGGGAGAGTTCAATGTGGAAGAGAGTTCAATGTGGTGGAGAGTTCAATGTGGGGGAGAGTTCAATGTGGGGGAGAGTTCAATGTGGGGGAGAGTTCAATGTGGGGGAGAGTTCAATGTGGGGGAGAGTTCAATGTGGGGGAGAGTTCAATGTGGGGAAGAGTTCAATGTGGGGAAGAGTTCAATGTGGGGAAGATATCAATGTGGGGGAGAGTTCAATGGGGTGGGGGAGAGTTCAAAGTGGGGGAGAGTTCAATGTGGGGGAGAGTTCAATGTGGGGGAGAGTTCAATGTGGGATTGAGTTCAGTGTGGAGGAGAGTTCAATGTGGAAGAGAGTTCAATGTGGTGGAGAGTTCAATGTGGGGGAGAGTTCAATGTGAGGGAGAGTTCAATGTGGGGGAGAGTTCAATGTGGGGGAGAGTTCAATGTGGGGGAGAGTTCAATGTGGGGGAGAGTTCAATGTGGTGGGGGAGAGTTCAATGTGGGGGAGAGTTCAATGTGGTGGGAGAGAGTTCAATGTGCTGGGGGAGAGTTCAATATGGGTGAGAGTTCAATGTGGGGGAGAGTTCAATGGGGTGGGGGAGAGTTCAATGTGGTGGGGGAGAGTTCAATGTGGGGGAGAGTTCAATGTGGTGGGGAGAGTTCAATGTGGTTGGGAGAGTTCAATGTGGGGGAGAGTTCAATGTGGGGGAGAGTTCAATGTGGGGGAGAGTTCAATGTGGGGGAGAGTTCAATGTGGTGGGGGAGAGTTCAATGTGGGGGAGAGTTCAATGTGGGGGAGAGTTCAATGTCGTGGGGGAGAGTTCAATGTGGTGGGGGAGAGTTCAATGTGGGGGAGAGTTCAATAAGGTGGGGGAGAGTTCAATGTGAGGGAGAGTTCAGTGTGGGGGAGAGTTCAATGTGGGGGAGAGTTCAATGTGGTGGGGGAGAGTTCAATGTGGTGGGGGAGAGTTCAATGTGGGGGAGAGTTCAATGTGGTGGGGGAGAGTTCAATGTGGGGGAGAGTTCAATGTGGGGGAGAGTTCAATGTGGGGGAGAGTTCAATGTGGGGGAGAGTTCAATGTGGGGGAGAGTTCAATGTGGGGGAAAGTTCAATGTGGTGGGGAGAGTTCAATGTGGGGGAGAGTTCAATGTGGGGGAGAGTTCAATGTGGGGGAGAGTTCAATGTGGGGGAGATTTCAATGTGGTGGGGAGAGTTCAATGTGGGGGAGAGTTCAATGGGGTGGGGAGAGTTCAATGTGGGGGAGAGTTCAATGTGGGGGAGAGTTCAATGTGGGGGAGAGTTCAATGTGGGGGAGAGTTCAATGTGGGGGAGAGTTCAATGTGGGGGAGAGTTCAATGTGGGGGAGAGTTCAATGTGGGGGAGAGTTCAATGGGGTGGGGAGAGTTCAATGTGGGGGAGAGTTCAATGTGGGGGAGAGTTCAATGTGGTGGGGAGAGTTCAATGTGGGGGAGAGTTCAATGTGGGGGAGAGTTCAATGTGGGGGAGAGTTCAATGTGGGGGAGAGTTCAATGTGGTGGGGAGAGTTCAATGTGAGGGAGAGTTCAATGTGGGGGAGAGTTCAATGTGGGGGAGAGTTCAATGTGGGGGAGAGTTCAATGGGGTGGGGAGAGTTCAATGTGGGGGAGAGTTCAATGTGGGGGAGAGTTCGATGTGGGGGAGAGTTCAATGTGGGGGAGAGTTCAATGTGGGGGAGAGTTCAATGTGGTGGGGAGAGTTCAATGTGAGGGAGAGTTCAATGTGGTGGGGAGAGTTCAATGTGAGGGAGAGTTCAATGTGGGGGAGAGTTCAATGTGGGGGAGAGTTCAATGTGGGGGAGAGTTCAATGTGGTGGGGAGAGTTCAATGTGGGGAAGAGTTCAAAGTGGGGGAGAGTTCAATGTGGGGGAGAGTTCAATGTGGGGGAGAGTTCAATGTGGTGGGGAGAGTTCAATGTGAGGGAGAGTTCAATGTGGTGGGGAGAGTTCAATGTGAGGGAGAGTTCAATGTGGGGGAGAGTTCAATGTGGGGGAGAGTTCAATGTGGGGGAGAGTTCAATGTGGGGGAGAGTTCAATGTGGTGGGGAGAGTTCAATGTGGGGGAGAGTTCAATGTGGGGGAGAGTTCAATGTGGGGGAGAGTTCAATGTGGGGGAGAGTTCAATGTGGATGAGAGTTCAATGTGGGGGAGAGTTCAATGTGGGGGAGAGTTCAATGTGGGGGAGAGTTCAATGTGGTGGGGAGAGTTCAATGTGGGGGAGAGTTCAATGTGAGGGAGAGTTCAATGTGGGGGAGAGTTCAATGTGGGGGAGAGTTCAATGTGGGGGAGAGTTCAATGTGGTGGGGAGAGTTCAATGTGGTGGGTGAGAGTTCAATGGGGTGAGGGAGAGTTCAATGTGGGGGAGAGTTCAATGTGGGGGAGAGTTCAATGTGGTGGGGGAGAGTTCAATGAGGGGAGAGTTCAATGTGGGAGAGAGTTCAATGTGGGGGAGAGTTCAATGTGGGGGAGAGTTCAATGTGGGGGAGAGTTCAATGTGGGGGAGAGTTCAATGTGGGGGAGAGTTCAATGTGGGGGAGAGTTCAATGTGGTGGGGGAGAGTTCAATGTGGTGGGGGAGAGTTCAATGTGGTGGGGGAGAGTCAATGTGGTGGGGGAGAGTCAATGTTGGGGAGAGTTCTATGGGGTGGGGGAGAGTTCAATGGGGTGGGGGAGAGTTCAATGTGGGAGAGAGTTCAATGTGGAGGAGAGTTCAATGTGGGGGAGAGTTCAATGTGGTGGGGGAGAGTTCAATGTGGTGGAGGAGAGTTCAATGGGGTGAGGGAGAGTTCAATGTGGGGGAGAGTTCAATGTGGGGGAGAGTTCAATGTGGTGGGGGAGAGTTCAATGAGGGGAGAGTTCAATGTGGGGGAGAGTTCAATGTGGGGGAGAGTTCAATGTGGGGGAGAGTTCAATGTGGGGGAGAGTTCAATGTGAGGGAGAGTTCATTGTGGGGGAGAGTTCAATGGGGTGGGGGAGAGTTCAATGGGGTGGGGGAGAGTTCAATGTGGGGGAGATTTCAATGGGGGGAGAGTTCAATGTGGGGGAGAGTTCAATGTGGGGGAGAGTTCAATGTGGGGGAGAGTTCATTGTGGGGGAGAGTTCAATGTGGGAGAGAGTTCAATGTGGGAGAGAGTTCAATGTGGGAGAGAGTTCAATGTGGGGGAGAGTTCAATGTGGTGGGGGAGAGTTCAATGAGGGGAGAGTTCAATGTGGGGGAGAGTTCAATGTGGGGGAGAGTTCAATGTGGGGGAGAGTTCAATGTGAGGGAGAGTTCATTGTGGGGGAGAGTTCAATGGGGTGGGGGAGAGTTCAATGGGGTGGGGGAGAGTTCAATGTGGGGGAGATTTCAATGGGGGGAGAGTTCAATGTGGGGGAGAGTTCAATGTGAGGGAGAGTTCAATGGGGGGAGAGAGTTCAATATGGGGGAGAGTTCAATGGGGTGGGGGAAAGTTCAATGTGGGGAGAGTTCAATGTGGGGAGAGTTCAATGTGGGGGGGAGTTCAATGTGGGGGCAAGTTCAATGGGGGGAGAGTTCAATGGGGGGAGAGTTCAATGTGGGGGAGAGTTCAATGGGGGGAGAGTTCAATGGGGGGAGAGTTCAATGTGGAGGAGAGTTCAATGTGGGGGAGAGTTCAATGTGGGGGAGAGTTCAATGGGGTGGGGGAGAGTTCAATGGGGTGGGGGAGAGTTCAATGGGGGGGAGAGTTCAATGTGGGGGAGAGTTCAATGTGGGGGAGAGTTCAATGTGTTGGGGGAGAGTTCAATGTGGGGGAGAGTTCAATGTGGGGGAGAGTTCATTGGGGTGGGGGAGAGTTCAATGTGGGGGAGAGTTCAATGGGGTGGGGGAGAGTTCAATGTGGGGGAGAGTTCAATGTGGGGGAGAGTTCAATGTGGGGGAGAGTTCAATGTGGGGGAGAGTTCAATGTGGGGGAGAGTTCATTGTGAGAGAGAGAGTTCAGTGTGGGGGAGAGTTCAATGGGGGGAGAGTTCAATGTGGGGGAGAGTTCAATGTGGTGGGGGAGAGTTCAATGTGGGGGAGAGTTCAATGTGGGGGAGAGTTCAATGTGGGGGAGAGTTAAATGTGGGGGAGAGTTCAATGTGGGGGAGAGTTTAATGTGGGGGAGAGTTCAATGTGGTGGGGGAGAGTTCAATGTGGGGGAGAGTTCAATGTGGTGGGGAGAGTTCAATTTGGGGGAGAGTTCAATGTGGTGGGGGAGAGTTCAATGTGGGGGAGAGTTCAATGGGGTGGGGGAGAGTTCAATGTGGGGGAGAGTTCAATGTGGGGGAGAGTTCAATGTGGGGGAGAGTTCAATGTTGGGGAGAGTTCAATGTGGGGGAGAGTTCAATGTGGGGGAGAGTTCAATGTGGAGGAGAGTTCAATGTGGTTTGGGAGAGTTCAAGGTGGGGGAGAGTTCAATGTGGGGGAGAGTTCAATGTGGGGGAGAGTTCAATGTGAGAGAGAGTTCAGTGTGGGGGAGAGTTCAATGGGGGGAGAGTTCAATGTGGGGGAGAGTTCAATGTGGTGGGGGAGAGTTCAATGTGGGGGAGAGTTCAATGTGGGGGAGAGTTCAATGTGGGGGAGAGTTCAATGTGGGGGAGAGTTCAATGTGGGGGAGAGTTTACTGTGGGGGAGAGTTCAATGGGGGGAGAGTTCAATGGGGGGAGAGTTCAATGTGGAGGAGAGTTCAATGTGGGGGAGAGTTCAATGTGGGGGAGAGTTCAATGGGGTGGGGGAGAGTTCAATGTGGTGGGGGAGAGTTCAATGTGGGGGAGAGTTCAATGTGGGGGAGAGTTCAATGTGGGGGAGAGTTCGATGTGGTGGGGGAGAGTTCAATGTGGTGGATGAGAGTTCAATGTGGGGGAGAGTTCAATGTGGGGGAGAGTTCAATGTGGTGGGGAAGAGTTCAATTTTGGGGAGAGTTTAATGTGGTGGGGGAGAGTTCAATGTGGTGGGGGAGAGTTCAATGTGGGGGAGAGTTCAATGTGAGGGAGAGTTCAATGTGGGGGAGAGTTCAATATGGGGGAGAGTTCAATGTGGGGGAGAGTTCAATGTGGTGGGGAAGAGTTCAATGTGGGGAAGAGTTCAATGTGGGGGAGAGTTCAATGTGGGGGAGAGTTCAATGTGGGGGAGAGTTCAATGTGGTGGAGAGTTCAATGTTGTGGGGGAGAGTTCAATGTTGGGGAGAGTTCAATGTGGGGGAGAGTTCAATGTGGGGGAGAGTTCAATGTGGTGGAGAGTTCAATGTTGTGGGGGAGAATTCAATGGGATGGGGAGAGCTCAATGTGGGGGAGAGTTCAATGGGGTGGGGGAGAGTTCAATGTGGGGGAGAGTTCAATGGGGTGGGGTAGAGTTCAATGTGGGGGAGAGTTCAATGTGGGGGAGAGTTCAATGTGGGGGAGAGTTCAATGTGGGGGAGAGTTCAATGTGGTGGGGGAGAGCTCAATGCGGTTGGGGAGAGTTCAATGTGGGGGAGAGTTCAATGTGGGGGAGAGTTCAACGTGGGGGAGAGTTCAATGTGTTGGGGGAGAGCTCAATGTGGGGGAGATTTCAATGTGGTGGGGGAGAGTTCAATGTGTGGGAGAGTTCAATGTGGTGGGGGAGAGTTCAATATGGTGGTGGAGAGTTCAATGTGGAGGAGAGTTCAATGTGGGGGAGAGTTCAATGTGGTGGGGGAGAGTTCAATGGAAGGGAGAGTTCAATGTGGGGGAGAGTTCAATGGAGTGGGGGAGAGTTCAATGGGGTGGGGGAGAGTTCAATGGGGTGGGGGAGAGTTCAATGTGGTGGGGGAGGGTTCAATGTGGGGGAGAGTTCAATGGAGTGGGGGAGAGTTCAATGGAGTGGGGGAGAGTTCAATGTGGGGGAGAGTTCAATGTGGGGGAGAGTTCAATGTGGGGGAGAGTTCAATGTGGTGGGGGAGAGTTCAATGTGGGGGAGAGTTCAATGTGGTAGGGGAGTGTTCAATGTGGGGGAGAGTTCAATGTGGGGGAGAGTTCAATGTGGGGGAGAGTTCAATGTGGGGGAGAGTTCAATGTGGTGGGGGAGAGTTCAATGTGGTGGGGGAGAGTTCAATGTGGGGGAGATTTCAATGTGGTGGGGGAGATTTCAATGTGGGGGAGAGTTCAATGTGGGGGAGAATTCAATGGAGTGGGGGAGAGTTCAATGGGATGGGGGAGAGTTCAATGGGGTGGGGGAGAGTTCAATGTGGTGGGGGAGGGTTCAATGTGGGGGAGAGTTCAATGGGGGTGGGGGAGAGTTCAATGTGGGGGAGAGTACAATTGGGTGAGGGAGAGTTCAATGTGGGGGAGAGTTCATTGGGGTGGAGAGTTCAATGGGGTGGGGGAGAGTTCAATTGGGTGGGGGAGAGTTCAATGTGGGGGAGAGTTCAATGGAGTGGGGGAGAGTTCAATGGGGTGGGGGAGAGTTCAATGTGGGGGAGAGTTCAATGTGGGGGAGAGTTCAATGGGGGTGGGGGAGAGTTCAATGGGGGTGGGGGAGAGTTCAATGTGGGGGAGAGTACAATTGGGTGAGGGAGAGTTCAATGTGGGGGAGAGTTCATTGGGGCGGAGAGTTCAATGGGGTGGGGGAGAGTTCAATGGGGTGGGGGAGAGTTCAATGTGGGGGAGAGTTTAATGAGATGGGGGAGAGTTCAATGTGGGGGAGAGTTCAATGAGGTGGGGGAGAGTTCAATGTGGGGGAGAGTTCAATGGGGTGGGGGAGAGTTCAATGTGGGGGAGAGTTCAATGGGGTGGGGGAGAGTTCAATGTGGGGGAGAGTTCAATGGGGTGGGGGAGAGTTCAATGTGGGGGAGTGTTCAATGGGGTGGGGGAGAGTTTAATGGGGTGGGGGAGAGTTCAATGTGGGGGAGAGTTCAATGGGGTGGGGGAGAGTTCAATGTGGGGGAGAGTACAATTGGGAGGGGGAGAGTTCAATGTGGGGGGGGAGAGTTCAATGGGGCGGAGAGTTCAATGGGGTGGGGGAGAGTTCAATGGGGTGGGAGAGAGTTCAATGTGGGGGAGAGTTCAATGTGGGGGAGAGTTCAATGTGGGGGAGAGTTAAATGTGGGGGAGAGTTCAATGGGGTGGGGGAGAGTTCAATGGGGTGAGGATGAGTTCAATGGGGTGGAGGAGAGTTCAATGTGGGGGAGAGTTCAATGTGGGGGAGAGTTCAATGGGGTGGGGGAGAGTTCAATAGGGGTGGGGGAGAGTTCAATGGGGTGGGGGAGAGTTCAATGGGGTGGGGGAGAATTCAATGTGGGGAAGAGTTCAATGTGGGGGAGAGTTCAATGGGGTGGGGGAGAGTTCAATGGGGTGGGGGAGAGTTCAATGTGGGGGAGAGTTCAATGGGGTGGGGGAGAGTTTAATGGGGTGGGGGAGAGTTCAATGTGGGGGAGAGTTCAATGGGGTGGGGGAGAGTTCAATGTGGGGGAGAGTACAATTGGGTGGGGAGAGTTCAATGTGGGGGGGAGAGTTCAATGGGGCGGAGAGTTCAATGGGGTGGGGGAGAGTTCAATGGGGTGGGAGAGAGTTCAATGTGGGGGAGAGTTCAATGTGGGGGAGAGTTCAATGTGGGGGAGAGTTCAATGTGGGGGAGAGTTCAATGGGGTGGGGGAGAGTTCAATGGGGTGAGGATGAGTTCAATGGGGTGGAGGAGAGTTCAATGGGGTGGGGGAGAGTTCAATGTGGGGGAGAGTTCAATGGAGTGGGGGAGAGTTCAATGGGGTGGGGGAGAGTTCAATGGGGTGGGGGAGAGTTCAATGGGGTGGGGGAGAGTT
Source organism: Caprella mutica (assembly GCA_947561585.1). Lineage (NCBI taxonomy): Eukaryota > Metazoa > Arthropoda > Malacostraca > Amphipoda > Caprellidae > Caprella > Caprella mutica. The sequence continues at coordinate 124,908 of CANNZV010000819.1, read as the reverse complement.
CAATGTGGGGGAAAGTTCAATGTGGGGGAGAGTTCAATGTGGGGGAGAGTTCAATGGGGTGGGGGAGAGTTCAATGTGGGGGAGAGTTCAATGTGGCGGAGATTTCAATGTGGGGGAGAGTTCAATGGGGTGGGGGAGAGTTCAATGGGGTGGGGGAGAGTTCAATGGGGTGGGGAGAGTTCAATGTGGGGGAGAGTTCAATGTGGGGGAGAGTTCAATGTGGGGGAGAGTTCAATGTGGATGAGAGTTCAATGTGGGGGAGAGTTCAATGTGGGGGAGAGTTCAATGTGGGGGAGAGTTCAATGTGGGGGAGAGTTCAATGTGGGGGAGAGTTCAATGTGGTGGGGAGAGTTCAATGTGGGGGAGAGTTCAATGTGGGGGAGAGTTCAATGTGGGGGAGAGTTCAATGTGGGGGAGAGTTCAATGTGGATGAGAGTTCAATGTGGGGGAGAGTTCAATGTGGGGGAGAGTTCAATGTGGGGGAGAGTTCAATGTGGTGGGGAGAGTTCAATGTGGGGGAGAGTTCAATGTGAGGGAGAGTTCAATGTGGGGGAGAGTTCAATGTGGGGGAGAGTTCAATGTGGGGGAGAGTTCAATGTGGTGGGGAGAGTTCAATGTGGTGGGTGAGAGTTCAATGGGGTGAGGGAGAGTTCAATGTGGGGGAGAGTTCAATGTGGGGGAGAGTTCAATGTGGTGGGGGAGAGTTCAATGAGGGGAGAGTTCAATGTGGGAGAGAGTTCAATGTGGGGGAGAGTTCAATGTGGGGGAGAGTTCAATGTGGGGGAGAGTTCAATGTGGGGGAGAGTTCAATGTGGGGGAGAGTTCAATGTGGGGGAGAGTTCAATGTGGGGGAGAGTTCAATGTGGTGGGGGAGAGTTCAATGTGGTGGGGGAGAGTTCAATGTGGTGGGGGAGAGTCAATGTGGTGGGGGAGAGTCAATGTTGGGGAGAGTTCTATGGGGTGGGGGAGAGTTCAATGGGGTGGGGGAGAGTTCAATGTGGGAGAGAGTTCAATGTGGAGGAGAGTTCAATGTGGGGGAGAGTTCAATGTGGTGGGGGAGAGTTCAATGTGGTGGAGGAGAGTTCAATGGGGTGAGGGAGAGTTCAATGTGGGGGAGAGTTCAATGTGGGGGAGAGTTCAATGTGGTGGGGGAGAGTTCAATGAGGGGAGAGTTCAATGTGGGGGAGAGTTCAATGTGGGGGAGAGTTCAATGTGGGGGAGAGTTCAATGTGGGGGAGAGTTCAATGTGAGGGAGAGTTCATTGTGGGGGAGAGTTCAATGGGGTGGGGGAGAGTTCAATGGGGTGGGGGAGAGTTCAATGTGGGGGAGATTTCAATGGGGGGAGAGTTCAATGTGGGGGAGAGTTCAATGTGGGGGAGAGTTCAATGTGGGGGAGAGTTCATTGTGGGGGAGAGTTCAATGTGGGAGAGAGTTCAATGTGGGAGAGAGTTCAATGTGGGAGAGAGTTCAATGTGGGGGAGAGTTCAATGTGGTGGGGGAGAGTTCAATGAGGGGAGAGTTCAATGTGGGGGAGAGTTCAATGTGGGGGAGAGTTCAATGTGGGGGAGAGTTCAATGTGAGGGAGAGTTCATTGTGGGGGAGAGTTCAATGGGGTGGGGGAGAGTTCAATGGGGTGGGGGAGAGTTCAATGTGGGGGAGATTTCAATGGGGGGAGAGTTCAATGTGGGGGAGAGTTCAATGTGGGGGAGAGTTCAATGGGGGGAGAGAGTTCAATATGGGGGAGAGTTCAATGGGGTGGGGGAAAGTTCAATGTGGGGAGAGTTCAATGTGGGGAGAGTTCAATGTGGGGGGGAGTTCAATGTGGGGGCAAGTTCAATGGGGGGAGAGTTCAATGGGGGGAGAGTTCAATGTGGGGGAGAGTTCAATGGGGGGAGAGTTCAATGGGGGGAGAGTTCAATGTGGAGGAGAGTTCAATGTGGGGGAGAGTTCAATGTGGGGGAGAGTTCAATGGGGTGGGGGAGAGTTCAATGGGGTGGGGGAGAGTTCAATGGGGGGGAGAGTTCAATGTGGGGGAGAGTTCAATGTGGGGGAGAGTTCAATGTGTTGGGGGAGAGTTCAATGTGGGGGAGAGTTCAATGTGGGGGAGAGTTCATTGGGGTGGGGGAGAGTTCAATGTGGGGGAGAGTTCAATGGGGTGGGGGAGAGTTCAATGTGGGGGAGAGTTCAATGTGGGGGAGAGTTCAATGTGGGGGAGAGTTCAATGTGGGGGAGAGTTCAATGTGGGGGAGAGTTCATTGTGAGAGAGAGAGTTCAGTGTGGGGGAGAGTTCAATGGGGGGAGAGTTCAATGTGGGGGAGAGTTCAATGTGGTGGGGGAGAGTTCAATGTGGGGGAGAGTTCAATGTGGGGGAGAGTTCAATGTGGGGGAGAGTTAAATGTGGGGGAGAGTTCAATGTGGGGGAGAGTTTAATGTGGGGGAGAGTTCAATGTGGTGGGGGAGAGTTCAATGTGGGGGAGAGTTCAATGTGGTGGGGAGAGTTCAATTTGGGGGAGAGTTCAATGTGGTGGGGGAGAGTTCAATGTGGGGGAGAGTTCAATGGGGTGGGGGAGAGTTCAATGTGGGGGAGAGTTCAATGTGGGGGAGAGTTCAATGTGGGGGAGAGTTCAATGTTGGGGAGAGTTCAATGTGGGGGAGAGTTCAATGTGGGGGAGAGTTCAATGTGGAGGAGAGTTCAATGTGGTTTGGGAGAGTTCAAGGTGGGGGAGAGTTCAATGTGGGGGAGAGTTCAATGTGGGGGAGAGTTCAATGTGAGAGAGAGTTCAGTGTGGGGGAGAGTTCAATGGGGGGAGAGTTCAATGTGGGGGAGAGTTCAATGTGGTGGGGGAGAGTTCAATGTGGGGGAGAGTTCAATGTGGGGGAGAGTTCAATGTGGGGGAGAGTTCAATGTGGGGGAGAGTTCAATGTGGGGGAGAGTTTACTGTGGGGGAGAGTTCAATGGGGGGAGAGTTCAATGGGGGGAGAGTTCAATGTGGAGGAGAGTTCAATGTGGGGGAGAGTTCAATGTGGGGGAGAGTTCAATGGGGTGGGGGAGAGTTCAATGTGGTGGGGGAGAGTTCAATGTGGGGGAGAGTTCAATGTGGGGGAGAGTTCAATGTGGGGGAGAGTTCGATGTGGTGGGGGAGAGTTCAATGTGGTGGATGAGAGTTCAATGTGAGGGAGAGTTCAATGTGGGGGAGAGTTCAATGTGGGGGAGAGTTCAATGTGGTGGGGGAGAGTTCAATGTGGGGGAGAGTTCATTGGGGTGGGGGAGAGTTCAATGTGGGGGAGAGTTCAATGTGGGGGAGAGTTCAATGTGGGGGAGAGTTCAATGTGGGGGAGAGTTCAATGTGGTGGGGGAGAGTTCAATGTGGGGGAGAGTTCATTGGGGTGGGGGAGAGTTCAATGTGGGGGAGAGTTCAATGTGGGGGAGAGTTCAATGTGGGGGAAAGTTCAATGTGGGGGAGAGTTCAATGTGGGGGAGAGTTCAATGTGGGGGAGAGTTCAATGTGGTGGGGAAGAGTTCAATTTTGGGGAGAGTTTAATGTGGTGGGGGAGAGTTCAATGTGGTGGGGGAGAGTTCAATGTGGGGGAGAGTTCAATGTGAGGGAGAGTTCAATGTGGGGGAGAGTTCAATATGGGGGAGAGTTCAATGTGGGGGAGAGTTCAATGTGGTGGGGAAGAGTTCAATGTGGGGAAGAGTTCAATGTGGGGGAGAGTTCAATGTGGGGGAGAGTTCAATGTGGGGGAGAGTTCAATGTGGTGGAGAGTTCAATGTTGTGGGGGAGAGTTCAATGTGGGGGAGAGTTCAATGTGGGGGAGAGTTCAATGTGGGGGAGAGTTCAATGTGGTGGAGAGTTCAATGTTGTGGGGGAGAATTCAAAGGGATGGGGAGAGCTCAATGTGGGGGAGAGTTCAATGGGGTGGGGGAGAGTTCAATGTGGGGGAGAGTTCAATGGGGTGGGGTAGAGTTCAATGTGGGGGAGAGTTCAATGTGGGGGAGAGTTCAATGTGGGGGAGAGTTCAATGTGGGGGAGAGTTCAATGTGGTGGGGGAGAGCTCAATGCGGTTGGGGAGAGTTCAATGTGGGGGAGAGTTCAATGTGGGGGAGAGTTCAACGTGGGGGAGAGTTCAATGTGTTGGGGGAGAGCTCAATGTGGGGGAGATTTCAATGTGGTGGGGGAGAGTTCAATGTGTGGGAGAGTTCAATGTGGTGGGGGAGAGTTCAATATGGTGGTGGAGAGTTCAATGTGGAGGAGAGTTCAATGTGGGGGAGAGTTCAATGTGGTGGGGGAGAGTTCAATGGAAGGGAGAGTTCAATGTGGGGGAGAGTTCAATGGAGTGGGGGAGAGTTCAATGGGGTGGGGGAGAGTTCAATGGGGTGGGGGAGAGTTCAATGTGGTGGGGGAGGGTTCAATGTGGGGGAGAGTTCAATGGAGTGGGGGAGAGTTCAATGGAGTGGGGGAGAGTTCAATGTGGGGGAGAGTTCAATGTGGGGGAGAGTTCAATGTGGGGGAGAGTTCAATGTGGTGGGGGAGAGTTCAATGTGGGGGAGAGTTCAATGTGGTAGGGGAGTGTTCAATGTGGGGGAGAGTTCAATGTGGGGGAGAGTTCAATGTGGGGAAGAGTTCAATGTGGGGGAGAGTTCAATGTGGTGGGGGAGAGTTCAATGTGGTGGGGGAGAGTTCAATGTGGGGGAGATTTCAATGTGGTGGGGGAGATTTCAATGTGGGGGAGAGTTCAATGTGGGGGAGAATTCAATGGAGTGGGGGAGAGTTCAATGGGATGGGGGAGAGTTCAATGGGGTGGGGGAGAGTTCAATGTGGTGGGGGAGGGTTCAATGTGGGGGAGAGTTCAATGGGGGTGGGGGAGAGTTCAATGTGGGGGAGAGTACAATTGGGTGAGGGAGAGTTCAATGTGGGGGAGAGTTCATTGGGGTGGAGAGTTCAATGGGGTGGGGGAGAGTTCAATTGGGTGGGGGAGAGTTCAATGTGGGGGAGAGTTCAATGGAGTGGGGGAGAGTTCAATGGGGTGGGGGAGAGTTCAATGTGGGGGAGAGTTCAATGTGGGGGAGAGTTCAATGGGGGTGGGGGAGAGTTCAATGGGGGTGGGGGAGAGTTCAATGTGGGGGAGAGTACAATTGGGTGAGGGAGAGTTCAATGTGGGGGAGAGTTCATTGGGGCGGAGAGTTCAATGGGGTGGGGGAGAGTTCAATGGGGTGGGGGAGAGTTCAATGTGGGGGAGAGTTTAATGAGATGGGGGAGAGTTCAATGTGGGGGAGAGTTCAATGAGGTGGGGGAGAGTTCAATGTGGGGGAGAGTTCAATGGGGTGGGGGAGAGTTCAATGTGGGGGAGAGTTCAATGGGGTGGGGGAGAGTTCAATGTGGGGGAGAGTTCAATGGGGTGGGGGAGAGTTCAATGTGGGGGAGTGTTCAATGGGGTGGGGGAGAGTTTAATGGGGTGGGGGAGAGTTCAATGTGGGGGAGAGTTCAATGGGGTGGGGGAGAGTTCAATGTGGGGGAGAGTACAATTGGGAGGGGGAGAGTTCAATGTGGGGGGGGAGAGTTCAATGGGGCGGAGAGTTCAATGGGGTGGGGGAGAGTTCAATGGGGTGGGAGAGAGTTCAATGTGGGGGAGAGTTCAATGTGGGGGAGAGTTCAATGTGGGGGAGAGTTCAATGTGGGGGAGAGTTCAATGGGGTGGGGGAGAGTTCAATGGGGTGAGGATGAGTTCAATGGGGTGGAGGAGAGTTCAATGTGGGGGAGAGTTCAATGTGGGGGAGAGTTCAATGGGGTGGGGGAGAGTTCAATAGGGGTGGGGGAGAGTTCAATGGGGTGGGGGAGAGTTCAATGGGGTGGGGGAGAATTCAATGTGGGGAAGAGTTCAATGTGGGGGAGAGTTCAATGGGGTGGGGGAGAGTTCAATGGGGTGGGGGAGAGTTCAATGTGGGGGAGAGTTCAATGGGGTGGGGGAGAGTTTAATGGGGTGGGGGAGAGTTCAATGTGGGGGAGAGTTCAATGGGGTGGGGGAGAGTTCAATGTGGGGGAGAGTACAATTGGGTGGGGAGAGTTCAATGTGGGGGGGAGAGTTCAATGGGGCGGAGAGTTCAATGGGGTGGGGGAGAGTTCAATGGGGTGGGAGAGAGTTCAATGTGGGGGAGAGTTCAATGTGGGGGAGAGTTCAATGTGGGGGAGAGTTCAATGTGGGGGAGAGTTCAATGGGGTGGGGGAGAGTTCAATGGGGTGAGGATGAGTTCAATGGGGTGGAGGAGAGTTCAATGTGGGGGAGAGTTCAATGTGGGGGAGAGTTCAATGGGGTGGGGGAGAGTTCAATGGGGTGGGGGAGAGTTCAATGGGGTGGGGGAGAGTTCAATGTGGGGGAAAGTTCAATGTGGGGGAGAGTTCAATGTGGGGGAGAGTTCAATGGGGTGGGGGAGAGTTCAATGTGGGGGAGAGTTCAATGTGGCGGAGATTTCAATGTGGGGGAGAGTTCAATGGGGTGGGGGAGAGTTCAATGGGGTGGGGGAGAGTTCAATGGGGTGGGGGAGAGTTCAATGGGGTGGGGGAGAGCATGAATTTGAACCAGCAGCAAATAGATCTCCTTTTTTAACTGGCAATAATAATAAATTCACGATATGTATAACTGTAGAGTTGCAATAAACTGAATAAATTGCACCTTAGTACTGCCATAATGTTTGTAGTCTGTAGCATCTATTAATTATATTCAAATTTACAACACAACATGCAGTCTAAAAGTCAAAACAACCAATAGGGACACTGAAGCGAAACAAAGCTAAAAATAAGACTGTATTACTGTTTAAGTCTGTTAATGGAATGTTTCTCCTAAGTTCTATTGATAAATTATTTGTTTTATTAAAATTATACCTCGATCAATGGCGCGAAATACGGATATTTCATTCAGCGGGAAAAATGCCTGACGGGGAAAAGTGCCGATAAAAACAGAGGATAGTTATAATGAGGTTAAATGCTCATATTTGTTGGCAGATTCCTTTTTTCAAAGAAATTCCGTACTTATATCCGATAGTTATCTTAGAAGTAGCTCTTTCCCTGTTGGTTAATTCGATATTTTCAATATTGACTCTTTCTTATTTTCTCACCTGCAGGTTGTACTCCCGAGCACAATGGCTTCACCTCCTCAGACTCTTTCGGAAGAGGATTCGAATTTACTGAGGAATGACATTTACAAGTTTGAGTTGTGCCCTCTGGTCTATCAAACCATGATAGAATGGGGCTTTAAAAAGCCCGATGGAGTGAGAATAATTGACCATTTCAATGACCAGAAGATTGAAGAGAAATGTGGTGGAAATCAGAAAAAATGGTTGAAGAAGAATATAGAAGCACTGAAAGCAACAGACTTCTCCAGCTTTGATGTAACTACACTGCACGATCTTCTACCAGTTCTCTGCTACGACAAAGTCATTCCAAATGGAACAAAAAAATGGGAAAAGAAAATCAAAGACACGAATAGTATCGAGTATCTTCTGAAAGAGGTGAAAGCCTACATGAATGACGTAAGTTATGAATTTGCTAAAGCTAAAAGTGATCCCAATATTAAAGCAATGCAAGAACTGCTAAGCAAATGCATAAGAACTGCTGGCACACTCTACAACAAAGACAAGAGTGAAGTTGATGAAAGAATTGCAGATTTAGAGGCTAAATTTGTTAAGTTAGTTAATGATACAGTCCCTTATCCAATTGCTGTAGAGCATGTTACGAAATTTGTAGAAAAGGAAAGTGCACCATTCATGCTGGAGAAATATTCTGATTTATTCTCTGTTCCTTTGCCAGGCGGTCTGGGAAAAGTAGGTACTGCTCAGATCTTTGAGTCCGTAAATCTATCAGTCAAAGAGAAGACAAATGCAGTAAAAGATGGTGCGACAAAAAACAAAATTGCTTGCAGCTCCAATGAGATATGTAAACACATCAAAAATAAATTTGTGGTAATTACCGGAGGTCCAGGCTCCGGAAAGACTACTCTCATGAAGCATCTCTTTCAAAATATTTTGGAAAATTCAGTAAATGGAAACAAATTGAGTTATGAAGGCATTAGTAGATTCAAAGTACCTATCTACCTAGAATGCCGAACTGAGCAACAGAACAATCTTCCTGATTTCCTGAAGGAGAGTATTAGAGATTTCAACTACTCTAAAGACGTCATTTATGACGCATTCAAAAAAGTGGAGGGAAAAATATTCTTAATTGATGGCTACAATGAAGTCAATGATGACAGCAAAAAGCTGGTTGATGAAATCATCCCCTTCTGCAGAGACTATAACGCTACATGCATTGTTTCTGGCAGAGTTGATGCAGGGAATAACTTCATCAGCAAACTGAAAGATGAGAAATTGGTCTACAATGAAATGCTCATCGAACCTTTCAGTGAAAGGAGCGACAAAGTGAGCTTCTTAAAGAGATATGGTGATAAGATGCGTGGTGTTAAAAAAAAAGAACTGGTGAAGAGTTTTGAGAATCTGAATGATTCTGTACAGGAAATATTTTCCTGCCCAGTTCTTTTGGCATTATTCATCTCTCTGTTCTTGAACAACAGAAACTCTTTGTCCCAATTGCACAATGAACAAAGTGCTTACAAAGCAATAAGAAATATCTTCTATGAAGAAATTGTGAAGAAGGTGAAAGAGAGCAATGTTGCTAATCCTGAATTGAGAGCTAATTACTTGCTAGAAGTGTTCAGTGACTACAGTCTCAGACTTTTCGGGAAGAAGGAATATTTCTTTGGACAGGAAGATATTCTAAGCTTGACTGAAGATTGTGTAGAAAGAATACAGAACAATGATGTGGACATTAGGGGGATATTTTCATGCATCTTAACCCCAGAGACCTCTTTGAAAACTGGTGAAACTTCTTACGCCTTCACACACAGCTCCATTCAGGAATACCTGGCAGTAGAACATATTATCAAGAACATGGAAAAGAGAGACATTGACTGGAATTCAGAGCAGCTTTCAGAAGATAGTCTGCGGGAACAGTTTCTAGCCTGTCTTGGTGTACCTCCTTCACTCTCTGGTGTACCTACTTCACTCTCTGGTGTACCTCCTTCACTCTCTGGTGTACCTACTTCACTCTCTGGTGTACCTACTTCACTCTCTGGTGTACCTACTTCACTCTCTGGTGTACCTACTTCACTCTCTGGTGTACCTACTTCACTCTCTGGTGTACCTCCTTCACTCTCTGGTGTACCTCCTTCACTCTCTGGTGTACCTACTTCACTCTCTGGTGTACCTACTTCACTCTCTGGTGTACCTACTTCACTCTCTGGTGTACCTACTTCACTCTCTGGTGTACCTACTTCACTCTCTGAAGTTACGAAGGAAGTTGAGAGGTGAGTAATTATATTTTAGCTAATATTTTGGTATTCAGTTGTCATCTGTCATTCCCACCATTATTGAAAATAGATATTAAATATAACTTTATATCATTTTAAGCATTCACTGCGCACATTAACAAATACAGATGGTTGTTTTTCAGTAAAATGTTTCTATCAAATCAAAGGAATAAAACAATTCAGTACAAAATCTCAATTTGTAGAAAATATATATATATCTAATATTGATGTAGTGGCAACACTGAAGGTATTTATGGTTTATCAGTTAAACCTGGCGGAATAAGCATATTCCCTCCACTTGATCTCAACATAAGGGAAAAATGAAAACTAGGGTTATGAACTGAAATTTATTTATAGTCTAAGAAAAAAATATGAAAGTTTTATATCACTGAATGAATCAAAGAAGCTAATTATAATACTAATAATTCTAATTAGAAAAGAATTAATAAATAAACGATATTAGTAAGAAAGTAAATTATACACAAATAAACTACTAAACTATCGAAGGGTTAATTGGAAATAATGTGAAACAAAAAAAAACTAAAAAATATAACTAAATGATAAAGTTTTGTAAGTTTTAAATACAAAAACTAAATGAATGAAATATAAGACAAGAAAATTAACTAAATGATAAAGTTTTGTAAGTTTTAAATACAAAAACTAAATGAATGAAATATAAGACAAGAAAATTAACTAAATGATAAACGAAAAGTTAAGTTAACAAATAAGTAATGCAGTCAAACAAAGCATAAGGCAAAATATAGTAATTAGTCAAATCGTCAGGGTCAGTCAAGCAGTCACAAGAAAAATAATCAAAAGTATAACTGAATATGAAGAAATCATAAACTTAATAGAAATGAACAAAAATTAGAAAATATACAGGGGTTGAAGTTCAAATGTTTACGAAACTCCATGCATGTGGGGGTTTACCTACAGGGAAGGGAGCAGTTGAAGTCCTTAGACGTGGAGTCTAAATTAGAAGTGGGGGGGGGGGGGGCTTGAGTAGTTGAACAACCAGTTGCTAGTCCGTACGTTGAGCGTACAGTGATTTGATAGCGCAGCAGTGAATTGACACCGCAGCAGCGAATTGATACCGCAGCAGCGAATTGATGCCGCAGCAGCGAATTGATACCGCAGCAGCGAATTGATACCGCAGCAGCGAATTGATACCGCAGCAGCGAATTGATACCGCAGCAGCGAATTGATACCGCAGCAGCGAATTGATACCGCAGCAGCGATTTGACAGCGCAACAGCGATTAGAACTAGAGTGAAACCGCCGTCCAATATCAAAGTCGTGGATCCGATCAAGGGTGGAAGGGAAATCCACACTCCAAGTCAGGGGGCTTGAACAAGGAGCTGGCAAAGAAAAAACACCAAAAATTAATCCACGAAATAATAACCTCATAAATATTCAGGTTCAAATATTAAAAACCATCAGACGTTTGAAAAAGTAAATTTCATGGAGGGATAATGAGCACTTACATTGCTGCTATAAAAAGTACTACTTGAACTATGCAGTCACACAATAACGGTATATTGATCTGTGAATCACCTTCCGCATAAGCAACAATGATCAAATTTCTAAACAAAACACGTTACCAAATATGAACATTTAACTGGAACAAACAGAAATAATTAAGTTACACGGATTTTTCTATATACCACGCACACTCCCTTCACTTTACACTAGTCACAAAAAGTACTGACTCACTATTAATTTTAGTTTTCTTAACTGAAAAATACAGTCTATGTTAAATGAGCGGCAATGCCTATAAGTTACATCACCTGGTTAGGAATGTAGTTTTGGGGAAAATTTAGTTGACGAATGGTCACATCAAAAAATAAGAAATAAAAATACACCTATTTTTTATTAGAATTAAGATACCGATTATTACACTCCTCCTCACTTGACCCATTCGTCCGCCATAAAATTTTACTTCCTCCTGGAGTACTCCAAAGTACGCGGCTGAACCCATGGATGCTCTTCAGCATGTCCTCTGGATCGAGTAAGACGTCTTCCGCTAGCAGCATCTATGGGGAGCTCAGAGTTATTAGCTTTGGAGGCAACACCCCCGTCTACAATTAGAGGTGCAGGTCGATACAAGTCTTCTATGCATCTATGGGTTGACAAAGGAACTAATGTACGGAAAACTGGTAATGTACCAGCCAAATCCAAAGCAGCCAAACCTCTGTCAAACCAGTGAACGTAAGAAGATACGTCTTTGCAAGCAATACCTAATTTATCCAAGCTACAACTTAATCCTATTCTAGGCTTAGGCTGCCTAACACCCAGAACATCTTTATAAGGTGCATTAGCTACTGGAGAGGATACCTCCTCGACACTGTCACTGAAGGTAGATTCTTCTGTAGTGTCCAAATCTACAAAAGTCAAAACAGTACCTAGACTTTTAGAAGAGTTTTCTACAGGCTTCTGCCCTACATCAAGCATGTCCCAAAACGTCGGACTATCCGCTAATAATGACCAACTAAATACATCCGAATTAGAATCAGTTTCGTTTAATGGACGATTAGAATCAGCAATAGAATTACTTGAGAAACTATATTCTCTTTCAACATCTATGATACCTTTAGAATAATCAGTCAGATTCCCACGAACTTGTTCATGAACATCAGGATTACGGTTACCCAAATATAACTCATCTCCGAGACCATCATCACTCGAACAAGTTCCGTCAGAAGACCAACTTGAATTGTAGAGACCAAGAAGAGCCGGGGTAGAGATTTCAGGTGCAAGGGAACACAGTTGTTCATCTTCTTCGCTGCATTCCACAGAGGAATCATTGTTCATTTCGAAGTCATTTGCAATGTCGCTGACAAATCTGAAATATGAAGGGTGTTCCAGTAAGTAACGAGGAGGTTTAAAATACCTTCGTAGTTGTGTATGGTGGACCTTATGTTCAGTTTTATTAATACAATGGCTTACCACATAAGTTACCTTGTTTTGATTGACAGTTACTACCTGGTAAGGCCCATCGTACCTATCTCCCAACTTGTCTGAAACATTTCTTCCAACAACAACCACTCTGCGTAAGACCAGTTGTGCTACTCTGAAAGGTTTAAAAGAAGGATTACCTTGCTTCCAATACTGTTGTTCATCAGAATGAACAGGGATCCCAGGTGAAGACGAATGTTCGCTTCCCAAAAGGTACTGGGAAGGGGTAATATTCAATTCTGAATGAACCGAGGAGTTATACATGATAACAATGCGAGAGAGAAATTCATCCCAATTGTGCCCCTCAGCACCAACACTACGCAACAATTCTATAATTGTGCGGTTTGTTCGTTCGCACAAACCATTTCCTTGGGGTCGATATGCAGTAGTGCGAACATGAACAACAGAAAACTTATATAACAAATCGTTAAATAACTTGGAGCGAAATTCAGGACCATTATCGGTAAGAATCTTATCTGGAAGTCTAGCAAGAGTAGGTAAGACTCTTACCTCTAATGCAGATGTTACCATTGCGGCAGTCTTATTTGAAAGAGGCACCACGTTCAACCATTTAGAGTTGTGGTCGACAGTTACCAAACAACAATTGTTGCCTTTTCTGGTTCGTGGAAGACTAATCAAGTCCATCGTCAACAGCTCAAAAGGGACCTGGGTTTGGACCTTTAACATAGGAGGCTGAGGACTTCCTGCCACCTTGACACGCTGACATTGGTCACACGTGCGAGTAACATCGGCTGCAACACTAACCATCCCTGGATGCCATAAGTGTTCAGAGAGAGCGGCTATCAGCTTCTGCCGACCGAGATGTACTCTCTTGTAGTGGAACAGCAAGGCAATTTCAACCATAAAACTGGAAGTAACTACAGGAATTAGGATTTCATTTGGTACGTAATAAAGAATACCGTCCACTACTCTTAACTTGTTCCTGTAATACCTGTATTTCTTTATCATAACCGGCCATCGGTCATCATGTCCGTTCTCCACCTTACGTCTGACCTGCGACAACTGACTATTCTTTTGCAATTCACGTAATTCACCTTCATCAATAAACAAATTAGTCTGAGTCAAGCATAAGACATCAATATTAGAGGAAGAAAAAGAATGAAAATTAGTATCTAGACCCGGTGTAGGTAGTGATGACATATTAAGCACAGCTCTGCCAGCAGTAACTGTCAAAGCAGAAAAGTCCAAATTAAATTTGTAGGTTTCCATCAAATCTGCACCGAAAACAAAACAAAAGCTCATACAAGAGTCTTCTACAACAGCAAATTCATGTTCCACATCACACGATCCTAAGTTAATTACCAGAGTGGTCTTACCTATAACTGGATTTCTTCCTGCTCCTATTCCAATTATATCCAACCCTGCGGCATTTCTCAAGACAGCACCTAGGTTAGCCACAACACTACTTTGTACACAGCTCACCTGTGCTCCGGTGTCTAACAATACACAAACACTTTCCTGACTGAGCTGGACAAGGATAGTGGCCTCATGAGTACGTGGATGCTTTGAGCACCAAGAAGTGCAAGACCCCTTTTCCAGTACTTCATATCCTAAGAAATTTCCACCAGTCATCAAGTCAACGTCCACTGCTTCTTCTTCAGGTTCAGGCACTTGATTCAGATGAGATATTGACGGAGTGATGGGAATACCTGGAACTTTATAGTTGATAGTCTCCATCAATGGGTTAAAATGTACCCCTGCTAAGCACTGCAAATGGATCCTGGGAGACTCCAAAGAAGTATCTGAAATGGGAGACACGTGAATAACAGGGAAATTACTTCCCACGTGCACGAAAACAACACACCTAAATAAATGTGCAAACGCCATCATTATCTCATCACAGAGAAGTTGACCAGGTTCCATCATCAATCTCAATCTGCGTGACAACGTTTTGTCCTTCCTTAAAAGGTACCCTTCGGTATCCCGCGTCAACTCTTGGACCAGAACTTCACGCAAATCATTCACTGTACTTGGTAGTGCTGTAGTAAACTGTTGAAAGCTAGCAGCTACCATGAGACTTTCAACCAGAGAATCGCCGCCGCCAGGTACAGGCTTTGCTAACAATAGCCCATCAGGGAGATCACCATAATCATGAGCATCGGCTTCATCCGGGGGACTCAAATTTTCCATTCTTGAAAGCGCGTCAGCAGCAGCATTCGCTCTACCAGGAGTATACTTTATGACGAAGTTATACTCGCTTAGCTCCCTCAAAGTCCTCGCCAGTCTCATGTTTACGATCTGCAAATTATATAGATGTATCAGAGGACGATGGTCAGTGTGAATTACGAATTCAATACCAAATATAAAAGGCCTAAAGGTTTTCACAGCCCACCTTATGGCAGCCAATTCTCTCTCTAAAGTACTATACCTTAGTTCAGTTTCATTGAACGCTACAGACGCATACGCAATAATCCTGAAATTATCATTCTGAACTTGAGCCAGACATGATCCAATACCGTATCCTGACGCATCTGTATAAACCAGAAGTGGCTGTGCTTCTTCACTATAGTCCGGATATGCCAACGTCACCTCTTTAACCATCAATTCCTTCAGCGAATTGAACGCGGCATCCATCTCGTCAGTCCACTCAATATTTCCTTTCTTTTTACCATTTCCCCCTGTCGCTTGACTCAGAGGACGCATGACCAGAGAACAATTTGGTATGAACTTCCTTTGGAAGTTAAGCAGCCCCAAAAACTCTCTTAGCTGAGTTTTTGTCTTCGGTTTGGGAAAATTCGCAACCGTTCGAACATAAGAATCAGGTTTAGTCACCCCGTCCACACTGATAACGTGGCCTAAAAACTCCACAGTTTTACAAAACAACTTACATTTTGACAAGTTCAGCATGACTCCATGATTCTCCAATGTCCGCAATACCTTATCACAGAGTTCAAGATGCTCCTGGTAGCTGTTGCCCATTATCAGAACATCATCGATGTATACCACAACTTTTCTCCACGAAAACCCACTTAAGACTCTTTGCATCGTCCGTTGGAAGGCTGAAGGCGCATTCTTCAGTCCAAAGGACAACCTCTTGAACTGCCAATGCCGACGAGGAGTGGAGAATGCTGTATACTGACGTGACTCTACATCAAGGGGAACCTGATAGTAGCCCTTGATCATATCAAGGGTAGTGAAATACTTAACACCATGAAGTCCGAAAACAGCATCACTCAGATTCGGCAAGGGGAACTTATCTGGACGGGTGACTTCATTTAGCTTCCGATAGTCGACACAAAGTCTTATCGTTCCATCCTTTTTCCGGATAGGAACCACTGGACTCGACCAACCTGATTGACTAGGCTCAATAATGTCCAGAAGCTCAAGTTCTCTACACTGTGCATCGATCTCTTCAGTGACCTTTTCAGGAAATCTTCTGGGACGTTGATAAATGGGGTTATAGTCTGTTAATTCTAGTTTATGAGGAGATATTGCGTTCAACTTACCAACGCTTCCATTGTTACCAAACACAGCTTTATGACTTCGAAGTAAGGAAAGGATGGCCGACTTCGCTTCCTCTGACAGATGACTCTGTAACTCCACAGAACTGAAGTCCTCCTCCCCACTGGTCCTTTCTTCAGGGGGTTCCATCATAACGACGTTCGCATGCCGCAGCTGTCGAATCTCGTCTTCGCACACGGTGGAAGAAATGGTTCCTATTATTTTAGAAGGTTTAACAAACTCCGATCTTGTTCCGTTATTCATAAGAATAACTGATGGGGATGATACAGAATCAGAAACAAAACCGCCAACCAACTGAAC
Organism: Caprella mutica; assembly: GCA_947561585.1. Classification (NCBI taxonomy): domain Eukaryota; kingdom Metazoa; phylum Arthropoda; class Malacostraca; order Amphipoda; family Caprellidae; genus Caprella; species Caprella mutica. Next base: position 108,811 of record CANNZV010000819.1, on the reverse strand, counting down.
ATAAGAAGATGAGCTCAACTCATCTACGAACATGACTTCACTCTTACCTCCACTGCAGTCGCAAGTACCATCAACTCCACCAGGGAAGGTCCAACAAACATTTACCTTGGCAGAATCTCCTGCTCTCAATGTCACGGCTTCCGACACTGCCACCGGAATAGCAGACCACAGCACCCTGCAACCTCCATTCCTGTCAACAAAACAATTCCATATAGTTCCACAATTAAATAATTTGGAAATTTTCCTATTATGCAAGTCTAAAATAAGTTCATTCTGTTTAAGGCACGATATCCCTAAAATAATGAGGTTTGCTACATGATCCTCCTTCATGACCAAAAATTTGCAAGTTTCCAAATAAATGCCATGCAACTTTATAGAAAGATTTACCTCACCCAATGCTGCAACCATTCCGTGCAGTCCAAAACCTTTTATGTTAACACCGCTTGTTGGCGTATAACTGATGCCAGCTGCTAACAACACGCTCTCCGGTACCATATTCACTTGCGCACCGGTGTCGAACAGCGCTCGGTGCTTAAATCCACGTAAGTCGACCTGAGTAACCAGTCTATTTTCGAAGGGCTTGCCGGTCAATGCTATGTTACGATGATCAGATGTATCGTTCGAGGTACAATCAGAATCCTCTGGTTGCACTGCTGTAGTATCTCCGCAAGTCGAAGAGGCTGCTGTCTCCAATACAGGCATTTCAGGTTCACCTGAGAATTCAATACAATCCTTATCTGGAAATCTCTCAATTGGGAGAGAATTTGGGATAGTGAGCGGGGAATAACTCTTATGCTCCAAGGTCGACTCACTTGGCTTGGAGCCAATCAGTTTAAAGAAGGGAAAGCCGTATAATCAGACCTCCGCTGGTTAACTTCAGTACCATCAACTTCAAATCTATTTCGTACCTTTGGGCATCCCGACATCCAGTGTTTATCACTGCCACAAGTCAAACACTTCTTTTGTTTCGCCCAGCACCTGTCTTCGGTATGTCCTTCCTTCTCGCACCAGTTGCAAAGCAAGTCTTTCCTCCGTCGCCGAACTCCTTCCGATGTGCCACGTGCTCCTCCTGGCGGTGAATTCTTTCTCTTGGGAGACTTCTTCTCATCTTCCATCCAAGGAAGATTTCCCGATTGAAGTCCATCTTCCTTCCTCCTGAAAGTCTGATTCCTGAATCTGCGAGTGTCAATCGGTTTCCTATGTGACCCATCAGGTTGTTGATTCAGGCCCATGAAGAGAGGAACAATATCATTCTGCTGGGCTACCTCTATAGCTGCACTCCTCTTCCGATCATATTGCTCCGCCAACTTCTTCCACTGTTTCCAAGATAAATTAGTGTCACTGGTGACGCTGAAAATTGTCTCTGCGTTATCAATCTGAAGAACCAATGATTTAGGTGCAGTCTTCCTAAATTTATTCTTCAACTGATGCTCAAGTTCAGATGGGGAATCCTTAAATGCATTAGCAGCTAGCTGTTCAAGATACAAACAGTAGATTCCACACGTGTCTTCTGAAACCATAGTGGCATCGAAGAACTTCTTCTGGTGAGTTTCCCTCATGTCTGATAGCTGAGACTCGTACCAGCTAAGAAGTTTCGGTTTGAGGTTACTGAATTTCATGTTTGATCCATTAAGTGCTCTGAAAGCAGCCTTCGCAGAGCCCCCGAGAAAACCTTGAAGATGGGAAGCCTTTTCTATTTCTGTTCCATCGTACTTTGCGTCAAAATATCTTTCATAATTCTTAAGAAACTTATGAAGCGAGGTCGAACTAGACGAAGTAAAAGGAACTGGGGCTAGCACCTCTTTCTTCCGACCAAGTTCACGGAGTGCTTTGAGTAAGAGAGTTTCTTCATTATCCGCATGACTGCCCGAACTCCGACCATGCTTAGTGAAGCGCCTACTGACCGCTGAATCGTCACTTGAAGAAGAAGAATCGATACATTCAGGCAACCATTTCTTGGTTTGGCGTTTTGTCCTAAAGTAACTCTCATCATGATTACCTGCAGGTGGTTCAGCCAAAGCGGATTTCCTGATTGGGGACAGAGGAGGAGCAGAGAATGGTACTGACGCACTCTTCTTACAGTCAACTTGAGGTTCTCTATTTGGAGTCGATATCCATCCTTCACTGCTCATCATGTGCTCGAACACATCTCTCCACCAAGCAAACTGATGACGAACTGGGAAATAACACCCATTTGCATCCAAAGGCTCCGCCGTATTCCTGGACAACAACTTTCCAATGAAACTCATTCGATAACTTGCTCCAGTCAAGTTTTTACCCGGTACAGGTAACAATATATTTTTAAATACATCAATACAGGAGAGAGTATTAGCATAATCTGGTAATTCTACAAAATCTCCATTCAAGAACCTGCTACGTATTTCCGGACGTGAAAACTGGCTAAACATTCCCTGAATTCTTACCAGAGCTCTCAAGACGGTCTCCTGCTCCACCACCCGTTTCTGCAGTTCCTCAGAAAGTGCTCGCCTGTCATTCTTCAGAGTTTTCACCTCCTCATTACTCAGACGGAGAGCTTCTGCCATCTCCTGTAAAGATTGAGTAACTTGGTCCGCCGCGGACGGAGGTTGGTTAGGTTTATCCTCTGCCATGTCAAATTTGAATTATTGACTCTAATATTCAGGAATACCTATCACGTTGATTAACAAAAAGAATTATCTTATCTTATCTGAATATATATATATATTTTTATAACAGAATGATGAATTAGATAGTAACACAATAAAACTAGAGTGACACGAAAACTAGTGACGCAACCAAAAATAGTGACGCAACCAAAAATAGTGACGCAACCAAAAATAGTGACGCAACCAAAAATAGCGAGACGCAACCAAAAATAGCGAGACGCAAACAAAAATAGCGAAACGCAAACAAAAATAGCGAAACGCAAACAAAAATAGCGAAACGCAAACAAAATAGCGAGGCGCAAACAAAATAGCGAGACGCAAACAAAATAGCGAGACGCAAACAAAATAGCGAGGCGCAAACAAAATAGCGCGGAAAATAATAGGGTAACGCGAAAAAAATTTAGCGTGGCATGAAACAATAATAGACTAAAAAATAAGAAAACACAAAAATAATATAAGTAGCGCACGGCAAAAAAATAGCTAGCTAGGTATAGTGAGGATCTAGCCACTAACTAATCGACAGACGCTAAATGGAAAGGACGCACTAATTAAATAGCAGACGAGAAAAAAAATGAACTGTAAATTTCAGTCGATGAATCGCTAATCGAAATTTCCAATCAACTACAATGCAGAACATATATACAATAATGGCCTAGTTAAGTTATACGATTGAGAACAAAATTTATTCAGCACGTAGGGAAACTAGGAATAGTTTATTCTCAGAGATAAGAATGTGGAATAGAATCATGGAACTATTGATAGCTAGTTAATGAAAAGTAATAACCCAAATAATGAGATCAAGCGAAAATAGGTCCCTGGTCTGGGCACCAGAAAAATAACCTATGTAGTGGCAACACTGAAGGTATTTATGGTTTATCAGTTAAACCTGGCGGAATAAGCATATTCCCTCCACTTGATCTCAACATAAGGGAAAAATGAAAACTAGGGTTATGAACTGAAATTTATTTATAGTCTAAGAAAAAAATATGAAAGTTTTATATCACTGAATGAATCAAAGAAGCTAATTATAATACTAATAATTCTAATTAGAAAAGAATTAATAAATAAACGATATTAGTAAGAAAGTAAATTATACACAAATAAACTACTAAACTATCGAAGGGTTAATTGGAAATAATGTGAAACAAAAAAAAACTAAAAAATATAACTAAATGATAAAGTTTTGTAAGTTTTAAATACAAAAACTAAATGAATGAAATATAAGACAAGAAAATTAACTAAATGATAAAGTTTTGTAAGTTTTAAATACAAAAACTAAATGAATGAAATATAAGACAAGAAAATTAACTAAATGATAAACGAAAAGTTAAGTTAACAAATAAGTAATGCAGTCAAACAAAGCATAAGGCAAAATATAGTAATTAGTCAAATCGTCAGGGTCAGTCAAGCAGTCACAAGAAAAATAATCAAAAGTATAACTGAATATGAAGAAATCATAAACTTAATAGAAATGAACAAAAATTAGAAAATATACAGGGGTTGAAGTTCAAATGTTTACGAAACTCCATGCATGTGGGGGTTTACCTACAGGGAAGGGAGCAGTTGAAGTCCTTAGACGTGGAGTCTAAATTAGAAGTGGGGGGGGGGGGCTTGAGTAGTTGAACAACCAGTTGCTAGTCCGTACGTTGAGCGTACAGTGATTTGATAGCGCAGCAGTGAATTGACACCGCAGCAGCGAATTGATACCGCAGCAGCGAATTGATGCCGCAGCAGCGAATTGATACCGCAGCAGCGAATTGATACCGCAGCAGCGATTTGACAGCGCAACAGCGATTTGACAGCGCAACAGCGATTAGAACTAGAGTGAAACCGCCGTCCAATATCAAAGTCGTGGATCCGATCAAGGGTGGAAGGGAAATCCACACTCCAAGTCAGGGGGCTTGAACAAGGAGCTGGCAAAGAAAAAACACCAAAAATTAATCCACGAAATAATAACCTCATAAATATTCAGGTTCAAATATTAAAAACCATCAGACGTTTGAAAAAGTAAATTTCATGGAGGGATAATGAGCACTTACATTGCTGCTATAAAAAGTACTACTTGAACTATGCAGTCACACAATAACGGTATATTGATCTGTGAATCACCTTCCGCATAAGCAACAATGATCAAATTTCTAAACAAAACACGTTACCAAATATGAACATTTAACTGGAACAAACAGAAATAATTAAGTTACACGGATTTTTCTATATACCACGCACACTCCCTTCACTTTACACTAGTCACAAAAAGTACTGACTCACTATTAATTTTAGTTTTCTTAACTGAAAAATACAGTCTATGTTAAATGAGCGGCAATGCCTATAAGTTACATCACCTGGTTAGGAATGTAGTTTTGGGGAAAATTTAGTTGACGAATGGTCACATCAAAAAATAAGAAATAAAAATACACCTATTTTTTATTAGAATTAAGATACCGATTATTACATTGAACAATAATATCTAGAAATAAAAATAAATCGAATACGAACGATCAAGAAAATCCTTTCTCTTTCGACCATAAAACATATTCAGATGTATTGTAACATTACATTTTCTGATTAATTTTTTATATTGTTCTAATAATCTAATTGAACCACATTTGGTACACCACACATTGACTTAACCTCAATTTGTACCTACAAAGTAATGAAAACAGACGAAATTTCCCACTTCAATTTTTCAAAACTAGACTCTTTGTGTATTTTGTGATATTCTTTGAAACTAATTATGAATCAAACTAAATAATAACTACAGAAAACATAACCACAATGAAGAACTGTATGGATTTCTTTCTTTTAGAGGTTCACCGTTCAGTTCACTCTATCGGTATGTTGGTGAACTTTGTTTACCATTTTATCTACAGTAGCGAGCATAAGTTAAGGGACAATAAAAAAAATTCAACATTTTCGTTTATTGCAAAAGAACTAGACAACGAAAATACGTGAAACTTAACAACAATAAAGGTACACTTACTGTGGGTATGTGGTAGAAATATTAGCAAAATCAAACAAATATATACCAAAATATTTAATTATTGCCATCAGAGGACGAAAAAGATACCGAGCAAAAGTTAAGGAACAGTTATTAATAAACGGGTATAAACTGAATAATCTTTGTTTGAAAGACTGTTTCAATATATTAAATTGTTACTAAAGGTCATCAAATTATTGGAACAAAATTATCGCCGCCATTACACCTGCTACTTGGAAAAAAGTATCTCTCTGTGAAAAACCCCTATTTTTTTATTTTTTACCATCACAAGGATGGAAAGTCACTTTCTGAAATTAAAAGCATCATATAAAGATCTAAGAGTGTTGTGCATCACAATGTTAATCCTTTTTAAAGAGTGTGCTTCAATTATTACAAAACGAGAATCAGGAAGACCATCAAAAACTACCCCCAGAAAGGATCGTGCCATGGTGAGACTGTGCATAAAGGACCGTTTCAAGACTACTGCAGGTATTTTTCGCAAAATGAGTGAAACGCATGATCTCAATGTGTCCAGATTCAAAGTTAATAGAAGTTTGAACAGAGTAGTATTGAAAGCCTGGATGCTGTATCGAAGCCTGTGATATCGAAAAAGAACCGAACTGTAAGGCTGCAGTTTGCCAAGGAGCATGTCGTTTTGTCGAAGGAGCAGCGGTCCATGGTTGATTTCAGCGACGAATCTGGGATCGGAAGTAACATCAGAAAGCACGTTCGAGGTAATGTCGGTGAAATCTGTACCTCGAGTTCATTAAGCAAACTGTGAGACTTAAAGACGACAGCATGATGGTCTGGGGTATCATCTCTGCAGCGGGAACAGGCCCAATTGTTCGTGTGCATAGATTGGTCAATGCTGCAGTGTATACGCAACTTCTCATCCACCATTGCATTCCATATTCGCAATCAATTGATACTCAGCCACGCATTTTGATGCAAGACAATTCTCCTTTTCACACAGCTAAATCTGTGAAAGCATACATAGAAAGTAAATGAGTTTCTCTTATAAGCTGGCCTGCTCAGAGCCCCGAATTGAACCCAATTGAAAACATTTGGAAGGTAATTGGTGATGGTGCTCAAGAACGCAATCCCAAAAACTTAGGATTAACTGTGGTGATTCCTGAAAGAAGAGTGACAGAAAATAACTCCATAATTCTGCTAAAAATTTGTTGATTCCTGTAATAATCGATGCAACGAGGTCATCAAAAATAAAAGACTCTTTACAAAATATTAATTTTGTATATCTAATTAGCAAATGGTTAGTGCAATAACAACTGTTCCTTAACTTTTGCTCGGTGTTCTTTTTGGTCTCTGATGGCAATTGTTGAATATTTAGGTAAATATTTGTTCCATCTTGCTAATATTTCTAGCAAACACTCACAGTATGTGTATCTTCATTGTTGTTAAGTTTCGCGTATTTTCGTCAACCAGTTTCTTTGCAATAAACAAAAATGTTCAACTTTTTTCACTGTCCCTTAACTTCTGCTCGCTACTGTAAATCTAGGAGTCAGAATTCATTTATGTACACTAGTATTAAATTTTGAAATGCCTTGTATCTTGATTTTCGAAGTGAACAATCCATGTTCGGTGTACAAAGCTTCATTATTTGTTAAGTACAACATTTAGTTGTGCTTCTTGTGCACGCTACGTACTATTTCTTTTGTGAGTCTTTGATGTGTACTGTTTTTGTATTTAGAAATGAAAAACTTCTTTGTATTAGTAAAGATAATTGAAACTGAGAATTTGTTTTCCAATTAAAAGTCAGTTCCTTGTAAATTTACTCAAGAAGTAACTTTTATATTGATTAAGCTTTTACTTGTATATCATTGTATTGATGATTGTTATATACTTATCGTGTGTTTAAATAGGATGCCCTTAAAGCCTCGTTGCTTACCGGGCCCTCTTTCATATTTGTAATAAATTATTCCTTGTATTGATAGATGGAGTAGGGGAGACTAAACCGACTCTTCTACTTCTTTGTAAGGGTCTTTTGAAGAAATAAATAAATAAAAATAGTTTGAAGCCAGAGTAAATAATGATATATACATACATAATGAATAAACGGTAATTGATTTATAAAAAATAAAGTCGTGTGAATAAAGTTAATAAATACATAAACACACACTGTGTAGAAACATACATTTACTTTTAACAGTCATGGAAATATGGTTAGTATTATCACTTGCATGTCACGTGACAATAGGCTTTATAATAATGTGTTCATTTTATTCTCAACAGATATGGTAATATCATCAAACTTCTGATGTTGGAAATAAAAGAAGCTAAAAAACTGGAGAAACACGCCAGAACATTCACTGCAGTGCTGAGGGAATACTTATTATCTGACTCTCGTGACTATTTTCAAGGTTTGATTTCATCTTCAAACTGTGACTCCGTCATCGTCTCAATTGTCTCTGATGTCCTGAACAAGACTGACACCGGATAATGCATATCAAACCCACAGATCCCACATCCCAAAAGGATACTGAACGAATGTTCGAATTGTATTCAAAAGGAAATATATCCTCATGGAACTTAATGCGAACATAAAAGGATAAAAGACCCCAGTGTTGAAACGCAACTGGTTGAATTATTCTATATACTGAACCTAGGTATAATAGTCTCTAAAGAGAAGAAATAGTTTAAAAACAAGTATAATTAGAATAATAAAACTAATGAGTACCTACCTAGGGTCACACAGGTAAATTGCGGTCCTTTAATTTCAAATTTAATATCACAATAAGCTCCTGCTAGATTTATTAATTTAAGTTTTTAACGTGTGGTTTGAAGGTATGATGTTTCTGTTGTAAGAGGCCACAGTTAGTTAGTGTGCCTAAGCTAGTGTGTGAAATTCGGCACTAGGACTTTTCCCCTCCGGATCATTCCCGCCGGACTTTTCCCTGCTGGATCATTCCCGCCGGACTTTTCCCCGCCAGGACTATTCCCCGCCAGGACTATTCCCTGCCGGACTTTTCCCCGCCGAATAAAATAATTGTATTTTGGGCTATTAAATTATAATTTTGATGAAACAAACCATTTTTCAATAGAAGACACATTTTATTAACAGACTTACAATGATACAGTCCTATTCTTAGCTTTGATTTCCGTATGTGTCGATATTGGTTAGTGACCAATTTCCATGCAACTAAGTTTAAAAAAATCCAAAAAATTGGCTAGTTGCAACGGCAGACTTTGATTTACAATTTAACGACAATAGATTTATTGGTCAAAACTATTTTTTTTAAAACTAATTGAAAATTCTTAATATTAAATTGTCTTCCAAGGTTTAAATTGAAAAACAATAGGCAGGGAAAAGTCCGGCGGAGAAAAGACCGGCGGGGAATAGTCTGGCGGGGAAAAGTCTGGCGGGGAATAGTCCGTTTGCCGTGAAATTCGACTGTCAAAGACGGGTTTAAATTACAGTTATCTGATATTATAAACTCCAGATATTGCCTAACTTAGTAATTGTAACGGTTAATTAAAGCAAAGTTGTACTGTGAAATCAATAATATGAAGTAACTGTTCTAATTACACCCTTGTTCAAAATTTCATAAATTTTAAAATAGGTACTAGGGTAAGTTCCGAGTTACCGGACAGTTCCATAGTATACCTACAATAACTAGTATTTAACTATAACTATAAACTAAACTCTATGATAGAAAATGTGGAACCGACCAATAACTCGAAACTCACCCTAGTTTGAGTGAAACCTACACTATTTATTGTTAACTATATTTTAACGAATTTTATAATTGTATTATAATCTAGATATTATTAAAGAATTGATTAAGTACTCTATTAAGTACTTTTTTTATTAAGTACTTCAGTAATCTACTATAATATAATAAACTTAGACAGATTAAAATGTTATAGACATGAACATATTTTCCATTTTTTAATTCTGAAATATAAACTTCATGATTTGAAGTCTCTTGGTGATTATTGCTGTTCTGATTATTAACTAACTATAACTAATATCTTTATATTAACTATTTATTCACTTACAGAAGTGTCCTTTAGAGATCAGTTTAGATAAATTTGCGCATGTTCTTTCATAGAAGAGTAACAACATAAATCTTGAAAAAATCAGAATTTTATTAAGAAATCTGGTAGGTGCAGTGTGTACTATCGCGGAAAAGTGTGTCCGTCAGCTGAAGTATGGTATTTTAGCATTTTTGACACTTCTTACTTTTTGCATATGGCAATTTAATGTGTATTACTCCGCGTTCAAAAATCCCCCATTAAGGAGGAGCCTATTGCTGGGGTAAAATGTTGGGGTAATTGGGTGAAATGGGGGATAATATATGTATCTAGAGGAGGGACGGGGGGGGGGGGGTGATTTATACTGATTTCTGACAAGTGATTAGATATTATTATTGTACTTTATAAATTAAAGTATAAACATATAGTTTCATTTGTATCATCCATGTAATATTCATTTTGAATACATGTAATTTTCTAATTTCAAATGAATAATTATAATTTTGAAATTTTCCATTCAATTAACCTTGGTATATATTTCATAGGATTTATTCTTGATTTTTTTTATGCAATTTACTTTCGACCAATTTCCGTTTTAATATTGAAACTAATAACTATTCGAATTTGAGGTAAAAGTAGATTTCTAGCTTTAGCTTTATCAAATCTCATTAATTCCAAAAATATTATTTATGACAACCATTCACACAAGAACATTAAACTAATCCTCTTCAGATATGATTTTAAATAACTTCTCTTGTTTCACACCTTTAAATTATTTGTTCGGTATAGACATTTTCTCGGTTATTATCCAAAGCTGTTCAGCGCTCAAGCTTTTTTCTTCTGTTTCGTTGCTACAACTACGCTTTTTTTGTTTCTTCTTTATTGAAGTTCTTTGTTCTTAGAGTCCATTTTAATTCATTCAACATATATGGTCAAAATGTGAAAGTTATTAAAATTAGTGTAAATGGAATTACGAAGAATTTCAATCATTTATCCTGTTCTAATTTAATGACATCTATCATCAAATTAAATGTAAATTGTTTTTCTACAGTTTATTACTACTTATAAAATAAGTAAACACCGATACTGTTTTAAAGATATTTAATTGGACAATTATTTTAGGTTATTGAATAAAAGAAAACTATTACCAAGTTGTAGCTTAATCCATTTCATTTGAAGACTTTAAATGCAGTAATTTGATGGAATTTTTTATTTCATCAGGTGATTTAATTGTTGGTATTCAGTTTGAAATTTCATGCCTAATTCACAAGCAGTTATATCATAAATCTAAAAATCTTAACATACTTCAATTTCGTAAATTTTCAATTGCAGTTATGCTTATATTTTACAAAAATTGCATCACAGTAAACTTTTATGTGTATGGAAATGAATGATGTGATCCATCTTTTATTAAACTATCTCAATTGAACGGAACATCGCTGAAGTAAATAGGAAAAAGATACAAGAGACTACGTCTCTCAAAGAGATAAACTAAAGGAAAGTTACTCTAAGAACATTAGAGTTAATGCAGTTTTGGTGAAATGGAAAAATGAATTTTTGAAGGAGCCTTCATTTGAAATAATAACCTTACTAGTAAATAAAGAAATATGGCCAAAAAGAAAAAAGGAAGGCAATTAAAGAATTTAAAGTGGAAGTCCAATAAATTCGATACAATTATTTCTAGTTAAAAAAAATTAAGCTATACATGCCAAGGATAATTAAAAAAATAATTAAATTTTATTTAAGTATTTGTAAAAATAAATAGTTAAATAGTAGTAATAACTACTTTACTGGAAGTATCAATCATAAAAAATTCAAAGAATTTAGAGTTGTATGAAACTATATAAAGAACATGAACCTACAATATAAAATAATGCAATATTACATACTATTAGGTTTTTCATAGATAGCAATAAAAATACATTTACAGCAGTAATGATAATAAATTAATATATTTTACGTTACGTGCAAATCTATACCATTTAGTTCAGTATTTTACACCCTTAAATTTAACAGAGAAATCTCGTAACAAATTAAGAGACGTAATATTGAAATCATAGATGGGTTAAGAAAATTAAATTAAAACTGAATGGATCATATAGATTAGTAGAATGGTAAGTGCAGATGAAGCAAATTGGGGGATGAAACTAGACTTCTTTCCGGTGATATAACTGGTGAGAAGAGGTCAGATGAGCACTGGTGAGAAGAGGTCAGATAAGCACTGGTGAGAAGAGGTCAGAACTCCACTGGTGAGAAGAGGTCAGATGAGCACTGGTGAGAAGAGGTCAGATGAGCAATGGTGAGAAGAGGTCAGTACTGCACTGGTGAGAAGAGGTCAGATGAGCAATGGTGAGAAGAGGTCAGATGAGCACTGGTGAGAAGAGGTCAGAACTGCACTGGTGAGAAGAGGTCAGAACTGTGATGTAATGATTTGATATATTTAGTACGTCATTAGTATGTCACTATAAATGTAAGCTTTGTAGAATGAACGAGTTAGTTCGCAGGTAGCCACCGCTCAGGAAACATCTCCTGATCACAGTTCGCAGGTAGCCACCGCTCAGAAAACATCTCTTGAGCACAGTTCGCAGGTAGCCACCGTGCAGTGAACATCCTCTAATCACAATCGCAAGTAGTGTCATTCTAGTCAACATCTTCTGATCAGTCTTGCAGTTAACTCCTTGAGTACAGACATCAACTAAAGTTTCGTGAAGTAACAACGATAGTACTTGTGATAAAACGAGAAGATTTTTAACACGTTGAAGGTGTGAATACTATTTGACAATTTTAGTGAGAAATTTAAGTATAAAAGTTAAATAAGAACAGTGACAGTAACCAGGTCACCAGTAACTGCATGGTAGTCATATACCCAGTTCGAAATTCTACACAGACGAACAAGAAGAGGAGCTGAGGAGGAATAAAAAAGATAAGTCATCCATTACTTTTGATATTATTAAATTATTAATTTTCCCAGTGCAGACGATTATCTTATTAGTAGAATATAATCAGTATTAATTTTTTTTTTCCAAACGATTGATAAAACAAGTCATAGGTAAAGTAGGATATGTGGCGATTTTTTTTTATTAAAAAATAATATATGATAATCACTAATCTTTTGTTATTTAACAAGAAAGGGGAGAGAGAGAGAGAGTTCTTGAAGTTTGAATGTGTTGTTAGGAGGCAAATTTATAGCAATTAAGTATGAGTTAAATAAGAATATGGCAACTGTCAGTTTGACTCAATTTGGAATGAAACCAGAAAGTAGGTATAAAGGAGACGGGAGAAAGAAAAAAAAGAACAATGTTTATATGAGTGATTAGTCGGTGGTTATTTGTGATACTCCGTGCACGTCACGTTAAAATTAGGGTTAAATAAAGTTTGTGGTAAGCTGAAACCATGCAGAAAGTTAATTTTTCTCAGGTAAGTTTTCGGTAAGCTGAAAACCGTATAGTAGTTAGTGGTAAGCTGAAACCATGGAGAAAGTTAATTTTTCTCAGGAAAGTTTTCGGTAAAGCTGAAACCGTAATGGAGTTTGTGGTAAGCTGAAACCATGGAGAAGTTAATTTTTCTCAGGAAAGTTTTCGGTAAAGCTGAAACCGTAATGGAGTTTGTGGTAAACTGAAACCATGGAGAAAGTTTGATTTTCTCAGGAAAGTTTTCGGTAGAACTGAAACCGTAACGTATAGTTCGTGGAAAAGCTGAAACCACAGAATCAGAGAAAGTTTGATTTTCTCAAATGAGTTATAGCGGTAAGTGAAACCGTAAAGAGGTTCGATAAAAGGTCGAACACGTTAATTAAAGAATGTTATGAGTAACCAGTGTGATATGAGTTAAGGGTTAATAACAATAACGCAAAAGTGCGATTAAAGAAACTACTATGACACTGAGTAGTGCAGTAGAGATGTATGCATGTGATTAGTAAAGTCAGTGTATCTACTGTACCAGTGGATAGGATAGTATAGATTGCTATTTTAAAAGATTAAATGTTGCTAGTGACGAAATAAATGCCATTATGTATTAATTTATCTTGCGAAAAAGCAGTTGTAATCTAGGAGTTTTCAGACAGCAGACATTGTTGACAGTTCAAAATGTCTGAGTCGGTTAATAAATAGACATCCGGTGATCCAAGTAAGTATCACGGTGTAAGAACATGAATGTGAGAAGTAAGAATGGGTCAGCATAAAAATTAAAAGCAGACACGGTTACACGAAAGGAAATGTGTGTGGAATAAAATAATATCACAATGCAAAGAGTGATAGATGTTTTATTCAGTTTATAGGATAAGAGAGTATTGCATCGATCAGCAATATTAATGAGACATTAATCAGCAAGAATGATGAGATTATAAATTAACTTACGTCTATATTTAAAATATCAATGATTTTAATATTATGAATTCGCAAAGAAAATGAAATTAAAACTGAAGAGTAAATTTGAAAATAAGTAATCACTATGGGTGATTAATAAATTATAATACAAAATATTTATGCCAGGGGTCACAAATGCTAATATTTTCTCTGTTTGCAGAATTCAAAAAACGAAGAAAGAAGAACGGACAGCAGAGGAACCATTACAGTTTTCCCATATCAAAAAGATGGAGAACGCAGATCCAACAGTTGCTGATCAAGTCATGCACGTAACGCTAGGAAGGACACCTACCTCAGCGAAGGAACCACAAATCCACACAACCACATGAAACCACATACCACATATAAGTTATCAAGAACTTTAATAGCTTTTTAATGATCAGCAGATTAACAAGGAATCACTGAATCAAAACAAAAAGCACCAATGCAGAATTTATATTATTATTTTAATTGATGACTCAGCTTGTTTATTTAATAGAAGCACGCGGTCTATTAGGTGAGCATATTAATTGAATACAGATGAATTAATATTCATACTGTGAATATTTAGAAGTGAATATTTGTGAATATTTAAACGTGAATATTTAAAAATAAATTTTTTTAAATTTTGAAAAACTAATTAGATTTTGATGATTAGAAAATTTTAGAGTCAAAATAAATTATAAAACTTTAAATTTTTCTGAAGAATGAATTTAATAGTAAATTTAATTCAATAAAATAATTAAAAAATATAAATTCTATTTTTTAACGGATGGATGTTAATTTTAATTGCATGATTGTTGAATTTTTTAGAATATTTTAATCAGCAATATTTTTTATAATTGCTTTTAAAATAAAACGACACAGAATTTGAATGAAAATAAGGAATTTCATATAATGTTTATGATGTAATATGTTTATTAAAAATAATTTTTTTAACAAATTTATAATCATGTCAGAAAACGTCAAAATTGTTAATTTACGAATAATTAAGGTACTTTGTTTAATTTTAGTGTGACACTTAATATTTGTTTGGAAAGTAAAATAATTTTATTTATTAAAAATGAATTGAATCAAATGAAATTTTACAAGTTAATTTGAAATAATTTTTTTGATGATTTAAAGCAAAAATGTCACTATATGTTAATTTCAGTTTTGATGTGTATTCATACTATTTTTTAGGTTATATGTAAGTTTGAAATATTTTATATACATAGTATATTTTCTTTTTTGGATTTCTGAAGACTCTATTTAATATCGACATTCAGAAATAAAAAGAGGGGAAGAAAGGAATTATTAGAAATAGAATTAAACCATTAATAAATGTTTAAAATTCTTGCAGTTATAGGTTTGATGTTTATGATTGTTCAATTTGAATTTTAGAATTTTTCTTATCATGTGGCAAAGATCTTATTTTCTTCGTTGTAGCAGACAGTAAATTAGCTGTTGTCTTAAAAGGACCTTCTACGACTCCTTTGATGATACTGGGGTTGATCTGTGGACCCAATATCGTTAAATACATTGATGTATTCATAAGATCTTTTGCGTGATTTTTTAATTTAAGTGTGAATGAATCATCACTTTCAGTTGCTGTCCTTATTGGAAATTTGGCGTTCATTGTGTCGTCATTCAAAATAAAGTCCGTGACCTCTCCTATCTTTTCTAATGTACTTAAGATGTCACTGGCAGCTGTAGTTTCATCCTTCAATTTATTAGTGTATAATTCATGACATACACTGTAGATATCCTTGCTGTCTTTCTGCACATATATGTCTTCTAGTACCGTGCAGATCTCCTGGTATGTGCTATCTTTAAATGTTTTACCATTAACAACGTTATTAACAGTAATTTGAAAATCTCCTAGCTTGCAATCAGCGCTTCTGAATAGGATTTTCTTCTTTTCTGCATCATCTTTATCCCCTAAGCTGGATATATGATTATTTAATAGGCTGAGATGCTGACGAAACGTGTTCTTCTCCTCGAAAGCTGGATCCTCTGGCCTTCTTCTTCCTCTGAATATCGGCAATGAATCCGAATTTATGATCGTCGTACTCCGACTTTTAATTATCTCCTGGAGTTGAGCTTGTGTCAATTCAACCGACATTTTGGGGGGTTTTTTGGGGGTTGTTTTGGGGGTTGTTTTGGGGGATGTTTTGGGTGGTGTTTTGGGTGGTGACTTGGGGGGTGATTTGGGGGGTGATTTGGGCTGTTTAGTTTTCTGTACTCTGGGCTTGGTACGTCTCCCAGATCTAAGTTCTACAGCCTCAGCATTAATCGCTTCGTCCTCTGAGGTTGGCATGTGTTTCCTATCCTATTGATGTGTTATTGTGTACTTAAACAAGTGTAATGCACGTGTAATCACAAATTATGAAAAAGGAAGAAAAAATAATAGGCTATCAAAAAAAATAATAATAATAAAAAATAATAATCCGTCAAACATTAAAAAATAATCATTCAAATAATAAATAATAAATGAAATATAATTTAATATAGAGCAATATTTGTTAAATCAATAAATATAAAATATTTATACTACCTTTCAATTAGTAGAATGGTAAGTGCAGATGAAGCAATTTGGGGGATGAAACTAGACTTCTTTCCGGTGATATAACTGGTGAGAAGAGGTCAGATGAGCACTGGTGAGAAGAGGTCAGATAAGCACTGGTGAGAAGAGGTCAGAACTGCACTGGTGAGAAGAGGTCAGATGAGCACTGGTGAGAAGAGGTCAGATGAGCAATGGTGAGAAGAGGTCAGTACTGCACTGGTGAGAAGAGGTCAGATGAGCAATGGTGAGAAGAGGTCAGATGAGCACTGGTGAGAAGAGGTCAGAACTGCACTGGTGAGAAGAGGTCAGAACTGCACTGGTGAGAAGAGGTCAGATGAGCAATGGTGAGAAGAGGTCAGTACTGCACTGGTGAGAAGAGGTCAGATGAGCAATGGTGAGAAGAGGTCAGATGAGCACTGGTGAGAAGAGGTCAGATGAGCACTGGTGAAAAGAGGTCAGAACTGCACTGGTGAGAAGAGGTCAGAACTGCACTGGTGAGAAGAGGTCAGATAAGCACTGGTGAGAAGAGGTCAGAACTGCACTGGTGAGAAGAGGTCAGAACTGCACTGGTGAGAAGAGGTCAGATGAGCAATGGTGAGAAGAGGTCAGTACTGCACTGGTGAGAAGAGGTCAGATGAGCAATGGTGAGAAGAGGTCAGATGAGCACTGGTGAGAAGAGGTCAGATGAGCACTGGTGAAAAGAGGTCAGAACTGCACTGGTGAGAAGAGGTCAGAACTGCACTGGTGGGAAGAGGTCAGATGAGCAATGGTGAGAAGAGGTCAGTACTGCACTGGTGAGAAGAGGTCAGATGAGCAATGGTGAGAAGAGGTCATATGAGCACTGGTGAGAAGAGGTCAGATGAGCACTGGTGAAAAGAGGTCAGAACTGCACTGGTGAGAAGAGGTCAGTACTGTACTGGTGAGAAGAGGTCAGAACTGCACTGGTGAGAAGAGGTCAGAACTGCACTGGTGAGAAGAGGTCAGATGAGCACTGGTGAGAAGAGGTCAGAACTGCACTGGTGAGAAGAGGTCAGATGAGCACTGGTGAGAAGAGGTCAGATGAGCACTGGTGAAAAGAGGTCAGAACTGCACTGGTGAGAAGAGGTCAGAACTGCACTGGTGAGAAGAGGTCAGAACTGCACTGGTGAGAAGAGGTCAGATGAGCAATGGTGAGAAGAGGTCAGATGAGCACTGGTGAGAAGAGGTCAGATGAGCACTGGTGAAAAGAGGTCAGAACTGCACTGGTGAGAAGAGGTCAGTACTGTACTGGTGAGAAGAGGTCAGTACTGCACTGGTGAGAAGAGGTCAGATGAGCAATGGTGAGAAGAGGTCAGATGAGCACTGGTGAGAAGAGGTCAGATGAGCACTGGTGAAAAGAGGTCAGAACTGCACTGGTGAGAAGAGGTCAGTACTGTACTGGTGAGAAGAGGTCAGTACTGCACTGGTGAGAAGAGGTCAGATGAGCAATGGTGAGAAGAGGTCAGATGAGCACTGGTGAGAAGAGGTCAAATGAGCACTGGTGAAAAGAGGTCAGAACTGCACTGGTGAGAAGAGGTCAGTACTGTACTGGTGAGAAGAGGTCAGAACTGCACTGGTGAGAAGAGGTCAGAACTGCACTGGTGAGAAGAGGTCAGATGAGCACTGGTGAGAAGAGGTCAGAACTGCACTGGTGAGAAGAGGTCAGATGAGCACTGGTGAGAAGAGGTCAGATGAGCACTGGTGAAAAGAGGTCAGAACTGCACTGGTGAGAAGAGGTCAGAACTGCACTGGTGAGAAGAGGTCAGAACTGCACTGGTGAGAAGAGGTCAGATGAGCAATGGTGAGAAGAGGTCAGATGAGCACTGGTGAGAAGAGGTCAGATGAGCACTGGTGAAAAGAGGTCAGAACTGCACTGGTGAGAAGAGGTCAGATGAGCAATGGTGAGAAGAGGTCAGTACTGCACTGGTGAGAAGAGGTCAGATGAGCAATGGTGAGAAGAGGTCAGATGAGCACTGGTGAGAAGAGGTCAGATGAGCACTGGTGAAAAGAGGTCAGAACTGCACTGGTGAGAAGAGGTCAGTACTGTACTGGTGAGAAGAGTTCAGTACTGCACTGGTGAGAAGAGGTCAGAACTGCACTGGTGAGAAGAGGTCAGATGAGCACTGGTGAGAAGAGGTCAGAACTGCACTGGTGAGAAGAGGTCAGATGAGCACTGGTGAGAAGAGGTCAGATGAGCACTGGTGAAAAGAGGTCAGAACTGCACTGGTGAGAAGAGGTCAGAACTGCACTGGTGAGAAGAGGTCAGAACTGCACTGGTGAGAAGAGGTCAGAACTGCACTGGTGAGAAGAGGTCAGATGAGCACTGGTGAGAAGAGGTCAGAACTGCACTGGTGAGAAGAGGTCAGATGAGCACTGGTGAGAAGAGGTCAGATGAGCACTGGTGAAAAGAGGTCAGAACTGCACTGGTGAGAAGAGGTCAGAACTGCACTGGTGAGAAGAGGTCAGATGAGCACTGGTGAAAAGAGGTCAGAACTGCACTGGTGAGAAGAGGTCAGAACTGCACTGGTGAGAAGAGGTCAGAACTGCACTGGTGAGAAGAGGTCAGATGAACACTGGTGAGAAGAGGTCAGATGAGCACTGGTGAGAAGAGGTCAGATGAGCACTGGTGAGAAGAGGTCAGATGAACACTGGTGAGAAGAGGTCAGATGAGCACTGGTGAGAAGAGGTCAGATGAGCACTGGTGAGAAGAGGTCAGATGAACACTGGTGAGAAGAGGTCAGATGAGCACTGGTGAGAAGAGGTCAGAACTGCACTGGTGAGAAGAGGTCAGATGAACACTGGTGAGAAGAGGTCAGTACTGCACTGGTGAGAAGAGGTCAGATGAGCACTGGTGAGAAGAGGTCAGAACTGCACTGGTGAGAAGAGGTCAGTACTGTACTGGTGGGAAGAGGTCAGATGAGCACTGGTGAGAAGAGGTCAGAACTGCACTGGTGAGAAGAGGTCAGAACTGCACTGGTGAGAAGAGGTCAGATGAGCACTGGTGAGAAGAGGTCAGATGAGCACTGGTGAGAAGAGGTCAGATGAGCACTGGTGAGAAGTGGTCAGAACTGCACTGGTGAGAAGAGGTCAGAACTGCACTGGTGAGAAGAGGTCAGAACTGCACTGGTGAGAAGAGGTCAGAACTGCACTGGTGAGAAGAGGTCAGAACTGCACTGGTGAGAAGAGGTCAGATGAGCAATGGTGAGAAGAGGTCAGATGAGCAATGGTGAGAAGAGGTCAGATGAGCACTGGTGAGAAGAGGTCAGAACTGCAGTGGTGAGAAGAGGTCAGTACAGCACTGGTGAGAAGAGATCAGAACTGCAGTGGTGAGAAGAGGTCAGAACTGCACTGGTGAGAAGAGGTCAGATGAGCACTGGTGAGAAGAGGTCAGATGAGCACTGGTGAGAAGAGGTCAGAAACGAATTGCTACCAAATTGTAACAAATTGCTACCAAATTGTAACAAATTGCTACCAAATTGTAACAAATTGCTACCAAATTGTAACAAATTGTAACAAATCGCTACCAAATTGTAACAAATCGCTACCAAATCGTAAAAAATTGCTACCAAATTGTAACAAATTGTAACAAATTGCTACCAAATTGTAACAAATTGCTACCAAATTGTAACAAATTGCTACCAAATTGTAACAAATTGCTACCAAATCGTAACAAATTGCAACCAAATTGTAACAAATCGCTACCAAATTGTAACAAATTGCTACCAAATTGTAACAAATTGCTACCAAATTGTAACAAATTGCTACCAAATTGTAACAAATTGCTATCAAATTGTAACAAATTGTAACAAATTGTAACAAATTGTAACAAATTGTAACAAATTGCTACCAAATTGTAACAAATTGTAACAAATTGTAACAAATTGTAACAAATTGTAACAAATTGCTACCAAATTGTAACAAATTGCTACCAAATTGTAACAAATTGTAACAAATTGCTACCAAATTGTAACGAATTGCTACCAAATTGTAACAAATTGCTACCAAATTGTAACAAATTGCTACCAAATTGTAACAAATTGCTACCAAATTGTAACAAATTGCTACGAAATTGTAACAAATTGCTACCAAATTGTAACAAATTGCTACCAAATTGTAACAAATTGCTACCAAATTGTAACAAATTGCTACCAAATTGTAACAAATTGCTACCAAATTGTAACAAATTGCTACCAAATTGTAACAAATTGCTACCAAATTGTAACAAATTGCTACCAAATTGTAACAAATTGCTACCAAATTGTAACAAATTGCTACCAAATTGTAACAAATTGCTATCAAATTGTAACAAATTGCTACCAAATTGTAACAAATTGCTACCAAATAGTAACAAATTGCTACCAAATTGTAACAAATTGCTACCAAATTGTAACAAATTGCTACCAAATTGTAACAAATCGCTACCAAATTGTAACAAATTGTAACAAATCGCTACCAAATTGTAACAAATTGCTACCAAATTGTAACAAATCGCTACCAAATTGTAACAAATTGCTACCAAATTGTAACAAATTGCTACCAAATTGTAACAAATTGCTACCAAATTGTAACAAATTGTAACAAATTGTAACAAATTGCTACCAAATTGTAACAAATTGCTACCAAATTGTAACAAATTGCTATCAAATTGTAACAAATTGCTACCAAATTGTAACAAATTGCTACCAAATTGTAACAAATTGCTACCAAATTGTAACAAATTGCTACCAAATTGTAACAAATTGTAACAAATTGCTACCAAATTGTAACAAATTGCTACCAAATTGTAACAAATCGCTACCAAATTGTAACAAATTGCTACCAAATTGTAACAAATTGCTACCAAATTGTAACAAATTGCTACCAAATTGTAACAAATTGCTACCAAATTGTAACAAATTGTAACAAATTGCTACCAAATTGTAACAAATCGCTACCAAATTGTAACAAATTGCTACCAAATTGTAACAAATTGCTACCAAATTGTAACAAATTGCTACCAAATTGTAACAAATTGCTATCAAATTGTAACAAATTGCTACCAAATTGTAACAAATTGCTACCAAATTGTAACAAATTGCTACCAAATTGTAACAAATTGCTACCAAATTGTAACAAATTGCTACCAAATTGTAACAAATTGTAACAAATTGCTACCAAATTGTAACAAATTGCTACCAAATTGTAACAAATCGCTACCAAATTGTAACAAATTGCTACCAAATTGTAACAAATTGCTACCAAATTGTAACAAATTGCTACCAAATTGTAACAAATTGCTACCAAATTGTAACAAATTGCTACCAAATTGTAACAAATTGCTACCAAATTGTAACAAATTGCTACCAAATGATAACAAATTGCTACCAAATGGTAACAAATTGCTACCAAATTGTAACAAATCGCTACCAAATTGTAACAAATTGCTACCAAATTGTAACAAATTGCTACCAAATTGTAACAAATTGCTACCAAATTGTAACAAATTGCTACCAAATTGTAACAAATTGCTACCAAATTGTAACAAATTGCTACCAAATTGTAACAAATTGCTACCAAATTGTAACAAATTGCTACCAAATTGTAACAAATTGCTACCAAATTGTAACAAATTGCTACCAAAGTGTAACAAATTGTAACAAATTGCTACCAAATTGTAACAAATTGCTACCAAATTGTAACAAATTGCTACCAAATTGTAACAAACTGCTACCAAATTGTAACAAATTGCTACCAAATTGTAACAAATTGTAACAAATCGAAACCAAATTGTAACAAATTGCTACCAAATTGTAACAAATCGCTACCAAATTGTAACAAATTGTAACAAATTGCTACCAAATTGTAACAAATTGCTACCAAATTGTAACAAATCGCTACCAAATTGTAACAAATTGTAACAAATTGCTACCAAATTGTAACAAATTGCTACCAAATTGTAACAAATCGCTACCAAATTGTAACAAATTGTAACAAATCGCTACCAAATTGTAACAAATCGCTACCAAATTGTAACAAATTGCTACCAAATTGTAACAAACTGCTACCAAATTGTAACAAATTGCTACCAAATTGTAACAAATTGTAACAAATCGCTACCAAATTGTAACAAATTGCTACATAATTGTAACAAATTGCTACCAAATTGTAACAAATTTCTACCAAATTGTAACAAATTGTAACAAATTGCTACCAAATTGTAACAAATTGCTACCAAATTGTAACAAATCGCTACCAAATTGTAACAAATTGCTACCAAATTGTAACAAATTGCTACCAAATTGTAACAAATTGCTACCAAATTGTAACAAATTGTAACAAATTGCTACCAAATTGTAACAAATTGCTATCAAATTGTAACAAATTGTAACAAATTGTAACAAATTGCTACCAAATTGTAACAAATTGCTACCAAATTGTAACAAATTGCTACCAAATTGTAACAAATTGCTACCAAATTGTAACAAATTGCTACCAAATTGTAACAAATTGCTACCAAATTGTAACAAATCGCTACCAAATTGTAACAAATCGCTACCAAATTGTAACAAATTGTAACAAATCGCTACCAAATTGTAACAAATTGCTACCAAATTGTAACAAATCGCTACCAAATTGTAACAAATTGCTACCAAATTGTAACAAATTGCTACCAAATTGTAACAAATTGCTACCAAATTGTAACAAATTGCTACCAAATTGTAACAAATTGCTACCAAATTGTAACAAATTGCTACCAAATTGTAACAAATTGCTATCAAATTGTAACAAATTGTAACAAATTGTAACAAATTGCTACCAAATTGTAACAAATTGCTACCAAATTGTAACAAATTGTAACAAATCGCTACCAAATTGTAACAAATTGCTACCAAATTGTAACAAATCGCTACCAAATTGTAACAAATCGCTACCAAATTGTAACAAATTGTAACAAATCGCTACCAAATTGTAACAAATTGCTACCAAATTGTAACAAATCGCTACCAAATTGTAACAAATTGCTACCAAATTGTAACAAATTACTACCAAATTGTAACAAATTGCTACCAAATTGTAACAAATCGCTACCAAATTGTAACAAATTGCTACCAAATTGTAACAAATTACTACCAAATTGTAACAAATTGCTACCAAATTGTAACAAATTGCTACCAAATTGTAACAAATTGCTACCAAATTGTAACAAATTGCTACCAAATTGTAACAAATTGCTACCAAATTGTAACAAATCGCTACCAAATTGTAACAAATTGCTACCAAATTGTAACAAATTGTAACAAATTGCTACCAAATTGTAACAAATTGCTACCAAATTGTAACAAATTGTAACAAATTGCTACCAAATTGTAACAAATCGCTACCAAATTGTAACAAATTGCTACCAAATTGTAACAAATTGCTACCAAATTGTAACAAATTGTAACAAATTGCTACCAAATTGTAACAAATCGCTACCAAATTGTAACAAATTGCTACCAAATTGTAACAAATCGCTACCAAATTGTAACAAATTGCTACCAAATTGTAACAAATTGTAACAAATTGCTACCAAATTGTAACAAATTGCTACCAAATTGTAACAAATCGCTACCAAATTGTAACAAATCGCTACCAAATTGTAACAAATCGCTACCAAATTGTAACAAATTGCTACCAAATTGTAACAAATCGCTACCAAATTGTAACAAATTGCTACCAAATTGTAACAAATTGCTACCAAATTGTAACAAATTGCTACCAAATTGTAACAAATTGCTATCAAATTGTAACAAATTGCTACCAAATTGTAACAAATTGCTACCAAATTGTAACAAATTGTAACAATTTGTAACAAATTGTAACAATTTGTAACAAATTGCTACCAAATTGTAACAAATTGCTACCAAATTGTAACAAATTGTAACAAATCGCTACCAAATTGTAACAAATTGCTACCAAATTGTAACAAATCGCTACCAAATTGTAACAAATCGCTACCAAATTGTAACAAATTGTAACAAATCGCTACCAAATTGTAACAAATTGCTACCAAATTGTAACAAATCGCTACCAAATTGTAACAAATTGCTACCAAATTGTAACAAATTACTACCAAATTGTAACAAATTGCTACCAAATTGTAACAAATTGCTACCAAATTGTAACAAATTGCTACCAAATTGTAACAAATTACTACCAAATTGTAACAAATTGCTACCAAATTGTAACAAATTGCTACCAAATTGTAACAAATTGCTACCAAATTGTAACAAATTGCTACCAAATTGTAACAAATTGCTACCAAATTGCAGTGAATCGCTAAAAAAGGATCTCCTGTAGAATGCGCACCCCAGCACGGTTTGGGGTGCTGATTCTACAGGAGTGATTCTATCAAAAAGAGACGCTTTTTCAATACAATTTTTAGTGTGGATGAAAAAAGCTAATCTGGAATTATAGTTTTTCAACATTTTAACCTCATTGATTGATGTTGAGGTTCAGCATCGAAATCACCAACACGAGGTTTGTTATCACCTGCGATAAGAGAATAGATAAGGAAGTAAGGTGTTCATCATCACCTCAGACCTAACTAAAGTCTGCACTACTGAAAGTAGTTATTATTTGCAGTACATGTGACTTTTGAGTGTTTAACCTTTTGATCCGTAATGTCAAGTACTTCCAGAGTCATCAGAATTAGAACATTTGAATGTTAAACACCGGTAAATAATAACTCGTGACTTGGTACTGAACTCTATCTTCGTTAGCCGTGAGTGACTGAAGTAACGACAGTCCTCTGGTCTACAAATTAACTCTAACAATTATATTATCTATTCAATGATATTTTCTTCAAA
Source organism: Caprella mutica (assembly GCA_947561585.1). Classification (NCBI taxonomy): domain Eukaryota; kingdom Metazoa; phylum Arthropoda; class Malacostraca; order Amphipoda; family Caprellidae; genus Caprella; species Caprella mutica. Next base: position 83,462 of record CANNZV010000819.1, on the reverse strand, counting down.
TATTTGATATATAAAGTCTTTTTATTGGTCAATGTAATTAATTTAGTGTATTGAATAATGTTTGTTGTATTGTTTAATATATTGGCCAATGGTAATTAATGTTAGTTTTAGTTGATGTTTGATGTCTTCTATTCACTTACCAACATTAGGATGAACAGACGTCACTTGCTCATGCAATGTCCTGATATTGTTCAACAATAGCACATTAACAATAGCCCAATAACAATAGCACATTAACAATAGCCCAATAACAATAGCCTAATAACAATAGCCAAATAACAATAGCCCAATAACAATAGCCCAATAACAATAGCCCAATAACAATAGCCCAATAACAATAGCCCAATAACAATAGCCCAATAACAATAGCCCAATAACAATAGCACATTAACAATAGCACATTAACAATAGCCAAATAACAATAGCACAATAACAATAGCCAAATAACAATAGCCCAACAACAATAGCCAAATAACAATAGCCCAACAACAATAGCCCAACAACAATAGCCCAACAACAGTAGCCAAATAACAATAGCCCAATAACAATAGCCCAATAGCAATAGCCCAACAACAATAGCCAAATAACAATAGCCAAACAACAATAGCCAAATAACAATAGCCAAATAACAATAGCCAAATAACAATAGCCCAATAACAATAGCCCAATAACAATAGCCAAATAACAATAGCCAAATAACAATAGCCCAATAACAATAGCCCAATAACAATAGCCCAATAACAATAGCCCAATAACAATAGCCCAATAACAATAGCCCAATAACAATAGCCCAATAACAATAGCCCAATAACAATAGCCCAATAATAATAGCCCAATAACAATAGCCCAATAACAATAGCCAAATAACAATAGCCAAATAACAATAGCCCAATAACAATAGCCCAATAACAATAGCCAAATAATAATAGCCCAATAACAATAGCCCAATAACAATAGCCAAATAACAATAGCCAAATAACAATAGCCCAATAACAATAGCCCAATAACAATAGCACATTAACAATAGCCAAATAACAATAGCCAAATAACAATAGCACATTAACAATAGCAAATTAACAATAGCACATTAACAGTAGCACATTAACAATAGCACATTAACAATAGCACATTAACAATAGCAAATTAACAATAGCCCAATAACAATAGCACAATAACAATAGCCCAATAACAATAGCCCAATAACAATAGCACATTAACAATAGCCCAATAACAATAGCACATTAACAATAGCCCAATAACAAGAGCCCAATCACAATAGCACAATAACAATAGCCCAATAACAATAGCACATTAACAATAGCCCAATAACAATAGCCCAATAACAATAGCACAATAACAATAGCCCAGTAACAATAGCACATTAACAATAGCCCAATAACAATAGCACATTAACAATAGCCCAATAACAATAGCCCAATAACAATAGCCCAATAACAATAGCACAATAACAATAGCCCAGTAACAATAGCACAATAACAATAGCCCAGTAACAATAGCACATTAACAATAGCCCAATAACAATAGCCCAATAACAATAGCCCAATAACAATAGCACAATAACAATAGCCCAGTAACAATAGCACAATAACAATAGCCCAGTAACAATAGCACATTAACAATAGCCCAATAACAATAGCCAAATAACAATAGCACATTAGCAATAGCCAAATAACAATAGCCCAATAACAATAGCCAAATAACAATAGCACATTAACAATAGCCCAATAACAATAGCCCAATAACAATTGCCCAATAACAATTGCCCAATAACAATTGCCCAATAACAATAGCCCAATAACAATAGCACATTAACAATAGCCCAATAACAATAGCCAAATAACAATAGCCCAATAACAATAGCCCAATAACAATAGCCAAATAACAATAGCACATTAACAATAGCCAAATAACAATAGCACATTAACAATAGCCCAATAACAATAGCCCAATAACAATTGCCCAATAACAATTGCCCAATAACAATAGCCCAATAACAATAGCACATTAACAATAGCCCAATAACAATAGCCAAATAACAATAGCCCAATAACAATAGCCCAATAACAATAGCACATTAACAATAGCCCAATAACAATAGCCCAATAACAATTGCCCAATAACAATTGCCCAATAACAATAGCCCAATAACAATAGCACATTAACAATAGCCCAATAACAATAGCCAAATAACAATAGCCCAATAACAATAGCCCAATAACAATAGCCCAATAACAATAGCCCAATAACAATAGCACATTAACAATAGCCCAATAACAATAGCACATTAACAATAGCACATTAACAATATCCCAATAACAATAGCACATTAACAATAGCCCAATAACAATAGCCAAATAACAATAGCCAAATAACAATAGCCTAATAACAATAGCCCAACAACAATAGCCCAATAACAATAGCCAAATAACAATAGCCTAATAACAATAGCCCAATAACAATAGCCCAATAACAATAGCCAAATAACAATAGCCCAATAAAAATAGCCTAATGACAATAGCCAAATAACAATAACCCAATAACAATAGCCCAATAACAATAGCCCAATAACAATAGCCCAATAACAATAGCCCAATAACAATAGCCCAATAACAATAGCCAAATAACAATATCCCAATAACAATAGCCCAATAACAATAGCCCAATAACAATAGCCAAATAACAATAGCCCAATAACAATAGCCCAATAACAATAGCCCAATAACAATAGCCAAATAACAATAACCCAATAACAATAGCCTAATGACAATAGCCAAATAACAATAACCCAATAACAATAGCCCAATAACAATAGCCCAATAACAATAGCCCAATAACAATAGCCAAATAACAATAGCCCAATAACAATAGCCCAATAACAATAGCCCAATAACAATAGCCAAATAACAATAGCCCAATAACAATAGCCCAATAACAATAGCCCAATAACAATAGCACATTAGCAATAGCCAAATAGCAATAGCCCAATAACAATAGCCAAATAACAATAGCCCAATAACAATAACCCAATAACAATAGCCCAATAACAATAGCCCAATAACAATAGCACATTAACAATAGCCAAATAACAATAGCCCAATAACAATTGCCCAATAACAATTCCCCAATAACAATAGCCCAATAACAATAGCCTAATGACAATAGCCAAATAACAATAACCCAATAACAATAGCCCAATAACAATAGCCCAATAACAATAGCCCAATAACAATAGCCAAATAACAATAGCCCAATAACAATAGCCCAATAACAATAGCCCAATAACAATAGCCAAATAACAATAGCCCAATAACAATAGCCCAATAACAATAGCCCAATAACAATAGCACATTAGCAATAGCCAAATAACAATAGCCCAATAACAATAGCCAAATAACAATAGCCCAATAACAATAACCCAATAACAATAGCCCAATAACAATAGCCCAATAACAATAGCACATTAACAATAGCCAAATAACAATAGCCCAATAACAATTGCCCAATAACAATTCCCCAATAACAATAGCCCAATAACAATAGCACATTAACAATAGCCCAATAACAATAGCACATTAACAATAGCCCAATAACAATAGCACATTAACAATAGCACGTTAACAATAGCCAAATAACAATAGCCCAATAACAATTGCCCAATAACAATTCCCCAATAACAATAGCCCAATAACAATAGCACATTAACAATAGCCCAATAACAATAGCACATTAACAATAGCCCAATAACAATAGCACATTAACAATAGCACGTTAACAATAGCCCAATAACAATAGCAAATTAACAATAGCCCAATAACAATAGCCCAATAACAATAGCCCAATAACAATAGCCCAATAACAATAGCCAAATAACAATAGCCCAATAACAATAGCCTAATGACAATAGCCAAATAACAATAACCCAATAACAATAGCCCAATAACAATAGCCCAATAACAATAGCCAAATAACAATAGCCCAATAACAATAGCCCAATAACAATTGCCCAATAACAATTCCCCAAAAACAATAGCCCAATAACAATAGCACATTAACAATAGCCCAATAACAATAGCACATTAACAATAGCATAATAACAATAGCACATTAACAATAGCCCAATAACAATAGCACATTAACAATAGCACATTAACAATAGCCCAATAACAATAGCCCAATAACAATAGCCCAATAACAATAGCCCAATAACAATAGCCCAATAACAATAGCACAATAACAATAGCCCAATAACAATAGCCCAATAACAATAGCCCAATAACAATAGCCCAATAACAATAGCCAAATAACAATAGCCAAATAACAATAGCCCAATAACAATAGCCCAATAACAATAGCCCAATAACAATAGCCCAATAACAATAGCACAATAACAATAGCCCAATAACAATAGCCCAATAACAATAGCCCAATAACAATAGCCCAATAACAATAGCCAAATAACAATAGCCCAATAACAATAGCCCAATAACAATAGCCCAATAACAATAGCCCAATAACAATAGCCCAATAACAATAGCCCAATAACAATAGCCCAATAACAATAGCCCAATAACAATAGCCCAATAACAATAGCCCAATAACAATAGCACAATAACAATAGCCCAATAACAATAGCCCAATAACAATAGCCCAATAACAATAGCAAAATAACAATAGCCCAATAACAATAGCCCAATAACAATAGCCCAATAACAATAGCCCAATAACAATAGCCCAATAACAATAGCCAAATAACAATAGCCCAATAACAATAGCCCAATAACAATAGCCCAATAACAATAGCCAAATAACAATTGCCCAATAACAATAGCACATTAACAATAGCCCAATAACAATAGCCCAATATTAATTGCCCAATAACAATAGCACATTAACAATAGCCCAATAACAATAGCCCAATAACAATAGTCCAATAACAATAGCCAAATAACAATTGCCCAATAACAATAGCCAGATAACAATAGCCAAATAACAATAGCACATTAACAATAGCCCAATAACAATAGCCCAATAACAATAGCCCAATAACAATAGCCAAATAACAATAGCACATTAACAATAGCCAAATAACAATAGCCCAATAACAATAACCCAATAACAATAGCCCAATAACAATAGCCAAATAACAATAGCCAAATAACAATAGCCAAATAACAATAGCCAAATAACAATAGCACAATAACAATAGCCCAATAACAATAGCCAAATAACAATAGCCCAATAACAATAGCCAAATAACAATAGCCCAATAACAATAGCCCAATAACAATAGCCAAATAACAATAGCACATTAACAATAGCCAAATAACAATAGCCCAATAACAATAACCCAATAACAATAGCCCAATAACAATAGCCCAATAACAATAGCCCAATAACAATAGCTCAATAACAATAGCCAAATAACAATAGCCCAATAACAATAGCCCAATAACAATAGCCAAATAACAATAGCACATTAACAATAGCCAAATAACAATAGCCCAATAACAATAGCCCAATAACAATAGCCCAATAACAATAGCCAAGTAACAATTGCCCAATAACAATAGCACATTAACAATAGCCCAATAACAATAGCCCAATATTAATTGCCCAATAACAATAGCACATTAACAATAGCCCAATAACAATAGCCCAATAACAATAGTCCAATAACAATAGCCAAATAACAATTGCCCAATAACAATAGCCAGATAACAATAGCCAAATAACAATAGCACATTAACAATAGCCCAATAACAATAGCCCAATAACAATAGCCAAATAACAATAGCCAAATAACAATAGCACATTAACAATAGCCAAATAACAATAGCACATTAACAATAGCCCAATAACAATAGCCAAATAACAATAGCCAAATAACAATAGCCAAATAACAATAGCCAAATAACAATAGCACATTAACAATAGCCAAATAACAATAGCCCAATAACAATAACCCAATAACAATAGCCCAATAACAATAGCCCATTAACAATAGCCAAATAACAATAGCACATTAACAATAGCCAAATAACAATAGCCAAATAACAATAGCCAAATAACAATAGCCCAATAACAATAGCCAAATAACAATAGCATATTAACAATAGCCCAATAACAATAGCCCAATAACAATAGCCCAATAACAATAGCCAAATAACAATAGCCCAATAACAATAGCCCAATAACAATAGCCCAATAACAATAGCCAAATAACAATAGCCCAATAACAATAGCCCAATAACAATAGCCCAATAACAATAGCCCAATAACAATAGCCAAATAACAATAGCCCAATAACAATAGCCCAATAACAATAGCCCAATAACAATAGCCCAATAACAATAGCACATTAACAATAGCCAAATAACAATAGCCCAATAACAATAGCCCAATAACAATAGCACATTAACAATAGCCAAATAACAATAGCCCAATAACAATAGCCAAATAACAATAGCACATTAACAATAGCCAAATAACAATAGCACATTAACAATAGCCAAATAACAATAGCCCAATAACAATAGCCAAATAACAATAGCACATTAACAATAGCCAAATAACAATAGCACATTAACAATAGCCAAATAACAATAGCACATTAACAATAGCCAAATAACAATAGCCCAATAACAATAGCCAAATAACAATAGCACATTAACAATAGCCAAATAACAATAGCCCAATAACAATAGTCTAATAACAATAGCCCAATAACAATAACCCAATAACAATAGCACAGTAACAATAGCCAAATAACAATAGCACATTAACAATAGCCCAATAACAATAACCCAATAACAATAACCCAATAACAATAGCCCAATAACAATAACCCAATAACAATAGCACAGTAACAATAGCCAAATAACAATAGCACATTAACAATAGCCCAATAACAATAGCACAGTAACAATAGCCAAATAACAATAGCACATTAACAATAGCACATTAACAATAGCCAAATAACAATAGCCCAATAACAATAGCCAAATAACAATAGCCCAATAACAATAACCCAATAACAATAGCACAGTAACAATAGCACAGTAACAATAGCACATTAACAATAGCACAGTAACAATAGCACAGTAACAATAGCACATTAACAATAGCACATTAACAATAGCACAGTAACAATAGCACCGTAACAATAGCACATTAACAATAGCCCAATAACAATAGCCCAATAACAATAGCCCAATAACAATAGCACATTAACAATAGCCCAATAACAATAGCCCAATAACAATAGCACAATAACAATAGTCCAATAACAATAGCACAATAACAATAGCCCAATAACAATAGCACATTAACAATAGCACAGTAACAATAGCACATTAACAATAGCCCAATAACAATAGCCCAATAACAATAGCCCAATAACAATAGCACATTAACAATAGCCCAATAACAATAGCACATTAACAATAGCACAATAACAATAGCACAATAACAATAGCCCAATAACAATAGCCCAATAACAATAGCACATTAACAATAGCACAATAACAATAGCACAATAACAATAGCCCAATAACAATAGCCCAATAACAATAGCACATTAACAATAGCCCAATAACAATAGCACATTAACAATAGCCCAATAACAATAGCACAATAACAATAGCCCAATAACAATAGCACATTAACAATAGCACAGTAACAATAGCACATTAACAATAGCCCAATAACAATAGCCCAATAACAATAGCACATTAACAATAGCCCAATAACAATAGCACATTAACAATAGCACAATAACAATAGCACAATAACAATAGCACATTAACAATAGCACAGTAACAATAGCACATTAACAATAGCCCAATAACAATAGCCCAATAACAATAGCCCAATAACAATAGCACATTAACAATAGCCCAATAACAATAGCACATTAACAATAGCACAATAACAATAGTCCAATAACAATAGCACAATAACAATAGCCCAATAACAATAGCACATTAACAATAGCACAGTAACAATAGCACATTAACAATAGCCCAATAACAATAGCCCAATAACAATAGCCCAATAACAATAGCACATTAACAATAGCCCAATAACAATAGCACATTAACAATAGCACAATAACAATAGCACAATAACAATAGCACATTAACAATAGCCCAATAACAATAGCACATTAACAATAGCCCAATAACAATAGCCCAATAACAATAGCCCAATAACAATAGCCCAATAACAATAGCACATTAACAATAGCCCATTAACAATAGCCCAATAACAATAGCACATTAACAATAGCCCAATAACAATAGCCCAATAACAATAGCACATTAACAATAGCCCAATAACAATAGCACATTAACAATAGCCCATTAACAATAGCCCAATAACAATAGCACATTAACAATAGCCCAATAACAATAGCCCAATAACAATAGCACATTAACAATAGCCAAATAACAATAGCCCAATAACAATAGCACATTAACAATAGTCCATTAACAATAGCCCAATAACAATAGCACATTAACAATAGCCCAATAACAATAGCCCAATAACAATAGCACATTAACAATAGCCCAATAACAATAGCACATTAACAATAGCCCATTAACAATAGCCCAATAACAATAGCACATTAACAATAGCCCAATAACAAAAGCCCAATAACAATAGCACATTAACAATAGCCAAATAACAATAACAAATTAACAATAGCCCAATAATAATAGCACATTAACAATAGCCCAATAACAATAGCACATTAACAATAGCCCAATAACAATAGCAAATTAACAATAGCACATTAACAATAGCACATTAACAATAGCACATTAACAATAGCAAATTAACAATAGCCCAATAACAATAGCACAATAACAATAGCCCAATAACAATAGCACAATAACAATAGCACATTAACAATAGCCCAATAAAAATAGCCCAATAACAATAGCACAATAACAATAGCCCAATAACAATAGCACATTAACAATAGCCCAATAACAATAGCCCAATAACAATAGCCAAATAACAATAGCACAATAACAATAGCCCAGTAACAATAGCACATTAACAATAGCCCAATAACAATAGCACATTAACAATAGCACAATAACAATAGCACATTAACAATAGCACATTAACAATAGCCCAATAACAATAGCCCAATAACAATAGCACAATAACAATAGCCCAGTAACAATAGCACAATAACAATAGCCCAGTAACAATAGCACATTAACAATAGCCCAATAACAATAGCCCAATAACAATAGCACAATAACAATAACAATAGCACATTAACAATAGCACATTAACAATATCCCAATAACCATAGCACAATAACAATAGCACATTAACAATAGCCCAATAACAATAGCACATTAACAATAGCCAAATAACAATAGCACATTGACAATAGCCAAATAACAATAACAATAGCACATTAACAATAGCCCAATAACAATAGCCCAATAACAATAGCAAATTAACAATAGCACATTAACAATAGCACAATAACAATAGCCCAATAACAATAGCCCAATAACAATAGCACATTAACAATAGCCCAATAACAATAGCACATTAACAATAGCCCAATAACAATAGCCCAATAACAATAGCACATTAACAATAGCCCAATAACAATAGCCCAATAACAATAGCACAATAACAATAGCCCAGTAACAATAGCACATTAACAATAGCCCAATAACAATAGCACATTAACAATAGCCCAATAACAATAGCCCAATAACAATAGCACAATAACAATAGCCCAGTAATAATAGCACAATAACAATAGCCCAATAACAATAGCCCAATAACAATAGCACATTAACAATAGCCCAATAACAATAGCACAATAACAATAGCACAATAACAATAGCCCAGTAACAATAGCACATTAACAATAGCCCAATAACAATAGCACCTTAACAATAGCCCAATAACAATAGCACATTAACAATAGCCCAATAACAATAGCCCAATAACAATAGCACATTAACAATAGCACATTAACAATAGCAAATTAACAATAGCCCAATAACAATAGCACAATAACAATAGCCCAATAACAATAGCACAATAACAATAGCACATTAACAATAGCCCAATAAAAATAGCCCAATAACAATAGCACAATAACAATAGCCCAATAACAATAGCACATTAACAATAGCCCAATAACAATAGCCCAATAACAATAGCCAAATAACAATAGCACAATAACAATAGCCCAGTAACAATAGCACATTAACAATAGCCCAATAACAATAGCACATTAACAATAGCACAATAACAATAGCACATTAACAATAGCACATTAACAATAGCCCAATAACAATAGCCCAATAACAATAGCACAATAACAATAGCCCAGTAACAATAGCACAATAACAATAGCCCAGTAACAATAGCACATTAACAATAGCCCAATAACAATAGCCCAATAACAATAGCACAATAACAATAACAATAGCACATTAACAATAGCACATTAACAATATCCCAATAACAATAGCACAATAACAATAGCACATTAACAATAGCCCAATAACAATAGCCCAATAACAATAGCACATTAACAATAGCCAAATAACAATAGCACATTGACAATAGCCAAATAACAATAACAATAGCACATTAACAATAGCCCAATAACAATAGCCCAATAACAATAGCAAATTAACAATAGCACATTAACAATAGCACAATAACAATAGCCCAATAACAATAGCCCAATAACAATAGCACATTAACAATAGCCCAATAACAATAGCACATTAACAATAGCCCAATAACAATAGCCCAATAACAATAGCACATTAACAATAGCCCAATAACAATAGCCCAATAACAATAGCACAATAACAATAGCCCAGTAACAATAGCACATTAACAATAGCCCAATAACAATAGCACATTAACAATAGCCCAATAACAATAGCCCAATAACAATAGCACAATAACAATAGCCCAGTAACAATAGCACAATAACAATAGCCCAATAACAATAGCCCAATAACAATAGCACATTAACAATAGCCCAATAACAATAGCACAATAACAATAGCACAATAACAATAGCCCAGTAACAATAGCACATTAACAATAGCCCAATAACAATAGCACATTAACAATAGCCCAATAACAATAGCACATTAACAATAGCCCAATAACAATAGCACATTAACAATAGCCCAATAACAATAGCACATTAACAATAGCCCAATAACAATAGCCCAGTAACAATAGCACAATAACAATAGCCCAATAACAATAGCCCAATAACAATAGCCTAATAACAATAGCCCAATAACAATAGCACAATAACAATAGCACATTAACAATAGCCCAATAACAATAGCCCAATAACAATAGCACATTAACAATAGCCAAATAACAATAGCACATTGACAATAGCCAAATAACAATAACAATAGCACATTAACAATAGCCCAATAACAATAGCCCAATAACAATAGCACAATAACAATAGCCCAATAACAATAGCACAATAACAATAGCCCAGTAACAATAGCACAATAACAATAGCCCAATAACAATAGCCCAATAACAATAGCACAATAACAATAGCCCAATAACAATAGCACATTAACAATAGCCCAATAGAAACGCAAAGGTTCCTTCCATTGGTAGGCATTTCACCAGCAGTATTGTTCAATGGTAACTTCTGTTAGTTTAGTTGATGAGTTCTAAACTCTTCCAAATATTAATATGAATTCAGGTGACTAGATGTCCTGTTATTGCTTACCAATAGCCCAGTACATTCACATCTCACCTTCTAAACCTATCACAACACACACCTGCCATGGCTGTGTATTCTGGAGAAGTACCTTCACTGATAGGACTGAAAACAACAGAAAGTTAGAGATAAACCTGTGGCTTGAAAGAACTATAGGCCTTTGTTGATCATCTTGCTAATGATTATATTTAAAATTAAATGGTTTCTACGGTGAAATTACCGTGCGGTATATTGAGCTGCGGTAAAATTACCGGACACCGATTGTGTTTCCCTGTACGTTACTGTAACCCGGGTAAAATGGGAGAAATGTAACCCCTAAACATAGGAACAACAAAGCTATTTCTCCCTTTTTATCGTCAAAATGAAGGTAATTGTCTAATTTCTCGCTCAGTCACTGCATTTGTTAACAAATTCTTGTAAGAGATAAGAGACTCTATCTCACTCTGATAATAACTATGTAGCTCTGTACCGTACAGAAAGTACTATCAGCTGATAAAGTCACCTCTGTCGATGTTGGTAAGAATGACACTATGGATGCTCTGACTTATTGTTGCAACAAGTAACTCCTGATGTTAGTGTGGTATACATACACAATGGAAATGAATGTAGCAATATAATACATTTCCCTCATTTGACCGATGGCACATTTCACCGATATATTTCTATTTTGAAAACAAAAGTGGGATAGTAATCTTATTTTATGTATTAAAAATACTAACTTTATATAATATAATAACTAATGATAACAAGTTCAAAAGTGCGAAGAGATGCTTTTTTCCACCCCTTGTATTTGCGATGACATTCATGATTAGGGAAGAATTCAAATTGTTGAGCAATATATGCTTGCAGTTCGTAATATGGATTCACATTATGTGCATATTAACATTTATTTCCTTATTATAGAATAAATTTAATTTACATTTGGAAATAGTAAATACTAATCAAATTGAAATAGAAAATTCTTAATCAATCGTATTAGCAATCTAGACTTACAATGGACTTACAAAAAATACATAAATAGTAGTGATTCACCACATGATTCCAATTCACATGTTACATACGAGATGACACAAACGGTCTAAAAAAAGATTAAGCAGAATGAGTAATAATTAAAATCATTTATAGAATGATTAATGATCAATTACTTAAAGCAACAAAGATTGTGAGGTGCAGCTCCACTTCATGAATAACTGACTTTTATAAAATCGAAAACTGTGCAATTTTGTATTTCGAGCAATTGTTCATTCGAGCAATTGTTTTTCGAGCAATTGTCTTTTGAGCAATTGTTCTTTCGAGCAATTGTTCATTCGAGCAATTGTTTTTCGATCAATTGTTTTCGAGCAATTGTCTTTCGAGCAATTGTTTTCGAGCAATTTACCTGGAACCAAGATTTTATGACAGACCGTGTTGAAAGTTTTGCAGAAATAAACAGACAATCCGAAGATGTGATTTTTCTTATTTAGTTCACTATACACTCTCTCAGCAAATCTAAGAATGCCATCGGAGGAGGTACTTCAATCCTTTCGAAAACCAAACTCTTGGGAACTCGAAAATTACTTTTACAAAGGTACTCAGTCAGTCTAAAGGCTTCAAACTTTTCAAAGATCTTACTGAGGAGAGGCAGTACTGAAATTGGCCTATAGTTACTCACTTCAGACTCAGTGCCAGATTAGTACACAGGAATTACAATAGCCTTCTTTAACAGGCAGCAAAAACACCTCTTACAAAAGAATTACTCACAATCACTGGCAAAGGCTCTGCTAAATGACTAATAACAACTTTAAATGTTTTAGTTGGAATACCATGCAATCCTATGACGAATTGTAAGCTTATAAGTTAGAGAAATAATTGCAGAACAAAAAACAAGAGACTGAAATAAAGAATTCAGAGTCCTACTAGGTATTAGAAATAGGAAAGGATATCGACTGAACAGAGTTATTGTTTTACCATTTATAACCGAATTGTCAGTTTTTTTTTTGAGGTTCCCTGCCTGAAGAAGCTGACCTTCTTTAATTAATAAAAAAGGTAATTATCTTTATTTAGATAATGAACATTAAAAAACATTCTCTGCTCTACGACCATGGCTCCGACCATCGCCAATGGTAGTGGCCTCCAACCGACTGTGAGGTGCCTATAGCAGGTCACAGGGCAACACCCAAACTGCGGTCATAATACTTCTCCTTGACCGACATCAGGTCAAATGAAAGAAATGCAACATGCTCCCATAGCAGACTGACTGAGTCTGACTGAATAAAGCTTGAACGTCTTTAAAATAAGAAAAGACAAAGAATCATTTAGTGGTACAGAGATTAACACAGAGATAGAATAATTAAAGGATCATTTAGTGTAACTAAGGGTTATGATTTCGTTGTTTCGTTTCTTTTCTGTAACTTTTTTGTAATTTTACATTCTGTTTTAAATAAGTCTTTCGGTAAATTTGTCCTTCGGCAAATTTGGCTTTCGGCGAATCTTCACTTCGGTAAATTTGTCCTTCGGCAAATTTGGCTTTCGGCGAATCTTCACTTCGGTAAATTTGTCCTTCGGCAAATTTGGCTTCCGGCGAATCTTCACTTCGGTAAATTTGTCCTTCGGCAAATTTGGCTTTCGGCGAATCTTCACTTCGGTAAATTTGTCCTTCGGCAAATTTGGCTTTCGGCGAATCTTCACTTCGGTAAATTTGTCCTTCGGCAAATTTGGCTTTCGGAAAATCTTCACATCGGTAAATTTGTCCTTCGGCAAATTTGGCTTTCGGCGAATCTTCACTTCGGCAAATCCGTTTTCGACAAATTTGGGTTTCGGCGAATTAGTTTTCGGAGAATCCGGTTTGGCGAATTAGTTTTCGTAGAATCGATTTCGTCAAAATCGATTTCGGAAAAACAGCCGGATACCCTCTCTCACATCATCAGTGACGTCGGAAATGCGACGGCTGATTTCAGCAAGGAGTGCGCCTGTCGTTTCACCATAGCTACCTGCCGTTTCCTCCGCTATGGGTTCCAACCGATATCGAATGCCAAGAGCCGCATATTCGCGTCGATTCCCCCCCCCCCCCTGCCTCCTTGGCAGCGCTACCAAGTGACAAAGCCGAGTCAATGAAGTGAGACGCCGCGTAAGTGTCTACGCATGTTGCATCCCAACAAAGACACCTCCCATCTGTAAAAGGGAAGACTGAGATACCATCAGGCCGCTTACCATCACCCCTATCAACCCCTAGAGGCTCAAGCACTGAAGGGATACCAGCCGAAATCAAAGCTCTCCTAATAACATCATTCAGAGCTGCATGTCTCGGATGGCGTCCAGATAATTGTTAATTATTCTCCAAGAGCATTTAGATCATTTTTACATTTATTAAACCATATTGATTATAATTTGGTAGCAATTATCTATAATTTGGTAGCAATTCGCTATAATTTGGTAGCAATTCGCTATAATTTGGTAGCAATTCGCTATAATTTGGTAGCAATTCGCTACAATTTGGTAGCAATTCGCTATAATTTGGTAGCAATTCGCTATAATTTGGTAGCAATTCGCTATAATTTGGTAGCAATTCGCTACAATTTGGTAGCAATTCGCTACAATTTGGTAGCAATTCGCTATAATTTGGTAGCAATTCGCTATAATTTGGTAGCAATTCGCTATAATTTGGTAGCAATTCGCTATAATTTGGTAGCAATTCGCTACAATTTGGTAGCAATTCGCTACAATTTGGTAGCAATTCGCTATAATTTGGTAGCAATTCGCTATAATTTGGTAGCAATTCGCTACAATTTGGTAGCAATTCGCTACAATTTGGTAGCAATTCGCTATAATTTGGTAGCAATTCGCTATAATTTGGTAGCAATTCGCTATAATTTGGTAGCAATTCGCTACAATTTGGTAGCAATTCGCTACAATTTGGTAGCAATTCGCTATAATTTGGTAGCAATTCGATATAATTTGGTAGCAATTCGCTACAATTTGGTAGCAATTCGCTATAATTTGAGAGAGAACATCGAATGACTTCAGTTACGGGGAATGTTTTCACTCTTCTCTTACGAGGTTCTAGATAAGCCTTATCAGTTTAAAGAATTCTTATCTCTTATCTAACCACCGACAGGTTATTTTAAAGTCTCAGTGCAGTGTCAGTGTTCAGGAGAGTGAAATGTGTAAATTATTTCAGTGAATATACAAGGAATAGTTGCACGTAAGTACCTAGACACATAAACGTGATTTAGAATGCTATGTTAGTCAGAGGAAGAACAAATATAAGAACACTGGAATTGTGTACATCTTCTTAGTGGAGCTTCTTATCTCTCACTGATAAAAAAGATAATAACTAATGGGTAGGAACTTGCTAAATTATAGCATATCGCTACTGAAGAGACCACCAAAGTGAAGCGAGTTGGGTTCCTATTTAGAATATCGGTGAAATATTCCTATGTTATTCGTACGGGAGAAAAATTAGGTGGTAGAACATCCATTACAGCTGACTATTTACTTACTCTTGGAAAATTGTAAGTCGATATTTCGATACCTAATATCTAAACGCATTCATTGCTACAAAGTTCACTTGAATGTCGGTCTAGGTCAATTGATCCCCGGTAATTTGTTCCCCATACCATTTGATTCCCTGTCATTTTATTCCCAGTCATATTTTCCGTTTATACACCTACTATTCCTTTATTATATGTAAATATTTTAATTATTTAATATATAGTAGAAAAATGCACCTTACAGTCGACGAAGTTTTTTAAAGAAACTAAGTAATGAGGGTAAAAACAGCTAACAAGTAATTAAATATTTTTTATTCAAATAAGTAACAGTATATATGCTTTCAAATTCACATTCCGGTAATAAAAAATATTCAATGGTAAAATCAATAGTACAGGTATACCCCACACTTATTATAACTAGCACAATGACTAATAAAATAAATCAGGAGCATGTCTCGTAATTATTTCTCCTGGTATATGAGCTAATTGAGGAGTAACTTTTGCCAATTTTATCGGTAGTTTTCAGTTAAGCTTCTTTGCAGTAACTATTACAATTATTGTCATCATGCAGGTGGGAAAGACCAAAAATAATATCATGGTAAAATAACTTAAGTATACTATTTACCATATAATCATTTTCAATCTATCCCACCTACATGATCATAATGTTTGTAATAGTTACGGGGAAAGTTAGGTATATTCACTTAGCTTGCGAAGTGAATATACCTAACTTTAGCTCGCAAGAGTTGGTTAATATTTCCTATCACCTGTAAGATGTCTTCTGACTAGTTGTAAATGTAAAAATTTATTAAATTTATTATGTAAATAGTAGATGTCAAATTGTTTCACAAGTTTTATTTATTATTTATAGAAATAAAGTTCGTAATATATTATTATAAGCTAAATATATGAGCAAACAAGAAAAACGACTGGGAATCAAATGACCGGGGATCAAATGACCGGGGATCAAATGACCGGGGATCAAATGGTATGGGGATGATGGATCTAATGCAGGGGATCAAATTACCGGGAATATTTTGACCGGGGATCAATTGACAGGCCACTTTCTCACATACTGGATATCGAGATAGCCTAGAATTCACCTGCAACAATGAGGCTATACTAACAAATAATATAATTTTACGAGAATTCCCCTCCTCACATCCCCATACCCCCCAGCATTCCCCCACGAAAATTTAGCTGGTTCCCTCTTAGTTTAGGTCTGACCCCACCCCTCACTTCATTGTTGTTTCTTCTATCTTCCTCCTCATCCTCTCTCTCAATCCTAACCACTCTTCTCTTTCTTATGACAAATGTAGCGCCCTCTTCCGCATTTCTTCTCTCCCTCAATTCCTCCCTCAGCTTCCTATCACTCTCCCTCTCATTCGCTGTCATGTCTCTATTTATATAAACAGATCGTCTGCATATTCGTTATTGGTTCCACTAACTTTTGGAGTGGGAAACACACTCTAATGTTAAACCAAGCTCTATTAAAAGAATATAAATGTGAGTAGTCAAATCGTTATTAGCACAAGCTATTCAAAAGTTTAACTGTTGCAATTCGAGACATACTCCACCATAACAGTATAACCAGGTACAAACGACTCATTGGTACCGGTAATACTTAACGGTGCCGGTACCATGCATGCCTATGGCCGGTACTATTTTCATATAACAGGTGTATTAATTAGATTACGCTATACAGAACACGTGGAGACAACAGTTACTTCTAACAAAGCAGTAACTGGCTACTAACTGTCCTACAAATACATTTTATAGATCGAAGTCAGGGGGAAAAATAGAACAGTTGCCAATTCAAACTCTAATCTATAGTTTTACATACGCTGTTTTAACCAAATGATAATATTTCTATTTGAATTTAAATAGAAAATATAATTTTCAATGCAAATATATATTTCAAACGGAAAAATAACTTTTCCTACTAAATATACGAATTACCTGGCGGCCAAGCCCATTGTTATGAATGAAATAAATAAAGTATTGAATTTCAATGGGTGGGGGAGAGTTCAATGGGGTGGGGGAGAGCTCAATGTGGGGGAGAGTTCAATGGGGTGGGGGAGAGTTCAATGGGGTGGGGGAGAGTTCAATGGGGTGGGGGAGAGCTCAATGGGGTGGGGGAGAGCTCAATGTGGGGGAGAGTTCAATGGGTATGGGAGAGAGTTCAATGTGGGGGAGAGTTCAATGTGGGGGAGAATTCAATGTAGGGGAGAGTTCAATGTGGGGGAGAGTTCAATGGGGTGGGGGAGAGTTCAATGTGGTGGGGGAGAGTTCAATGGGGTGGGGGAGAGTTCAATGGGGTAGGGGAGAGTTCAATGGGGTGGGGGAGAGTTCAATGGGGTGGGGGAGAGTTCAATGGGGTGGGGGAGAGTTCAATGTGGTGGGGGAGAGTTCAATGTGGGGGAGAGTTCAATGTGGGGGAGAGTTCAATGTGGGGGAGAGTTCAATGTGGTGGGGGAGAGTTCAATGTGGGGGAGAGTTCAATGTGGTGGGGGAGAGTTCAATGTGGGGGAGAGTTCAATGTGGTGGGGGAGAGTTTAATGTGGGGGAGAGTTCAATGTGGGGGAGAGTTCAATGTGGGGGAGAGTTCAATGGGGTGGTGGAGAGTTCAATGGGGTGGGGGAGAGTTCAATGTGGTGGTGGAGAGTTCAATGTGGGGGGGAGCTCAATGTGGTGGGGGAGAGTTCAATGTGGGGGAGAGTTCAATGTGGGGGAGACTTCAATGTGGGGGAGAGTTCAATGTGGTGGGGGAGAGTTCAATGTGGGGGAGAGTTCAATGGGGTGGGGGAGAGTTCAATGGGGTGGGAAAGAGTTCAATGGGGTGGGGGAGAGTTCAATGTGGGGGAGAGTTCAATGGGGTGGGGGAGAGTTCATTGGGGTGGGGGAGAGTTCAATGGGGTGGGGGAGAGTTCAATGTGGGGGAGAGTTCAATGTGGGGGAGAGTTCAATGGGGTGGAGGAGAGTTCAATGTGGGGGAGAGTTCAATGGGGTGGGGGAGAGTTCAATGGGGTGGGGGAGAGTTCAATGTGGGGGAGGGTTCAATGGGGTGGGGGAGAGTTCAATGGGGTGGGAAAGAGTTCAATGGGGTGGGGGAGAGTTCAATGTGGGGGAGAGTTCAATGGGGTGGGGGAGAGTTCAATGTGGGGGAGAGTTCAATGGGGTGGGGGAGAGTTCAATGTGGGGGAGAGTTCAATGGGGTGGGGGAGAGTTCAATGGGGTGGGGGAGAGTTCAATGGGGTGGGGGAGAGTTCAATGTGGGGGAGAGTTCAATGGGGTGGGGGAGAGTTCAATGGGGTGGGGGAGAGTTCAATGTGGGGGAGAGTTCAATGTGGTGGGAGAGAGTTCAATGTGGGGGAGAGTTCAATGGGGTGGGGGAGAGTTCAATGTGGGGGAGAGTTCAATGGGGTGGGGGAGAGTTCAATGGGGTGGGGGAGAGTTCAATGGGGTGGGGGAGAGTTCAACGGGGTGAGGGAGAGTTCAATGTGGGGGAGAGTTCAATGTGGTGGGGGAGAGTTCAATGTGGGGGAGAGTTCAATGTGGGGGAGAGTTCAATGTGGTGGGGGAGAGTTCAATGTGGGGGAGAGTTCAATGGGGTGGGGGAGAGTTCAATGGGGTGGGGGAGAGTTCAATGTGGGGGAGAGTTCAATGTGGTGGGGGAGAGTTCAATGTGGGGGAGAGTTCAATGTGGGGGAGAGTTCAATGTGGTGGGGGAGAGTTAAATGTGGGGGGAGTTCAATGTGGGGGAGAGTTCAATGTGGGGGAGAGTTCAATGTGGTTGGGAAGAGTTCAATGTGGGGGAGAGTTCAATGGGGTGGGGGAGAGTTCAATGTGGGGGAGAGTTCAATGGGGTGGGGGAGAGTTCAATGGGGTGAGGGAGAGTTCAATGTGGGGGAGAGTTCAATGGGGTGGGGGAGAGTTCAATGGGGTGAGGGAGAGTTAAATGTGGAGGAGAGTTCAATGGGGTGGGGGAGAGTTCAATGTGGGGGAGAGTTCAATGGGGTGGGGGAGAGTTCAATGGGGTGGGGGAGAGTTCAACGGGGCGGGGGAGAGTTCAATGTGGGGGAGAGTTCAATGTGGTGGGGGAGAGTTCAATGTGGGGGAGAGTTCAATGTGGGGGAGAGTTCAATGTGGGGGAGAGTTCAATGTGGTGGGGGAGAGTTAAATGTGGGGGAGAGTTCAATGTGGGGGAGAGTTCAATGTGGGGGAGAGTTCAATGTGGGGGAGAGTTCAATGTGGTGGGGGAGAGTTCAATGTGGGGGAGAGTTCAATGGGGTGGGGGAGAGCTTGAATTTGAACCAGTAGCAAATAGATCTCCTTTTTTATAATAACTGGCAATAATAATAAATTCACGATATGTATAACTGTAGAGTTGCAATAAACTGAATAAATAGCACCTTAGTACTGCCATAATGTTTGTTGTTTGTAGCATCTAATAATTATATGCAAATTTACAACACAACACGCAGTCTAAAAGTCAAAACAACCAATAGGGACACTGAAGCGAAACAAAGCTAAAAATAAGACTGTATTACTGTCTAAGTCTGTTAATGAAATGTGTCTCCTAACTTCTATTGATAAATTATTTGTTTTATTAAAATTATACCTCGATCAATAACGCGAAATACGGATATATCATTGAGCGAGTTGAGCCGATAAAAACAGAGGATAGTTATAATGAGGTTAAATGCTCATATTTGTTGGTAGATTCCAATTTTCAAAGGAATTCCGTACTTATATCCGATAGTAATTTTAGAAGTAGCTCTTTCCCTGTTGGTTAATCCGATATTTTCAATATTGACTCTTTCTTATTTTCTCACCTGCAGGTTGTACTCCCGAGCACAATGGCTTCACCTCCTCAGACTCTTTCGGAAAAGGATTTGAATTTACTGAAGAATGACATCATCAAGTTTGAGTTGTGCCCTCTGGTCTATCAAACCATGATAGAATGGGGCTTTAAAAAGCCCCATGGAGTGAAAATAATAGACCATTTCAATGACCAGAAGATTGAAGAGAAACGTGGTGTAAATCAGAGAAAATGGTTGAAGAAGAATAAAGAAGCACTGGAAGCAACAGACTTCTCCAGCTTTGATGTAACTACTCTACACGATCTTCTACCAGTTCTCTGCTACGACAAAGTCATTCCAAATGGAACAAAGGAATGGGAAGATAAAATCAAAGACACGAATAGTATCGAGTATCTTCTGAATGAGGTTAAAGTCTACAGGAATGACGTAAGTCATGAATTTGCTAAAGCTAAAAATGATCCTGACATTAAAGCAAAGCAAGAACTGCTAAGCAAATGCATAAGAACTGCTGGCACACTCTACAACAAAGACAAGAGTGTAGTTGATGGAAGAATTGCAGATTTAGAGGCTAAATTTGAGAAGTTAGTTAATGATATAATCACTTATCCAAATGCAGTCAAGCATGTTACGGAATTTGTAGAAAAAAAAAGTGCACCATTCATGCTGGAGAAATATTCTGATTTATTCTCTGTCACTTTGCCAGGCGGATTGAAAAAAGTTGGTACTGCTCAGATATTTGAGTCCGTAAATCTATCAGTCGCTGTTGAAGACAAAGATAAAGAAAATGCAGTAAAAGATGGTGCGACAAACAACAAAATTGTTTGCAGCTCCAATGAGATATGTAAACACATCAAGAATGAATTTGTGGTAATTACCGGAGGTCCAGGCTCCGGAAAGACTACTCTCATGAAGCATCTCTTTCAAAATATTTTGGACAATTCAGTAAATGGAAACAAATTGAGTTATGAAGGCATTAGTAGATTCAAAGTACCTATCTACCTAGAATGCCGAACTGAGCGACAGAACAATCTTCGTGATTTTCTGAAGGAGAGTATTAGATATTTCAATTACTCTAAAGACGTCATTTATGACGCATTCAAAAAAGTGGAGGGAAAAGTCTTCTTAATTGATGGCTACGATGAAGTCAATGATGACAGCAAAAAGTTGGTTGAAGAAATCATCCTCTTCTGCAGAGACTATAACGCTACATGCATTGTTTCTGGCAGAGTTGATGCAGGGAATAACTTCATCAGCAAACTGAAAGATGAGAAATTGGTCTACAATGAAATGCTCATCGAACCTTTCAGTAAAAAGAGCGACAAAGTGATCTTCTTAAAGAGGTATGGTGATAAGATGCGTGGTGTTGATTCTGACGAACTGGTGAAGAGCTTTGAGAATCTGAATGATTCTGCACAGGAAGTATTTTCCTGTCCAGTTCTTTTGGCATCATTCATCTCACTGTTCTTGAACAACAGAAACTCTTTGTCCAAATTGCACAATGAACAAAGTGCTTACAAAGCAATAAGAAATATCTTCTATGAAGAAATTGTGAAGAAGTTGAAAGAGAGCCATGTTGTTAATCCTGAATTGAGAGCTAAATACTTGCTAGAAGTGTTCAGTGACTACAGTCTCAGACTTTTCGGGAAGAAGGAATATTTCTTTGGACAGGAAGATATTCTAAGCTTGACTGAAGATTGTGCAGAAAGAATTTCTTCCTTAGATGTGGACATTAAGGGGATATCTTCATGCATCTTAACCCCAGAGACCTCTTTGAAAACTGGTGAAACTTCTTACGCCTTCACACACAGCTCCATTCAGGAATACCTGGCAGTAGAACATATTATCAAGAAGATGGAAGAGAGAGACATTGGCTGGAATTCAGAGCAGCGTTCAGAAGATAGTCTGCGGGAACAGTTTCTAGCCTGTCTTGGTGTACCTCCTTCACTCTCTGATCTTGAGAAAGAAGTTAAGAGGTGAGTAATTATCTTTTAGTTAGTATTTTGATATTCAGTTACTATATGTCACTCCCACCATTAAGCTAACTAGATATTAAATATAACTTCATATCATTTTACCCATTCACTGCGCACATTAACAACTACGGATGGTTGTTTTACAACAATATTTTCCTATCAAATCTTGAAATACAATTTAAAATGAGTAAAAAATCTGAATTTAGACAAAATTGTATTTAAATTAAATGAATTTTAAAGAATATTTATCCCGTAAGACTGACTCACGGTAATTGAGTATTTACCCCGTAAGACTGACTCACGGTAATTGAGTATTTATCCCGTAAGACTGACTCACGGTAATTGAGTATTTACCCCGTAAGACTGACTCATGGTAATTGAGTATTTACCCCGTAAGACTGACTCACGGTAATTGAGTATTTACCCCGTAAGACTGACTCACGGTAATTGAGTATTTACCCCGTAAGACTGACTCACGGTAATTGAGTATTTACCCCGTAAGACTGACTCACGGTAATTGAGTATTTACCCCGTAAGACTGACTCACGGTAATTGAGTATTTACCCTGTAAGACTGACTCACGGTAATTGAGTATTCACCCCGTAAGACTGACTCACGGTAATTGAGTATTTACCCCGTAAGACTGACTCACGGTAATTGAGTATTTACCCCGTAAGACTGACTCACGGTAATTGAGTATTTACCCCGTAAGACTGACTCACGGTAATTGAGTATTTACCCCGTAAGACTGACTCACGGTAATTGAGTATTTACCCCGTAAGACTGACTCACGGTAATTGAGTATTTACCCCGTAAGACTGACTCACGGTAATTGAGTATTTACCCCGTAAGACTGACTCACGGTAATTGAGTATTCACCCCGTAAGACTGACTCACGGTAATTGAGTATTTACCCCGTAAGACTGACTCACGGTAATTGAGTATTTACCCCGTATGACTGACTCACGGTAATTGAGTATTTACCCCGTAAGACTGACTCACGGTAATTGAGTATATACCCCGTAAAACTGACTCACGGTAATTGAGTATTCACCCCGTAAGACTGACTCACGGTAATTGAGTATTTACCCCGTAAGACTGACTCACGGTAATTGAGTATTTACCCCGTAAGACTGACTCACGGTTATTGAGTATTTACCCCGTAAGACTGACTCACGGTAATTGAGTATTTACCCCGTAAGACTGACTCACGGTAATTGAGTATTCACCCCGTAAATATATCAGTCTGGGGTAAAATAGAACAAAAGAAAATTTTCGTTCATAGAAAACGACTGAAATATTTCAGGAGAGACTCAAACTTATTTCCACACCTCGAAATATGTTTAAAATTTGTACATTTTGAGTCAAACTCTTTACTCATTGTAATTATTATTATTTTATTATCAAAATATAATAAAAATCACCTGAGAATAGAAGTCTTTGCCCCAAATTATGTAATTACTATCATTTTACTCTATTATTTTAAAATTATTTATTGTAACGCTTTTCTTCAGTCAATTTCCGTAGTTTTTAGATGTGACGTCATAAAGATTATCGGATGGGAATTATTTTAAACTATAAATTCTTACATTTTAAATCATAGTAATTAATGTTGTTATTTTCTTTATTTTATTCATTTAAATATTTCGACTACAGTTTTCATGCGCACGAAAGTTACCAAGATGTTATAGTTAATAAATAAATACAATGAATAAACATTAATTGATTTAAAGGCATAAAGTCGTGTGAATAAAGTTAATAAATACACAAACACACACTGGGTAGAAACATGCATTTACTTTTAACAGTCGTGTAAATATGGTTAGTATTATCACTTGCATGTCACGTGACAATAGGCTTTAGAATAATGTGTTCATTTTATTCTCAACAGGTATGGTAATATCATCAAACTTCTGATGTTGGAATTGGAAGAGAAGAAAAAACTGGAGAAACACACCAGAACATTCACTGCAGTGCTGAGGAAATACTTTGTAAGAAAGGATCCTGACTATTTCCTTAGTTTGTTCTCATTTTCAAACTGTGACGTCATCGTCTCAATTGTCTCTAATGTCCTGAGAGACGAGAGACGCTATGAGTTACGTTACACTCGTCAAATCAGACAAATGACAGAACTAATGAAGAAGATGCAAAGTGACGCTGATATTGACTTTGTTTGTTCTGAGTCTCTAACAGACACCGACTGTGTCAATCTTCTCCAGTTGGTGTCAGTGCTTAAAGATGGCAGTGAAATTAGGCTTAAACTCCACCACAGTTACTTAAATTACCAACCACTGAATGGATTCTACACACAGCTCAGCAACAGCAAGTAAGTACATTTTACTGTTATTCATTGCTTTGTACTTGAATAACTGCATAGAAAGTACATTGCTTTGTACTTAAATAACTGCATAGAAAGTTCACTGCTTTGTACTTAAATAACTGCATAGAAAGTTCATTGCTATGTACTTAAATAACTGCATAGAAAGTTCATTGCTTTGTACTTAAATAACTGCATGTAGGTACTTTCATGTTAATGTAGGTACTTTTATGTTAATGTAGGTACTTTTATGTTAATGTAGGTACTTTTATGTTAATGTAGGTACTTTTATGTTAATGTAGGTACTTTCATATTAATGTAGGTACTTTTATGTTAATGTAGGTACTTTTATGTTAATGTAGGTACTTTTATGTTAATGTAGGTACTTTTATGTTAATGTAGGTACTTTTATGTTAATGTAGGTACTTTTATGTTAATGTAGGTACTTTTATGTTAATGTAGGTACTTTTATGTTAATGTAGGTACTTTTATGTTAATGTAGGTACTTTTATGTTAATGTAGGTACTTTTATGTTAATGTAGGTACTTTAATGTTAATGTAGGTACTTTTATGTTAATGTAGGTACTTTTATGTTAATGTAGGTACTTTTATGTTAATGTAGGTACTTTTATGTTAATGTAGGTACTTTTATGTTAATGTAGGTACTTTTATGTTAATGTAGGTACTTTAATGTTAATGTAGGTACTTTTATGTTAATGTATGTACTTTCATGTTAATGAAGGTACTTTTATGTTAAGTTATTTACGTTATTAAATGAAGAATTAAGTTATTAAATGAAGAATTAAGTTATTAAATGAAGAATTAAGTTATTAAATGAAGAATTAAGTTATTAAATGAAGAATTAAGTTATTAAATGAAGAATTAAGTTATTAAATGGAGAATTAAGTTATTAAATAGAGAATTAAGTTATTAAATGAAGAATTAAGTTATTAAATGAAGAATTAAGTTATTAAATGAAGAATTAAGTTATTAAATGAAGAATTAAGTTATTAAATGGAGAATTAAGTTATTAAATAGAGAATTAAGTTATTAAATGAAGAATTAAGTTATTAAATGAAGAATTAAGTTATTAAATGAAGAATTAAGTTATTAAATGAAGAATTAAGTTATTAAATGAAGAATTAAGTTATTAAATAGAGAATTAAGTTATTAAATGAAGAATTAAGTTATTAAATGAAGAATTAAGTTATTAAATGAAGAATTAAGTTATTAAATGGAGAATTAAGTTATTAAATGAAGAATTAAGTTATTAAATGAAGAATTAAGTTATTAAATGCAGTGTTAAGTTTCTAGAGGTTAATATAGGAAAGTCAAGTAGGATTTTCATCTACAGAATAAATGTACAAATCTAATATATTATATGTTATTATTAAGTCAAATACACATAATATATATTGAATTCTAATGTTAATTCACTAGTCTATTTTCTGTTATTCATTATTCTATTAATTTCTTTTGTTAATTACAGGTGTAAGGTAACTGAATTCACAGCTTGTGTGACGTCAAGTGAAGATCTCTCCAGTTTGATGAGAGTTTGTGGAGGTGATAAACTGTACATCAGCACTGTGTCTGTGTCTGCCTGTAAAGTCAACTTTGCCACCTTAGAGAGATTCAAAGGAACATTAGGTGAGTGAATTAACATCTACCTGGTAATATTCATAATTATAACTCTAGCAATAGTTTATTAGTTAGAATTAACATCTATCTGGTAATATTCATAATTATAACTCTAGAAATAGTTTATTAGTTAGAATTAACATCTACCTGGTAATATTCATAATTATAACTCTAGCAATAGTTTATTAGTTAGAATTAACATCTACCTGGTAATATTCATAATTATAACTCTAGAAATAGTTTATTAGTTAGAATTAACATCTACCTGGTAATATTCATAATTTATAAGAAACTTGGGAAAAAATTTTAGCCAGTAGGTAAATTAATATTAGTTTTAGTTTTTGAGTTTTAATAAATCTATATAAACAATTCTTAAGCATAATTTTTGAAGCTTAAGGCAATTTTAAATTTGGGAGATATTGAATTTAACTGGAACTTAGGATTTAGCCATGAAGATGTGATGCTCATGTGAACCGAGCCTGCACTAACTGAAATATAAAGATAGGAATTAGATTAGAACTATAGAAGATGATTATTAAATTGGATATGAAATATATTTAGTTTAGGTAATAGTAGTCAAGTAATAGTATTTTAAGTTATAGTAGTCAAGTAATAGTATTTTAAGTTATAGTAGTCAAGTAATAGTATTTTAAGTTATAGTAGTCAAGTAATAGTATTTTAAGTTATAGTAGTCAAGTAATAGTATTTTACGTTATAGTAGTCAAGTAATAGTATTTTAAGTTATAGTAGTCAAGTAATAGTATTTTAAGTTATAGTAGTCAAGTAATAGTATTTTAAGTTATAGTAGTCAAGTAATAGTATTTTAAGTTATAGTAGTCAAGTAATAGTATTTTAAGTTATAGTAGTCAAGTAATAGTATTTTAAGTTATAGTAGTCAAGTAATAGTATTTTACGTTATAGTAGTCAAGTAATAGTATTTTAAGTTATAGTAGTCAAGTAATAGTATTTTAAGTTATAGTAGTCAAGTAATAGTATTTTAAGTTATAGTAGTCAAGTAATAGTATTTTAAGTTATAGTAGTCAAGTAATAGTATTTTACGTTATAGTAGTCAAGTAATAGTATTTTAAGTTATAGTAGTCAAGTAATAGTATTTTAAGTTATAGTAGTCAAGTAATAGTATTTTAAGTTATAGTAGTCAAGTAATAGTATTTTAAGTTATAGTAGTCAAGTAATAGTATTTTAAGTTATAGTAGTCAAGTAATAGTATTTTAAGTTATAGTAGTCAAGTAATAGTATTTTAAGTTATAGTAGTCAAGTAATAGTATTTTAAGTTATAGTAGTCAAGTAATAGTATTTTAAGTTATAGTAGTCAAGTAATAGTATTTTACGTTATAGTAGTCAAGTAATAGTATTTTACGTTATAGTAGTCAAGTAATAGTATTTTACGTTATAGTAGTCAAGTAATAGTATTTTACGTTATAGTAGTCAAGTAATAGTAATAGTAATAAGCAATAGTAATAAGTAATAGTAATAAGTAATAGTAATAAGTAATAGTAATAAGTAATAGTAATAAGTAATAGTAATAAGTAATAGTAATAAGTAATAGTAATAAGTAATAGTAATAAGTAATGAAATTTTCCTCTGGCATGTCTATAATAGTTTCGGAATTTACGTTAGGGTTTCTTTCAATGAATTGAGAATTGGAACAGTCTATTTTTAAAGTACAGTAAATATTAAACTTACTCTATGTTCCCTTCCTTCACCAGAGATCACTTCAGCCGTCAATTAGTCCATCGCTTCCCAAATATTTAAGGATTCATAGTTTGGTAGTTTATTGTAGTTTTAGTGGCGCTATTATACATTCTCGTTTATCCTTGGGTTTTAGATTCTGTATCGCATGTAGAGTGGAGAATGGTTGATGTGTAGGGACATCTTTGCTTCCTTATACCTTCGCTCTTTCTAGCCTCATGGAAATAGGCGTTATTAATTAGGTCAGATTTTTGTAGAAGTAGCTGTAGTTGAAATTTATAGTTGATTAGGTTTTTAATTGGCTTTATTGTGGAAATATTTGTAGTTGGCGGAATTAGATCACATCTCTCTAATATTCCTTTGTTTGGAATTTGGTTTGGACTGGGCGTATTGAACTGGCGGATCTGACTCTTAAATAGGAGTTTTTCATGGAAAGTTTTCTGCCCGACTGAACTTCCCTGAGACAACTCTTGCATCATGGTTCACCTGTAAAGGCTCGTTTTCGGGTCAGTGACTGGATTGAAGTTTTCTCCGGCTAGGAACATTCAAACTTACAACAAATAGAATGCCAAAGGAAACTCCAATCCACATGAAATTATAATAGAATTATTATATTATACACTCCCCCACAAGGGATTGGTTTATATTTATTTGTAAATAGGAATCGATGATTATTCTAGTGTACATACAATTCATATAAATTCCAATAGACTACAGTATATATTCAGACAACCACACAACATGATAAAAATTAATATTTATATATATAAACTTTAAATACAGCAACACACACAAAAAATTTACGCTACATGACACGTTCCACAATAAATAATGTAACGTAGCATGCAAGAACTTTAACAAATCTCTACTCACTACAAACTTATATACAATCATTATAATCCCAATTTCTATTGAGATTATATAAAGGAAGAAGAATTATATGTATATAAATTTTCAACATAGCAATTCATAAATCTTCTAAAACGTAACACATTAAGAACCTTAAATAAATATCTACGCACTACAAACATATATACAACATTAAAATCCCAAATTCTAGCGAGATTATACAAAGGAAGATTAAAACTCATTTAAATATAATCCCCCGAATTTAAGGATTTTATTTTATCCTTAGCTCGATTGAAAGCAATACGACGCTTCTTATTCTTCACAGGAGTTTTGAAAACAGTACCCTTGTTTTCATGTGGTTTGTCGTCTTCTTCAGAACTAGTAGGTGACAGAAGTATAATCAATGAAGATGCATGTCTGTACACAATCTCCTTTGTACATCCCTTGTAAACTCTTGCTGCAGTAGATTCTCCAAGAGAATTTATCTCTACTTCTCTTACTATTCCCATAGGATAGTTGTGCCTTTTGGTGTTTGCTTCAATGAGCAAAACCACATCACCAACTTTCAGTGGTGTATGAGGAACTGGTACATATCTGTCCTTCTGATCCACTGACTGGGACATCAGGTTACCTAAAAATTCCTCTTGGTAGACGCTGTTCAATCTAGAGTTCACTTTCCTTAGCTTCATGAAGTTCTTACGGATAAACTCAGAGTTCTCTTCTGGTGGTACGTAGTCGTCACAATCCTTACCCAACTGTGGGATAATGTTGAAAGAATGCAGCTCGTAACCTCTTGTCAGATTCTCTGGAGTTATAGACTCAGGGAATTCAAGTTGTGCACACGCATTTCTGATGCTTTCTTTAAAAGCGATTGGTCGCCTATTAACAATGTGAACGGTCTTTGATACATGCAGCTCAAAATCTGTATGAGGAAGTACAGATTTATTAATAGATTTTATGAGAAGATGTTTAACTTGCTTAACCAGGTTCTCAACCAAACCTCCTAGCTTACTATTTCCCTTTGCATATTGTTGAAAGGTAATGGAGCTCATATCATGGTCAGAGAAGTATTTCACGGTTTCCTGGTCACTCAGAAACGCTTTTATATACTTAGACCCAGAGACAATTTGACTACCTAAATCCGACAAACATCGATGAAACAAACCGTACTCAAATATATGAAGTTGAATTGTTCTAAGAAACTCTGCCACACCTAAATTATAGCAAATTTTTAAATTAACAGCCCTGCTCCAAAGACATGTTATTATTAGGATCCACATTTTGGTATTTACTCCATTGATTGTAACCGTAAATGGACCCATGTGATCAATGAAGACGGTGGAAAATGGAATGGGTGTGGCATCGATTCTGAAATCAGGATATATATTCTGATTCAATTTTACAGGAAGTTTATTCAATTTACAACAGGTGAAACAATTCCGTAATATTTTCCTTACTGTTGAAAATCCTTTCAGTATCCAGAACTGTTTCCTAATCTCTCTTAGTGTAGTCAATACACCTATATGAGAAAATCTAGTATGGAAGTCTTCGATAATCAAGCCCGTTAGGTGAGATCTGTTTGATAAAAGTATTGGACTTTTATTCTTAGCAAATTTTCCTCTCACCCTGATCAAGCCATCACTATCGATAAACAGGTTCATTTGCAGAACTAACTTTGGTATTCTTTTTTTAACGGTTTGTCCACCCTCGAAAAACTCGAATACCTCTGGGAATGTGATTCTTTGTTCTGTTGCCATGATCCTATTAAAAGTCCATTTGCGCAAGTCTGGTTTCTCAGCGAAGTTAAGATTTTTTCTTTGAAGAATTCTCTTTTTTAGCTTCTCAGTGAATGTGATCACGATTGTCACAATGCTTATTAACTTGCGCAGTGAAGACTTTTTCTCCGGTTCAAGAACATGGTCGACAGTAGTAACTTCTGAAGTTGCAATCATCACAGACAGTTTTGTAGCATCCTCGTTCAAGGATGGCACATTGATTAACATCTTGTCAGTGTAATCTACATTTTGCAAGTACTGTGGCCCTGTGTAGAACTCAGTTTTACACAACCTCTTGTAACTTGTTGGTCTTGATACATAATCCGCTGGATTATCTGTTCCCTCAATGTAGCCGAAGGATATAGGATGTTGATGACTCAGTTTGTCAATCCTATCGAGTCTATTCATGATGAATACGCCCTTCTTTTTCATCTTATCTTTCCAACAGAAATAAGATCTGATCCAAGATAGGCATACCATGCTGTCTGTAAACACCGTGAGGTTCAGTATTTTTACGGGATTAACAGTCTTTTCTCCACATAGTTCCTCGAATATGCTTACAGTAACCTCTGTCGCATAGGTTACAGCTTGGAATTCTAGACATGGTATGGACTTCTTTTCCAACGAGTTGTTTATTATTCTACTCTTAGCACATACAAAGGATACTATCTTTGTCTCTCTACATACAATATAGATCACTACACCATAAGCTGTACCTGAAGAATCCGAGAAGGCTACTAAATCATAAGAGTCTGACTTATTTCCGACCCATCTTCTAATTGGAACATCAGGGGTTTGGTTAGCTTGTTTAGCAATGTTAACCCATTCTCTTTGTGATTCTTGTGGAAGAGGTGAGTCCCATTTTATGGCAGCATCGGTTAGCAACTTCTGAAGAAAAATCTTCGCACGAGCCAGCATAGGTATGTAAACACCGAAGATATCATAAATAGAGTTTAAGTTTGACAAAACCGTCCGCTTCGTGTTTGCCTGTTCATCAAGTTTTAGTGGATACGGAGTCAATGTGTCTAACTCTTTGTTCCACCTCATACCGAAGTAATTCACTGTTGACTCTGATTCGGCATTCTCATTCGCATTCAACACGTAATGTAACTTTTCCGAGTTTGTGTTGAATTGTTGCAGATTAAATTGGTATTCAGCAAATATAGATTGCACCTTGCCATAAGCCCAAACTAAGTAGCTTTGATCATTGCTAGTTATACAACCATTATCCATGTAGATAAGATGATATATTTGTTTCTTTAGGGCAATTATATCGTCCGAGTCGTTATCGGTATCCACAACTAGTATTTTGTATAATGCTAGCATAAGGATTAAAGGACTTGGACGGAGTCCAAAGCTCAGTCTCTTATTTCTGTATGCAATGACTGAGAAATCTCCATTTTCTACAGATTTAAACCACAAACACAACAGTCTGTTTTGATCTTTAATTTGTAAAGCTATATTTAGAAAAGCCTTACAGATGTCAAAAGTGCAAATGTACTGATCAAACCGTGATAGCATGACTGTTGTGGTTATTTTATGGTTCAGACAAGGTCCTGGTAAGAGAGCTACATTATGACTAACTGAAGGAGAGTTAGTTCTAGATTTCTCTGATAAATTGGATAAGTAAACTATTCTCACCTTAGTTGTTTCCCTTCCAGGCTTGAATACTCCCATGTGTGGTAGGAAGCTGCAGTCTTTGTTCTCACCTATGAACTTCTGGATATCCTCAATTGGTTCTATTATGCCGAGACGTTGCTGCTCCTTAAACACCTCGTCATACGCTTCCAGCTTGTTGTCCTTCTGTAGTTTCTTGAAGTTGCTCTGTAAGATACTTTTAGACAAATTAAAGTTCCTACCTAGATGCTTTTCAGTGACCTTGTTCCAAGGAAGAGGCATTATAAGCCTACCAGTTTCATCTCTCTCCGTATTGGAGAGAACTTCATAAACTATTTCCTGGTCTACACTTTCTGTTTGTGCATCTATGCATTTGTCATAGTTTAGAACTTCTTTCGCTAATTCATCCAGAGCCTCAACTGAAGCGCATTCAATTTCATTGTCAGAATTAGACGAGTTTCCAATGTCAGTTTTGTCTTCAGCTTCCAGGGCTATCTCAGTTTTGCATGCAGTATTTCTATCTGGAAGATAATCTAAATTATCTAATATTGCGGAAGCTGGCCCAGAAAGCATTACTCCGATACTAGAATCTAGAAAATGTGCACTGCCTTCAACCCCAAATACAACAGTAGTAGTTCGTAAAAGTCTATCAGCATCTGGTCCCATGACCATTTCAAAGTCACCTATGGAGTCATCTCCACTCTTCATGTTACTATCGGCAATGATGTATCCCTTAACTTGAAAGGATTCTACTATGAGTTCTAGGCTCGGAATTTTCAAGTTAATATCAAGACTATCAATAACTATTGCCTCAACATCCGCTAGAACATCTCCTATGAGAACTTGAATTCTCACCACCTTTGTTTTAAATGATCTAGTTGAGTTAAAGCCCCGAACATCTATGTGAACATTATCTTTGACAGTCTCGTAACTTAATCTGTTTAAGACAGATTTCTTGACGAAATTTCGTTGCGAGCCACTGTCTTTAAGTACTCTAATTGGTACAGAGTTTTTACCTTTTTTAATGTGCACTGTAAATGAAGGAAGTAAAATCGCGTCATGAGTAGCATTGCAATTAGAAAATTGCACAGATGATAATCTAGTATTAGTATAATTCTTGTTTTGTGGCTTCTCAGAAAAACACAAAAATGTCATGTGATCTTTGTTGCAATTTTTGCATTTGGAACTGAAAGTAAATTTACAATTAGCGGTTTTATGATTTCTAAAGCTACATCTAGCGCAATAATTTAGTTCTCTTAATTTTTTAACTTTCAAAGAAGCAGTCGGATATACTGTACAATCTCTTATAGTATGTTTAATATCTGAAACCTCATCAGAAATGCACAAATTACATGGTATAAATGAATTAGTTTTAACATTAGTCGCAAAGGTCTTACTCTCCAAGGGATAACTAGGTTTTGAATAACTATGGTTAGTACTAGAGCTTTGAGTATTGCGTTCATTAATTTTAATGTATCGTTCAGCGGCTGTGAAAATGTGCTCAGTGATTTCATCGAGAGATGGTCTAGTTTTATTAGTAATTTGCAAAAGTTGTGATTGAAAACAATCGTTGAGCCCTGTCCAAGCGAAATACTGTAATATTATATTAATGTCAATTTTTAAAGTAGTGAATGAAGACATAATTGATTTTAGTTCACCTATATAAACATAAGGATCACTAGATGAAGACAGTTTTAGTTTACTCAAGCGGTTTATAACTTCGTACTGTTGAGTCAGAGTAGATGCGAATGCTTCAGTTAATAAATCTTTTGCACTCTCGTAACGCTGTTCAGAAGAATCTAAGGAGTCAATAAGACATCGAGGAGCTTTCTTGAGCTGACCTCTGAGATAAACGAACTTTTCGTATGACGATAAATGATGTTTATCTACTATAGATTCAAACTCGTAAAAGAACTTTTGAAGGCTCTCGTTCTTTTTGTTCTCAAACTCTGGTAATGAAATTACAGGCAATTTCAACTTATTAGAATTAGACGCAGTAAAATGAGGAGTTGGTGTTCTATCAGTATTCGTTGCAGGTTGCAGAAGGCTTATAGTATCAGAGAGTTTGTCATTGTATTCCTCCTCCTCAGTAATCAAGTCTATCTGATCTACATCACTGGGAAGATGGGTATTAATCTCTCTGTTAATAACATTAATTTCAGATTGCAAATCAGACAGCTTTCTGACATAATCCTTTGCCTTATTACCAACATAAGTTCCTCGGTCATTTTCAACATTATTACAGAATCTAGTAATTTTCTGTCTCAAATAGCGACGAGTTTTACAAAAGGATTCATATTTACTAGCTTCATCTTCCGTTGAAGAATCAGATTCTCCTGATTTAGCTTTAGGGGGCATTTTACAAAATTTAGAATTTCAAGAACCTAAAAATTAAAGTAATATCTTCAATAAAGGAAAAAAGATGAGATTAATCACAAATAATAGGAACGATGAACATCACATCTGGCATGAAGGATCTCTTTTTTTGAAAAACCCAACTGGCCACCATATAAGAAACTTGGGAAAAAATTTTAGCCAGTAGGTAAATTAATATTAGTTTTAGTTTTTGAGTTTTAATAAATCTATATAAACAATTCTTAAGCATAATTTTTGAAGCTTAAGGCAATTTTAAATTTGGGAGATATTGAATTTAACTGGAACTTAGGATTTAGCCATGAAGATGTGATGCTCATGTGAACCGAGCCTGCACTAACTGAAATATAAAGATAGGAATTAGATTAGAACTATAGAAGATGATTATTAAATTGGATATGAAATATATTTAGTTTAGGTAATAGTAGTCAAGTAATAGTATTTTAAGTTATAGTAGTCAAGTAATAGTATTTTAAGTTATAGTAGTCAAGTAATAGTATTTTAAGTTATAGTAGTCAAGTAATAGTATTTTAAGTTATAGTAGTCAAGTAATAGTATTTTACGTTATAGTAGTCAAGTAATAGTATTTTACGTTATAGTAGTCAAGTAATAGTATTTTACGTTATAGTAGTCAAGTAATAGTATTTTACGTTATAGTAGTCAAGTAATAGTATTTTACGTTATAGTAGTCAAGTAATAGTATTTTACGTTATAGTAGTCAAGTAATAGTAATAGTAATAAGCAATAGTAATAAGTAATAGTAATAAGTAATAGTAATAAGTAATAGTAATAAGTAATAGTAATAAGTAATAGTAATAAGTAATAGTAATAAGTAATAGTAATAAGTAATAGTAATAAGTAATGAAATTTTCCTCTGGCATGTCTATAATAGTTTCGGAATTTACGTTAGGGTTTCTTTCAATGAATTGAGAATTGGAACAGTCTATTTTTAAAGTACAGTAAATATTAAACTTACTCTATGTTCCCTTCCTTCACCAGAGATCACTTCAGCCGTCAATTAGTCCATCGCTTCCCAAATATTTAAGGATTCATAGTTTGGTAGTTTATTGTAGTTTTAGTGGCGCTATTATACATTCTCGTTTATCCTTGGGTTTTAGATTCTGTATCTCATGTAGAGTGGAGAATGGTTGATGTGTAGTGACATCTTTGCTTCCTTATACCTTCGCTCTTTCTAGCCTCATTGAAATAGGCGTTATTAATTAGGTCAGATTTTTGTAGAAGTAGCTGGATTTTATAGTTGATTAGGTTTTTAATTGGCTTTATTGTGGAAATATTTGTAGTTGGCGGAATTAGATCACATCTCTCTAATATTCCTTTGTTTGGAATTTGGTTTTGACTGGGCGTATTGAACTGGCGGAATTGACTCTTAAATAGGAGTTTTTCATGGAAAGTTTTCTGCCCGACTGAACTTCCCTGAGACAACTCTTGCATCATGGTTCACCTGTAAAGGCTCGTTTTCGGGTCAGTGACTGGATTGAAGTTTTCTCTGGCTAGGAACATTCAAACTTACAACAAATAGAATGCCAAAGGAAACTCCAATCCACATGAAATTATAATAGAATTATTATTTTATACATATTTCGTGCGCAAATGTTAATGAGTATATAAGGGTATTACTGCGCACATGAAGGGGTATTACTGCGCACATGAAGGGGTATTACTGCGCATTGTGTCAATACAACACTCCTCTCCCCACCGAAATCCCTCCTCTCCCCATATTAATACCCCTCCCACCCCATATATATACCCCTTCTTTACTCATCTAAATATCCCTCTCCTCCCATCTAAATCCCCTCTCTTCCCATTTAAATCCCCATCTCCACCCATCTAAATCTCCCTCTCCTCTCATCAAAATCTCCTTCTCTTCCCATCCCAATCCCCTCTCCACCATCTATTTTCCCCTCTCCCCCAAACTAATTGTCCCTTACTTTTTAAACACATACTTAATGAATCTGCAACAAATTTAGCACTTAAATTTTACGTTACTATGTATAGTTAACTACTTATATCAAGTAATATAATACGATCGTAGGTTTATTGTTAATCAATATTTAAATTCAATAACCTCTCACTCCCCACCTGAATACCACCTCTCCCTATCTTCTCCATAACACCTTATTCAATATTTATACCTTTTAAGATTTATTATTTATTTAGAGCTAAAAACTCAAAAATTTCTATATTTATTTACATACAAATGGTTATCAATGATGCGCAGTATCTTAAGTATCTGGAGTATCACTGCGCACGGTTGTGGCAGGAAAACCGTTAAAACTGAGAATTTGAAAATTTAACATAATGTAACTGTTTATGTTGGTGTTAACATGTTAAAACAATATGAATCTATAAATTACTGTTCTAGAAATATTGGAGAGTTTGCAGGACTTAAATAGCACCAGCGTAAACTTTTTCAGATCGTTTTGAGAGCACCACATACATCGCGACTTAACTCTAGAAATAATAATACGATAATGGTGCATCATGATGTTTATGAGAGAAAAGAAGATGCTTGAAGTAATGGTGCAATCAGATTTAGGCTAAGCATGTGATTTCAAAATAATAAGAAGTGCGGAGTAATTCCAATATAAAAAAGGGATGTGCGGTAATAACCCGAACGACCCTATAAAATTCCTTGTATTAAAGATACAGATTTTCTTTCGGCCAATTTTCTTGCAGCAAAATTTCCTAATACCGTCGCAAAGGAACGATGAACCTTGATCTCAAGAATTGACTAGATACCAAAGTGAAGAGTATTTAGTTGGTGTTTTTATATACTGGTTGGTTTAAGCACAGATCCTCCAAGAAAATATTTTTGGGAATATTTTAGGTTAACTTTCACTCTCTCTTCCATACATCTTCATAATTTGATTAAAAAACAAGTGTCAACTGTCCATGGTCACACTTAGGACTTTTAATATATCTTTCAAATGTTGGCTTCTTCTAAGTATGAAGTCCGGATTCTTCAAGAGTGAATTTCGTCTGTTCGATCTTCACCTTTCTAGTCTGCTTTTTCTAAGCGACCTCCATAAAATGAAACATTCACTTTGTGCGAACAACTTTTAACTGAACTGTAGAGACCTAGAGTATAGCTTCGTGAACAAACAAGACAGCGAGGTATATTGGTATGATTTTTTTTCTATTATTAGTCTATGCCAAAAGAAGTAACCTACTATACCTGTAGCAATAAACAACTAATGGATAATTGATAACTGATAAGAAATTACTAATGGATAATTGATAATTGATAGTAAATAATTATTGATAACCTGTTATTTCTTACGGAAAAATACAGTAGTAATAGGTTATTAGGTAATATACCAGCGAGATACTTTAATATATCCATTAAATATTTTCTATTCATTGGCGATGTAATTTTGCATTCTAATAGGCGACTTTAAGTATATTAATAAACTTCAAAGAACACTGAATTAATGCCTTTATTTTCTACTATCAGCTGAAAACTATAATTCTTTACTGATCAAATAACTGCTAATTACTCCTGAAAATATTGTCAATAAATCAGAACGTTTTTCTCAGTGTATTTTCATCGAATTATTTAATTCTAACTGAAAGCTGTGACAATAATGAACAGTGAATCTCCATCATTGGCACACTAATGTATGCTAATCAATGGAGATAAATTAATTTCAACTCTGCCATGTTAATGTTCCACTGTTTTAGAGTTATTTAATCGTATAAAAATAACGACAATTTATTTAATCAATAATTCATGGAAATAATGCCCAAGGCTCGGACAAATATGAATATTTGTAACTATATTATGAACTTTTTTAGTTGATTATCTGCACTAATTAATATAGAGTCGTAATAATAGAATTTATCACGAATAATTATTAATCATTTGTAATTCCGAAGAATGATAACTACAAGATAATTATTAATTTATTTGTACATTTGCTTACCAAGTTTAAGACAGATTGAAAACAGGAAATATTAACTAATTAAAAGGTTTATTAATTAATCATAAATCGTAAAAAATAGGGAAAAAATTACTGAACGATCAATTAATTGTCAAAAAATCTTACACCCATATAAGGAAATATCATAATATATAATATTATATTTCTATTCTTCATATTGGTTTTGATATTCTCAAACTCCCATGGCATTTGTGTGCTGGGATGCATTTAATTAATACTGCGGAGACTTTGATAAATATTGTCTATATCAGCTATTTCTATTGAGTTCTCATTTTTTTCATATAACTCGATACAAACTTTGTTAAAACAATCAACAGTTACTACAAAGTAAAAAAATAATCTATTTACAAATTCCCGTTTAATTATAATTATTGCTGTTAATAAATTTGATTCAATAATTTTCACTGTCACTTTTTCTAAAATTTCTGAATATAACAATCAGAAATAAATTCATACCTTTATTAGTATCAAATTTCAAATAGCTTTAATAAGAAAAATAACCGAGCATAATTGACTGTGTAAGTGAAAATAAACACAGTTTATCAAAATATGACAGGTTCTTTGTGGCATTCAAGTAACCATTATTAGGGGAAATTCCGAGAATCTCATGATTTTTCTTGATGTAATGTACATTATGAGTTCCATTGTAAAGATAACATCTCTTCTAGTAGAATATTGTCCACTTTATACCTTACCAATATTTACACACTCTCATCTTGTGAAAATTATTGTCAATGTTGCACAGTGAAGGAAAAAATAGTGATATTAAATAGAGAAAAAGTTACATGAAATGTAATTAAAATTGTTTGCCTGTTTCTAGTAAAAGAAAACATAGGATACTTTGCATATAAATAATATTATTAGTTATTTCTGATTGTAATTTAAACGACTGCTACATTTTCATTGTATTGGTTTGCAAACCATTTTTGTTTGTTTCAACATCTACTTTAAATCGAAGTTTGAAAGTGTTAAATAATCTTACATTTATTGGCGAAAATTGATTGTTTCGACTAAAAATATTACAAAATTAAACATTGTTTTCAAATATTGTTGAAGCAGTCGAAATACATCACACGATAGTTAAGTGTATCCATTTTGCTACATTTAGTGGTTCGTTTACTCAGTCACAATAGTTAAATACCCAGAGCGGTTCGTAACGGAAGATTTTGAAATTATA
The DNA here is from genome assembly GCA_947561585.1 of Caprella mutica. Lineage (NCBI taxonomy): Eukaryota > Metazoa > Arthropoda > Malacostraca > Amphipoda > Caprellidae > Caprella > Caprella mutica. The sequence goes on along the minus strand of CANNZV010000819.1, from coordinate 42,997 downwards.
TTACACTCGTAATTTATACACTTACTACAGGGTAAGTATAATGAACATAGTATATATATCGCAGATGCATTTTATAACAATTCAGAAACAATTCCACCCACCACTCTCTCTCACAACTGCTCACCACTCTCTCTCTCTCTCTCTCCACTACTCACCACTCTCTCCACTACTCACCACTCTATCTCTCTCACCACTGATCTCCACTCTCTCTCTGCACTACTCACCACTCAGTCCTTTCCTCAGTCGGAGGAAATGACCTGTTCCTGAACCCACGGAAAAGTGGTCCTATTGAAAGTATAGTCAATGACTCAGTGCTGTTAAGTCCAAGGTCAACAGAGGTATCGTTGTGGGGCTTTTGCCTATGAGGAAAGCCACTAATGAGCATTATGGAAGAGCTCAGGCGATAAATGGTCGACTGAGTAACCTATGTCGAACCTACAGCCTCAAGTATGTTGACCTCTGGCATCTCTTTTTCGGAAGAGATGATCTCTAATGGAAGGTCGGTATACACTTCAGTGGACGAGGCAGCAATTTATTTGCCGAACAGCTGGCTGTGAAGCTGTTCAAGCCTCACAAACAACTGAAGGAGGACCTTAATCATAAGAAGAGAAAGAGAGGACGCAGCAGGAGAGCGGCGAAGGCAAGTGCAGCACAGCCTCGACAGGAGGAACTGCAAGCAGAAACGGCTCCTTCAACCTCTACAGCTGGCACTGGAGATGGCCCCACCTTCAGATGTGAGGAATCTGTGCCAGGTAATGCTAAAAGAGCGCGCAGCCAGACAGTAAGCCCTGAGGGCGTTTTGGAGAAACGATCCAGGCAATCTGACCCCTCTTTCCCAGATTCCCCTGACTCCACCCCAGATTCCCCTGACCAGACCCCAGATCCCCCTGACCCCACCCCACATCCCCCTTACCCCACCCCACATCCCCATGAGCCCACCCCATATCCCCATCACCCCACCCCACATCCCCATCACCCCACATCACCCTGACCCCACCCTACATCACCCTGAACCCACCCCACATCACCCTGACCCCACCCCAGATTTCCCTGACCCCACCCCAGATCCTCCTGAGCCGACCCCAGACCCTGATGACTCTGACGACGGCTCAGGTTATGAAGACTGCGCCGCTGGAAACCAGGGAAACGGGCTAGGACTCGGAGGTCGGTGAGGGACCTCCGAATGATACTCTTCAATGCTCGGTCTATCAGGAATAAGCTGCAGGAGTTTAGATGTATGGTGGCTGTTGAATGTCTCGACGTCATCTGCATCACTGAGACCTGGCTGGACACTGAGAGACGAGATTTTGAGGGAGAGTATCACCTGCCCGGGTATAAGATGTTCCACAGGGATCGTGGCAACAGAGCAGGTGGAGGAGTGATGATCTATGTTCGCTGTCACATTGACGCGGCCCTCATACCCATCGACTCACCGTATGAGTTACTAGGGATAGAGGTCCGAGTGGAAGTCACACTCCACCTTTACCTGCTCTACAGACCACCCCACCAGACGAGAGACCACTACCGAGATCTCTACGCTGCTTTCAATGACCTTCTGCAGGATGAAACGGCCATTGTGTTGGGAGATTTCAACTGCAGAGTGGATTGGAGCACACGAGTCTCGGATGGAGAGGGAGGTAGGTCGATCGAATTTTCGAACGACAACTTCCTCTCCCAGATGGTAAGAACTCCCACTAGAGGTGAAAATGCACTGGACCTCATATTCACTACCGACGAAGATCTGGTTTCTCAGGTCTCGGTTGGTGAATGTCTGGGTACCAGTGACCATAATGCCGTTTCTTTTAGAGTGGGAGTCAAAGTGGAACAAGAGAAGATCTCTCATAGAAATATGCTGAATCTGAGAAGAGCTGATTACGACAGTTTCACTCGTGATTTGCAGGCATTACGTCCTCAACTTCCAGCTTCACCTGATCAGATGTGGCGGGGCTTTAAGGCAAACTACATCTCGATCCAGGACCGATGCATACCTAGGAAAAAGGTAGGTGGTTCCATGAAGGTTCGTCCTAAATGGTTCCATAACGAGCTTGGCAGAGAGATAAAGAGAAGGAAACGACTCTACGTCTCATTCAAGACTCAATCTTCACCGGAAACGGAGAGACTTCTCACAGACCAACGGAGATTGGTCAAAAGAAGAGTGCGGCAAGCTAAAGTAGCGGAGGGGCAACCCTAAGGAGTTCTTCACTTATGTTAATAGCAGAAAGCCCACCAGAAGCTCCATTGGACCAATCAGGACAACCCAAGGTATGTTGGCAACTTCGGATGCCGACATCGTCACCGAACTCAACAGTTATTTCGTCAGTGTCTTCACCAGGGAGGATCCGCTTGGCACCCCTGACCCCGTAGTCTACTACGAGGGACGAATGCCACTGACTGTACTGTTGAGGAGGTAGTGGACAAACTTGGCAAGCTGGACCCTAACAAGGCAGCTGGTCCTGATGGATTCTTACCGACAGTGATGAAGAACGTGAAGGATGGTTTGGCGGCACATCTGCAACAGATCTTCAATGTCTCTTTGGAGTCGGGCGAGGTCGCCGACGACATGAGGATCGCAGATGTGACCCCAATCTTCAAGACAAGTGAGACCAATAACAGTAGTAACTACAGGCCGATCAGTTTAACATCGGTTTCTGGAAAGCTGCTAGAATCCATCATCAAGGATAGGATTGTGGATCACCTGGAAGAACACCAAACTTACTAGAGTTCTTCTACTACGTTCTTCAGGAGCATGACGAATCCAATGCTGTTGACATCGTCTACCTTGATTTCAAGAAGGCATTTGACAAGGTACCTCACAAGAGGTTAATGGCGAAAATAGCAGCTATTGGTGTGGGTGGTCGAGTTCTACAATGGATCAGGTCATGGCTAAATAACAGACGACAAAGAGTGGTGGTCAATGGCGTGGCCTCTGTGTGGAGCTCCGTAACCAGCGGGATTCCCCCCAGGGCTCAGTCCTTGGTCCTCTGCTCTTTATTATTTACATAAATTACCTTGACGTAGGACTCGTCAGTTGGGTATCCAAGTTTGCTGATGACACAAAGATTGGCATCAACGCTGCAAGTCCAGAGGCCATCGGACAACTCCAACGTGATCTTTTCAAGATCGGAGAATGGTCGGAAAAGTGGCAGATGCCCTACAATGTGGACAAGTGTAGAGTACTTCATGCTGGTCGTAGGAACGCTGAAGCTGTCTACACGCTACTTGGAGCCCAAATAGGACCCACTGATGTACAGAAGGATCTTGGAGTTATGATCACCAGGGATCTCAAGCTCTCTCGACAGTGCCTGGAAGCTGAGAAGAGAGTAAACAAGATCCTAGGGTACATCAAGAGGCAATTCAGATACAGAAACAGATAGACAGTTCTCACCCTGTACAACTCTCTGGTAAGACCTCTTTTGGAGTTTGCGGTCCAGTTCTGGTCACCGACGTTGCGAGCAGATGTCAGGCGGGTGGAACGGGTGCAAGCGAGGGCGACTAAACTTGTACCTGAAATCCGATCCAAGGGATACGCAGTACGCACGTCGGTTAGAAGACCTGGGCCTCTTCACGCTTGAGCAGCGACGTTTGAGGGGTCAACTCATTGAGACTTTTAAGATCCTTCGAGGGATAAGTTGAGTTGATCCCGAAGACTACTTTTCGCTGTGTGTGAATCCCACCCGTAACCACGGTGGAAGGTGGTTCCGCCTCGGTTCACCACTGCTCAGCTGGAGAACTTCATGCTGGTAAAGATCTGTAATGTTTGGAACAGACTGCCAGAAAATGTTGTCAGCAGCCTGACTGTTGACACATTCAAAAGGCGACTTGACAGGATACTCAGTGAGCTGGCTTACTGAGCTGTCAAGCGCCTCCATGACTTGACCTCGGAGTTGAGATGAGAGTCTTAGCTATCTTTTCTGATAACACTCTTACTTCAACTCCAACTAACCAACTAAGAGAAAACCTGGCGCCTTTCCGTGGCTAGAGAGATCAGGTCACACCCTGCGTCCTGTCACCGTTTCAGGGACTGCCTTTTGGCGGCCCCTGTACGTGAAGGGGGCAGTGATTGGCGAGTTTGACTGACCAAGTCCAGGATAAAACTTGGAGCTAATGATTGTTCCCAAACTTTGCTCCTACGCCTGGTGGAGGTTCTTCCTTTGTCAGGTTTGGGAGTATGGTTTGGAGTGCTTAGGTTCCAAGTATGAAGTGATGGAGAGAGATTCACCTTGCTCCGTTGTTAACCCAACGTCGAGCGCACAGCTGGCTGTGCACAGGGGCCATCCTTGGATGGGCATATTGTGCCTATTAATGGTCCCTTTATCCTTGTGACTCCTTGTGACACTCCACTACTCACCACTCTCTCTCTCTCTCCACTACTCACCACTCTCTCACCACTGCTCTTCACTCTCTCTCTGTCTCACCACTGCTCTTCTCTCTCTCTCCCATTTGTTCTTTTTCCCAAATCCCCCAATATATTTTCTGTGGCGTTCACCTCTCAATCTGGTCGTGATTGCCTCGCAATGAATGGTTCTGTACTCCTCTGCTCTAACAAACTGCCTCAGATTACTGAAGTCACTCCAATGGAACAAATAGGGGGAAAAACCGCAATTAATTGAAACACCCGATTTAATGTTACTATAATAAAGAAGGACTTTTAATGCTTTGAATAAAATGATAGTCCCAAGAGACCAAATTTACAAAAGTTTATTCGATCAAATATTAAATTTTTCGAAACTAAATCTTCATTTTCACAGTTTTTCATGCGTTCTATCATTTTTGTTATGTTGCTCTTTATAATTCTCTTGTAGATAAGTACAATTATTTTTTCAGCTCATGACTTCTCTGAATGCTTTGTATAATGTTTTTGGTTATGCAATTTATCTTTAGGTAAATTAACTTATTCTAGCCGTTTGAAGTAGAACTTTACTATAGATTGATCGGCCTTTTAGTGTTAGGAGAAATATCGCCTAAATATTTTGAGAAACTAAGTATTAATAATTATTGTTTCAGTTTATTTAATTTATCATTCTTATTAATTATTAATTTTCCACATTATTTGCACCAAAATTTACGGCACTACTTTTTTCTTCATTAGGGTAGTTCACAACTCAAACAGAGATGCAACTAACCATTCAAATTATACCATCTATGGGTAGAGTTTCCATCTGTTTTGAAATATCAGGTCATCCTATCTCTTAACTTAGATTGGTTATCTCGGTAAGTTAGAGGTAAGTTTGTATCTCTATCTCTTCGAGTTCTACTACCTTAATTAATGCAATCGATTGAATGAGCAAATTCAGACCTAATTATTAGAGTATAGAAGAGTTTAGTTCACAGATTCAATCCGTAAATTATAAAAGATTTATTAAAAAAATTACAATTGTTATTCTATAAAGAAAATATGTAAAATAAAGATTAAAAATCTTTTATAAAGTTCTTATCCCATGAAATAAAATAGGTTTATTAAAATATATTTCGAATAATAGCGGTCTATTGAAATAAATTGGGTTATATTTATATTTTTTATACCCTTTGTTTCACATTCTAATGTTCAAATTCTAATATTGATATTTTAAATTCAAATTCTAATATTCAAATTCCAATTTAGATAATTTAATTTTAATATTCTAATTTTGAAATCTGAATTCACATTCAAATATACAATTTATTTTTATGGCCCACTTTTCAACAGTAATTTAACATATTATTTGTTTTCATTATTAACATAATTAAGGTTGCTGAAGACGAATGGTAGAGAATGTCCTTGAAAAAGTTCAGATTTAGCAATTACTTTAATACCTGATAAAATCAATAAACAATAATATACAGGGTGGCGCAAAAAAAAGGAAACCCATTTTAAACTAGTTTATTTCACAAACTATTAAAGTTAGAAATTTTATAAAAAAATCATTTTATTTCTTTACTTTTTCTGGATCTATTTTGAAAATTTGTTATAGTTAAGACAAAAATTAAATATCCTCCAGTGAATTGAAAAAAGGTAATGAAAAAGGGCTTGCGCGAGGACGAAATATACCAAAAAAATCACAATAGGCATAGTATAATTCATTTCATATGGATGTAAAAACATTGAATTATATTATTTTCTGTAACATAAAAAGAAACAATTAAAATCTTAATTAATTATCATTTGAGAATTAATGTTTGATATAAAATTGATATCTTAAATAGAATCAGTTCGCCGTTAATTTGTATCTTCTATTCGAAACCCTCAAAATGCAGCTTTCAAAAGAACAGAGTTTTTGTTGTGACAATTTATTTAAATACTGAAAGTTTTAACAGGTTCAACCTTAATTAAATATTATTAGGAGTAAAATCCGAATTCTTTATTTTCATATTTCGATATCTAGTTTCAGATCTTAGTATTAAATATTTGGAGTAATAAGTAGTTTCTTATTTAAGAAACAATTTTAAATTTTTGATTCTATTCAATTTCAAGAGATAAAGTAACTATTAAAATATATCAATACATAATAACGTATGAGTAAATAATGTCATAACACTGTTCATTAACTGTTCATTTTTGTCTAGTTTATCATTTTCCTCTTCAACCTAGAAACAAATTATTTTGTAACAAACTACATATTCTTTATTGTTAATTTGGTTTAACTAACTAACTACAATAACAGTTTGGCACTATAAGTTCAGTATCTTTTATTCTACTTCAACTTTTTACTAAATAGCGTGTATAATTCAAAGCAACTATTATTCCACTGACAAGGAAACTATAATAATATGGAGTGAGTTATTTGAGAACATTTATAAATGTTGACGAACCAAGGCACTAAATCATATTCTTTAGTATTCGTAATTGGCTATAGAAGATATACATCCATTATAGGGAATGATTATTGCACTTGTTATTGAAATTAGTAACAAATACAAATAAAAAAATCTCGATCTGTAGCTTTACAATATTAGTCTATAGATTAATAAATTGTTAGATACTCTATCAAATCGTGATGCTTTATTAAATTTAATTCATTCAATGAAAAATAATGAGACTGGCACACCATACCAAATGGTACACTTTTTTGTAAATTAGAATTTAATTGGATTATCTACTACCATATATATGTATGTTTATTAAAGTTTCATATTTCTTCATTTAAAAATTATATTTTTATAACTGTTTATCCGTTATAAGAGCATAACAGAATCACTGCATAGGAATTCCTCCACCTCAACTTTACACTTTAATTATATTACGAGTAAAGTTAGGCAGAGGTCAATGTTACTGAAAAAAGGAGATTATTTATCAGTGTAAGAAAGACAGCAACAGAACAATATCATTCTATGCTCTTTTCATTAACCAAAAAATTACTGTGTGAAATATATGATAATTATATTTTCAAGTCAATTTTGTGACTTTTGACAGCCTCTGGGTCTCATCAGATTATAGCTGTGCAACTGTTCATGTGCGGTAATTGGCTCTCGTCGTTTCTGATGGTAATTATAGTGTGTGCAAGGTCCACACTGTTTGTATTCAGCACACATCTGTCATATGCGTGCATTTCCCTACAATGTCTATGCAAAAAATGGGAAATGAAAGGAATTTAGAGACTACTTCTCAAATGGAAAGTTGTCCTTATTATATTCTGTTACAATAACATGGTATTCAACAGTTCCATTGCCCAGGGCCTTTCGAGTCGCTGTGTTTGTTATCTTATCAGTCAGTACTGCGATAGCAGTGGCACAGTAAGGTTTATAGTAGCTCTGACTCTCTCCTCTCACTCAAACCAGAACCAGCTTCACTCACCGACAGTGTCACAGTGAAATATTTGACTACTTCTCACAGTGGAAATTAAAGGCTTGATGCATCGAAAGATTTTAAAGACAAATTTAAACTTCGTCTTTCAGAATAAGTGATTATTTTTACATAGAATTATCTGATGTGGAAATATTATTGTGAATAAAATATTAGAACAAAGACCTTACAGGTTAGTAAGCATTGACACACTATTTATGATATTTGATACAAGGGAATTGAGTTTGATTTTATTTACTATTTTCGGATTGAAAGTAGCAACAAAATATTGTAGCTGTGTATTTATTTCAAATGTATACTAAGCAGAGAAAAAATTGAGTTGATTTTAGATTATGATTTGTGCTTTAAATTTAAGATAGATATTGAATAAAAAATAAAATAAAAAAATTATTGTCATACAGTAAGTACACGATGTAGGAAATGTAATCATTGAAATTATTGGGACATCAAGTTTGGTAATTAAATATCAAGTTTCCTGCTGCTCAACATTTCCAATTATTGATGTCATCGTTGTGTATCTTGGAAAATTGACTTAAATATGCCATAATGAGCTAAATTTCGGTTTCTTGTTCAGCAATAACTTTCAGCCTTTTCAGATAAAAAGTAATAATGATAAAGCTCGTACAACGGACAGTACTTTAACGGAGAAAGTGTCCGCTATGTCGATAAATGGGCGTTATACGCGAATGAAGTTTTACTTCAGTTGGGGATATAAATTCTTGCAAGTTTTCTGTAACAGCACATATAACCATAGTAATTAGATAGAAAAGTATACTTAGTTTCAAATTCATTGAGGGTGAAATTGAACCGGTATTCTGAAACGATGTAAACAAATGACGTCACACAGAATCAGACGAAGTAATATCAAAATGAGAGAATTATATAGGTGCGACAAGTAAATAAAGATGGAATATGTCAATAAACAATATGTTTTGTTAGCTTCAAGTACCTAGATAACTTTTATATATTTAATACCAGGCTGACACTTATAAGTTAGTTTATTAGCAAACTTGTAAAATGTAAGGTGGTACCTAGTAACCTATTGTACTTACAATAAAGCACTCAAATGACTATTATCTAACATATAAACTTAATTGCATATAGTAAAATGTTATTTTAAGCACAATTTGACGAATGACATTTTCAATAAAAATTCTTATATAATCAGATAAATGCAAATGTATCTTAGATCCTTCAGGCACCTTTGCTCTACTGGAGAGTTTGAAGGCTATTAAGTTGAATATTATAAGGGAATAGAGTGTAAAACGTGATAAAAACAAAATTGTATTCAAGTTAATTTCCATGAAAATGCACATTTAACTGAATAATAGCACAGTTCTTATTTGGAAACAACTTGTGTGACGTCACTCGTTTTAATCGCAGCCACGTCTATGTAGTATTTTCAGATGTTCCAATATTGTACTTACCATACTTTACTATTTATTTGCTATGGATATAACTGTCGCTTGAAATACTATCAAATATTATAAAAAAGAGTAATATTTTTTAACTTCACTTTGACAGATTTTAATGTACCTACATGTACACCAATATACAGGATAATTAATTATCGTTAATTAAACTGAACACAATATAAAAAATGAATTTCCTGATTCTTATTATTTTATTCGGTATAAATAAAGTATATTTTACAATATAATATAGGATACCTACCTCTTCTTGATTTCTGTAGAACTTTTCTAATCGAAGAAAATATGGTGAAAACGGGTATCAAAATCAAATTTCTGAAAATCTGGAAAATGATACATTAAGTGTTGATTGTAAATTGTAATACCTCTGAATATAATAAATGTTTGACTATATAGTTGGTAACCTGGATAATATATTTGATAATCCATATAATTAAAGAGGTCGTTGTAACGATCTGCATGTCCGGTAGAACAGACAATTTTTTTCATTATACACTGACAAAAAAGATGCGACTCGAATTGACTCAAAATTTAAGTTTTCAGTTGTTTTCAAAAATAAGAGTCATTTGTTTTCCTTATTTATAGTCAGTTTGTTTCAGGTAGAGTAAATCAATAAAAAAAGACTCCACTATTGGAGTTTTCCAGCCTTGACTCAATCGATAAGTCAGGTTGACTCGCATTTTTTTTTCAGTTTAGGAATGCCAAACAAGAGAATAATATCTGCACAACTCTGACGTTAAAATTAAAAAGAAGTAGCGTCTACTTTCTTAAATGAATTAAAACCGTAGTTTACCAGCTTCAGCTTTTTCAAGTCTACTAATTTCACCAGACACCCGTAAAAAAATTGTTGGGAGTTAGAAGAACGATTGTATTACGTTAGCTCTTCTTTCTTGACACTTATTTGTCACTTTTTATGTGTCACTTTTATTTTTCCACGTCCTTTTCTATTTATCAAGAGATCAAAATGATTGAAATGGTACGTGGAATTTTACTTGGATTACTTACTGATCATTTGCTTTGAAATACGATATTGAATAAATGCCTCCTTCTCTAAATGTGATTTTATTCCTGCAGCAATGAATTTACTTTCAAATGAATTAAAACCAAGTTCTGTGAACATGAATCCCCTTACAATAAATTAGAATATATTTGTAAAATGTGGAGATTTGCTTGCATGATTCGAATTTTCATGGGAATAAAAATATATTTTGTGACAATTTAATTAAATCGTTTAAGTAGTTTCTCGCTTTGTATAACACAAAATAGCTTTATTGAGTCGTGTTTAACTTCTGCGATTCGAAAATTGATAAAAACAAATCATTTTACTATAAAAGTTGGAGCTTTATCTAGAATATTAAAAAAGTTGACTGAAGATTTTGTTCGTCAAGAAAAATCGGATCATTGATTTTTATTGCTGTTGTAAATGAAATGGAGATATCAGAGAACTTGGTGATTTCATAAATAATTTTACTGCCAAACTTTATTCTGAAATTCCTTCTCCTAATGATGATGACCTTACAAGTAAAATAATTATATGGGATTAAACTGGTCAATAAATTGGTATCCCTACTGTCACTTCCCAAGAAGTATTACAGTGAAACTCCTGAGTTATGAAGTATTGGTTTCTTCATAACTCAGAGTCACTTCATAATTCGTGTGCAGTGATAGTTTTCTTTGATTAAAATCATAGAAAATTTTTATCATTGAGGGATAACTATGGTATAATTCTTATATGGATGTGCACTAATATTTTATACAAAATTGAGGTAATTAAACAAATATTAGGTTAATGTTGTGGGAAATAAATATAGCAACTCATTATTGCACAAAAATTAATATATATCATGGTAGTAGTCATTTATGCCTAAATTTAAATCATTAACAAAAATACACATCATTTAAACCTCAAACAATAAAGAAAGCACCGTTTATACTCAATATATCCGATTTATTGATAACCTAATCTGATATAGTAAATCTTTGCCTTCCTGATTTACATTTTCATATATAATTCTCCATTATAGGAGAATACTCAATTATAGGTGGTATCCCATATTTGAGTATCATCCTATTATGGGCTATTACCCTATAATAGAGTATTATTCTATAATAGAGTATTATCCTATAATAGAGTATTATTCTATAATAGAGTATTAATCTATAATAGAGTATTATCTTATAATACTCTATCTTATTCTAGTGGAGAAGATTGCAATAACCCACTATTGCATTGAAATTGTAATTTTCATTAAAAAAACACTTCATTTTTTAATTGCTTGTCATACTTGCATTTTTCATTTTTACTTCTGCAATATGACTTTCAATTCTGCCAATTCATTATTCACTTCTGCCAACTTGACTTGGAAAAGGTATAGTTATACCTCAAGAAATATAGTTTTCTATGATTTAAACAAAGAAAACTACTCCATAACTGAGGTTCATTTCATAATTCAGGTCCTTCATTACTCGGGTGCTTCATAAAAAAAAACTTCATAACTCAGGAGTTTTACTGTATCTATTATTGCAACTCAAAAGACCATCATATGGTTGCTAATATTATAAATATATGGTTACAAATATTTTATTTCTCATTTTCTTATTCATGCAGGCCTCGCTTTAAGTAATCCTCACTTTAATTAAAATGATACTTATTCGAGTAATGTCTCGAAATAAGTACCATTCGTAAATATAGAAAACGGTGACCATTTTTCGTGTTTATTTCACAGTAACTATCAAAAATATCAAAATTATAATCCAGATGAGGTTATTAGAAGCAATTGGTTCAGAAATTCAACATGTCCTATTTTAGGGTTAGTTCCGTGTTATCGCACAGCTTCATATTTTCGAACACGTAAAAATCCTTATATAACAATCATTATTTAACATTTATTTCAATTGGTATTCATAATACTAATTACAATAGAAGTTAAATAATAATCATTATTATTCTCTTCTCTGACGTATCCAAAATTGTAGAACGTATGAATAACTTGGAACTTAGTACCCTTCTTTCAAAAATATTTCACAGAGCATAAAATTGCTGTTTTTTTCAATGTTACACAATAATTATAGAAGTATAAGTATTTATTAATTACTCACCTATACTGAGTGAGAGATAAGCTATTGATGGATCTTAAAACATTTAATAAATTCACAACTTCAAACTTTTTTCACAGTCACAAACAATGAAATACTGTTTAATAATAGGCTTATATAGTAGGTCTCTAACTCTAAAACCAATTTTCTTTCATCACAACTCATAGAAAATGAGATATATAATCAAGGAGTGACATTTATGAATTTTTTGTTACTTTTCCTCGCTTTAGTTACCATTTGGTAATTAAACTGAGTTGTGATTTAGTTATAAAAGCGGGAGATGCCTGAACTTTAAAAGTAATTGATTTTATTATCTCAACTTTCTCAAACATTTTAACTTTCATTTTGTGCTAATAAGCTATATGAATTGCATTATATTTTGTACTTTGGTAATTGTAATATATTGAAATGATATTTTAATTTATTTATTTTACATTACCATTTGGTAATTTTATGCACCACGTATTTTTTTAATAACCAATTCATTTAATTACATATTCATAAGAGGCTTTGAATTAATGCTTTGAAATAGTATTCTGTATTTGTCATTAGTCCGTAAAAGAAAGGAAGCGTGAGTGAGAATAATTTCTCTCACAAAACACATTGTTCTACTTATTCTATTCTTTTCTTCTTTTTCTTTAAATCAATTTCAGCTCAAAATAATAAATAATGTGTCAGATCAAGTTGATCATAGTTACAAATCAAACACATGATGTCAAATTACATTACCAATTCGTCCTTTGGAGAATTTTTTTTTTCCTTTCATTCTTAATTCTCCTCTTGAAGAAAATTTGAAGCTATACTTCCTTCTAGGTAATTCGTCTCAGCTAAAAAAAACTATTATTAAAAGGAACAAAAGCAAAATGTTAATTTGACGTGACACAAAATCATCGTAAGCTGTAGCGATTGTTTTACGAATGTGAGTCTAAAACCTGCTGTGATAGTTCAATAATTTATTATACTAAATCATCATTATTACTTCCTAATCCAATAAAGCGTAAAAGTCTTTTCAATATAGGTCAGAGAATATCGTTTGGTCAACAAACTTTATTTAAAAATATATGTGAAAAGCAATATTATAAGAAGAATCATTACATCAAACCCATTAAACTTCCCATTGAATTCAAAGGGTTAAAATATCCTCGTAGGTATAAAATAGCTGATATTAAGCAGAGCACATCAATTAATCTGGCGCAATAACAGAGCAGAGGAACTTTATGTTGCCTCTCGGTTCACGCCCTGGAATTTAATTTAGCGCCTAAATAAATTGAGTGAAACATGCTAACGCGAATTATTCGACACTGAAAGTATAAACGTTTCTGAAGAGAGTAGCATGATAGGAATGTTAGTGATGCTGCAGGAAAAACAGACAGCCCTACTTAGACAATGATTTCAAAGTAAATAGCAAAGTGATACAAATAGGGAAATCTTCAAGTTATCGAATTGTTCCAGTTTTTCTATCGATTCAAGAAAACGAAATTGAACTTGTATGTTAGTTTTAGATGATCGGACAAGAGAAACCGTTCGATAATTCACAACATTACCCTATGCCTTTCCTATTAACATGACGAGGTTAGTTTCTCTCTGTTCGTGTAGTTGACCGTTACGGGAGAGAACTTCATGCATGCAATTGTCACATTCTCTGTAGTTTAATTAGAGCTCAACGGGTGAGCACCTCCATACAAATATATATGGTAATATGAGTGTAGATATATTGAACCTTTTGCATCTTTAGATGAAGGAGATGCAATATATTTAACGCCTGAACTGCATCGCATGGGAGAACGAAGTTAGCAATGACTGAGATTTCATGCATGATGAGTATCGTAAATGGTAGATCGAAGAGCTAAAATATTCAGAAGAATATTTCCTATAACTGAATCTGACAGTATAATATTAAAAGAAATATTAAATTAAGAAGATAATATTCACAACATTATACACAATTCTGTTCTAATATTTTAATTGGAGAATGTAACCAAACGGAAATAAAAGTCTTTTCAATATATGGCATAGAAGAGTGAACAATATTACAATACCAATCATATCGTATTGAAGTTAATTCATTCATACAACACAATAAAAACAATTGTGTAATTCCATTTGAACAATTCAAACTATCTGTGTATTTTTCTGTCAAATAATACTTGCAATTCATTTATATTTAAATTGTTTGAAAGGGAATAGCAGCCGGAGATATTTTCTCTGTTTTGCATATGGAGGCGCCATGTTACAAACTGCGGTGAATTAAAAGCAACAGTTTAGTCCACAAATTCAGAACTAGTTTCTGCAACTTTGGTAATTCATTCTCTCGTTTTTTGGCCGAGATGGTGAAAGTAACTCGGTTATATTTCAGATGAAGAGATATAGCAGTTGTATATAAAGTGATGTTATTTTATTGTATGTTTTTATTATCACATTGTTTTAACTGTCAGAGAATATCGTTCGGTCAACAAACTTTATTTGAAAATATATGTGAAAAGCAATATTATATGAAGAATCAAATGCTGGTGTATGAAAGTGCTGATAAGGATTTAGGAATTACGATATTAGCTGAGACTTAAGGTATAATTTTTGTTATTAGAGATCATTTCTCCTATACCTTTATCAGTATATCACAGATTCTTTATTTTAGTTTTAAATGTAAGAGCTTATAGTTAATATCTTTATATTGTCTGCGGTGGTTTGAAATTCTAATTATTTTCTGTAAAAATTCTCTTGCAATGGTCTAGACTCTAGAGCTTTAGAAGTTGGGAGTTGAAAAAATTTAAAGTTTTGTAAGAGGTATTTTATTTATTTCATTTTAAGCAATTAAAATATCTTAAAACTGCAAAACTAGATGAATTAATTAAGAGCAATGACATAGAAATAAGGGAAATGTTTGAACAATAATACATTTATTCATCAACTTTTTCATCTCTGCTTCATCAAGTTATTTCTAGTATGTAAATAATGAATATCCATAAATTAACAAATACATTTTTCTTCATAGCAATATTTCAAGATCAGCAACTGTTTGCTTCAGCACCTCTTTTTCCAAGACATTTTAATAACACTGTAGACCGAGTCAAATTGTTTGCTTATTATAGACACACTCTTAACATCTTCTGCTATCTCACGGATGTCTAACTTAGTTCTCAAGCTCATCTTCTTTGCCTTCTAATAGGAATTTCCTTATTAAATGTCAGTGGCTTACAGTTTCATTTCTCTTTAGGAGACATTGTATAAAAATCGAAACCGTAGCTTAAATAGTTAAAAAAAAGGTACCGTGCAGTTTATTACTATGGGTAAAGAAAATGGAGGTAATGTACATATTAATGTTATCATGTTCTATTCGTTTTTAGCGTTTATTACTTTTTATCAATCGAGTGAGTTGTGAGAAGTATAGTAGTCTCCCGTGAAATATTTTCAAATGCAATTAAAGAAAATGTAGCGCTAATTTTGTGTTTAATAATTTAACACAAAATAATTTAATTTATAACTATTAAATTTAATTTAATTAATAATGCCCTAAAAGTTATTCGTAATGACTGTATATTAACGATAATTAAGGATTAGTTTCGTAATATGAATGAGATTATATCACATGAAAAATAGTTCTGAAAACTTCACCAATGCCATCGATAAATAAAAGTTTCGTAGTTGATCAAGATTTGTATTCCATTCATTCTCTTCTGAGGATGAATATAATTATTCCACGAAACCATTTCCACGAAGCGGTTGTACTATGGGAGATGTTCGTGGTTAGGATTTAACGAAGACTTATAGAATTGGACTGATACTTATTGTTGTCACCATGAGGAATAGAGCTATTTGTCAATTTATTATTGATGCACTGCACAAATTAGACAATCAGCAGGTGTCACAAATAGCTAATGCCGCCTAATAATGGCCATCATTGAGTGCTAGAATAAATTTTAAAAATGATCACTGAATTAATTCCAAATATATATGAACTAGTTTCAAGCACAGAGTGAGATTAGCAGGAGTATATTATTTATAATCCTTATCATATATTTATTATAAACATTACTTAAGTTTACATTTTTTGTTTAAGTTGATCTAAACAGCACTTCAAGTTCAATTAATTTTGAAACTTTCAACTAAGCTATTTCAAGTTAGAACTAGATTATGTGCACTCAGTAGAGCGCATACCTCCGCCTCCGCTTTGTACGTTTTCTCACAAAATTCAAGAAGCTGCTAACTGGATAATAACCAATCTTCCCACCAAGTTTCATGCAGTATGGTATAATACTTTTTGAGTTATCGAGTTATAAATGACCTTGACCTTGACTTTTCACCGGATCGCTTCCAAAATTCTACCAGATTCTTCAAGTACATTGACCAATCGTCCCATCAAATTTCAGACAATTAGGTTGAATACTTTTGGAATTATTGAGTTATAAATGGCCTTGACCTTGATCTTTGACCTTTGACCCGATTGCTCTCAAAATCTAACAAAATGGCTCCTGTATATTGACTAATCGTCCCACCAAGTTTCATGCAATATGGTTGAATACTTTTTGAGTTATAAATGACCTTGAACTTTGACTAAGTCGTTCCCAAAATTCTAGCAGCAGGTCACTGGACATGGACCAATCGTTTCACAAAATTTCAAGCAATTTGGTTGTACACTTTTTCAGTTAAACGAATAACAAGATGATAAATAAATAAAGTCAGATGAAAATATGATCTTCCCGCATTCTGCGAAGGTAATAAAAGTAATCCTGTCAGAATATGATTTCAACTTTGGAATTCTTATTGGAGCTGTGAACGAAAAGAGGATTTTCAATATATTTTCAGTATATTAAAAAATAATTTGTTGACAAAATTATCCACAAATTACATAATAATCCACCCCGAATATAACTGCAGATTGCACTTTTGGATCAAAAAAAGTAGTCAATGATTATCTACAGTGTTTTCACTTCAATACATTCACAATGTAGTGGTATGCAAAGTATGAATGCAGCAGCATGAGATAATCTCTTACAATTGTGCAAGATTGACCAATTTATACACTGGACCATTATAATGAACAAAAAATTATGATTATTAAAAAAAAATTAATAAACACATTATCAGCATCGTACCCCGTATATGGTATAACCACTATTAGTACACGCGAACACTTTTCTGTATTTTTTTAAAATACAGAATACTATATGACACTAGTGTTGGCAAAGTAAGGCATAAAAATAACAAAATACAATTTAAAAAAAAAATACTACATATTTATGACTATAAGTAACAGAAAAATATGTTGTTGTGTTGTTGTCGTTGGTTTTTCAAAATAACTGTTCATATGCAAATAAAAAAAGATGCAGGAACAGGATTACCGTCACATCTCGTGATGCAGTTAATGTGTGATTGGAAATATTAGGAACACAGACAGGAAGTAGATAAAGTCAATGATCGTCAGCTAAAGTAACGTTTACTTCTAACAAATAAAAAAGAAAACTTATTAATTATAGATAGAGTATCTTTTGTGCATTATCCAGATAAGTATATTTAAACTCATTTTTTCATTGATTGTCGTAGTAAAAATTATTACAGCACTCACTACTTAAGTTACTTAATTTCTTTATACCTTCGGGTAAAAAAACTATTTCGACTAGTTACTATGAAAATAAAATATTGATTGCAACCATTCTGGACGAATAATGAAATAAATATGTCAAACGTGTACAGAAAAATAGGACCTCTATTAATGACAATCTTAGAAATAGAATTATCAATAATTGCGTCAATAATTTTTACCTACACTTGTTGGTTCACAAGACCATTTATAAGGCCAACACCTCCGGAAAGCTGTCAATTATAACCCAGTTGATTTTAAAGGCCGATTTATAGCTGATTTTTGGAAGAGTACCTAAACATGTATCGGCGTATTGACGATGAATCATCGATAATTATTCAAAGAAGTGTGCGTTTTATCCAAGATTTTTCGTATAAAATAAGGCAAGATGATCGTCGATTCATCGAAGAAGAACATGCATATCCGACTGTAGCCGTCCTTAAATCAACGATGATTCAAGTGCAATTTTAAGTCGTTTCATCGAAGATTCATACGAAACAATTCACATAATCACCTCAATATTATTGGCGATTCAAGCATGATTTTAAGCAGATTTATTCAATTTATAGGGTTCAATAAAATCAAAATTATCATTTGAAAGATATTTACAATTTTGTTTTATTATTCTACTTTGTATCATATCGGGTATACGTACGTTTGGCTTCATATCGATTAGTTTAATGTTACATATTTTTTATATACATATCAAATGGAAAAATGAAGAAAGAAATGAAGTGGTGTGTCTGGGAATCGAACCATCGACTTAAGTTTCATGAGGAATTGAAGACAGCGACATATCCACTGAGCCATCTTAGACATGGCAGAAGTAGGATTTGGTTGATATTTATTCAATATGATAACCTGCGTGTTTTTGAAGTTCTTATGAATGAATATCAATTAATAATTTTTTTGTATCTTTTCTTTTTTATTCTAAATGATGGAAAATATGCATAGTATTATATATATATATATATATACTGTAATTACAATTTTTGAATCACGGACACCTTTAAATGTATATGAACTCATACAATTCACCGAAGATCATCGAAGAAATTTCCGCTATTATTCGAGGAAGATGATTCTGATAATTAGGGGACGATCAGCCTATCATAACGCGTCGATGATCATTGATGACATGCCTGTTGTAATTCGGGGGAGATGAGTCTTCCATAACTCGCCGAAGATACATCTACGAGCGGCCTGCTGTAATGCGGGGAAGATGAGTCTTCCATAACTCGCCGAAGATACATCTACGAGCTGCCTGCTGTAATTCAGGGAAGATGAGTCTCTCATAACTTGCCGAAAATACATCTACGAGCTGCCTGCTGAATTTCAGTGAAGATGAGTCTTCCATAACTCGCTGAAGATTCATCGAAGAAATCTCCTCTTTAATTCGAGGAAGTAGAATCAATCATGATTCGTTGAAGATCATTCGATAATCCTATACAGTCAATCGCCGATGAGAATTTATCGGTAATTTATCGGTGTTTCGTCTACGTTTCATTCTCTCTGCCATAAACGCTCTTAAATCATCGAAGACACTCTCTTAAATTTTATCTGGGAAGTAAAATTGCTTAATTATTTTCAGGATACGTTATTGTTATTTAGGGTTTTCTTCTTAATCTTTATTGTTAAAAACATATTAAAACACCTGATGTTTTCCTTTCACTTAATATTAATAACTGAATAATATAGCGAGCTAGAAAACACTTAATTATATAAATTACGCTTTTCTTTGAATAATATAAAATATATTGTGTTTTTGTATCCATCAATATCATTTATTAAGTATATATATTTAATTTTTCCTTCACAAGTTCACATACCGTCAAATGTTTTGCCTGACTCCCATACAACCCATAAATTGTTAAACCAAAAGAATCGTACTGGTTTAACTCTTCCAATAGCATCTACAAACATTTCAAATTTTCTTAGAATGAGTTAAGCCATATTTTACCCACTGAGATTTTAAATTTTTCAAGATAATAATCAATGCATCCATAATGTATAAATTCTTGGGAAGATTATTATATCCTCACTATAAACTTTGGATATTCCATAAAAGACTTAAAGTTGAAACACGAACGGTTGGTGTGCCCAAAAATATTATGTTTCTACCGTGTAGAATTAAAAGAAGTATAGTATGCCGCGAATAAGGTGTTTGAGATAATGTCTCCTCCGCATAAGTTTCTATCGATACAGTGCTGCACGAATAATGTTTTTAAGATTAACTTTCTTTGATTGTTTAACAATGAGCTGGAGCCAACAGGAGGAGGAGCCACTAAACAGTTAGCGTTCCTCGTTGCATATACATAGTAAGGAATTGGATTAAATTACTTTTCAAATGATAATAACTTTGAAACTCTCACATAGCTAACCGTAATAAAGTTTGTTGTATCCGCTAACTTGTTGCACTGCACCCTTCATGATCTTTTAAATGCATGCCCACCGATACACTTGATGGTCAATCTCCATAGCCAATCAATGACTTGGTAACCTTAAAACATTATCCTTAAAAACTTATCCGCAAGTACAGTATTTTTGAAACTTTATTCTAAGTGTTAATAACTTACCTTATAATACTAACCTTAGAGGTGCCACTTAGAATGGGGATAGATTTCTACTTTATTAAATTGATTGTCAACTTGTTGAAAGTGTGAGACTGTTTAACTTGCTCAACTATGTAGAAATTTTAACTTATTATCATCTTAAAATAATTATAAAGCGTAATCATTAATTTAATTTCTCAATATGATGAATAGTTTTGATTTGATTTAATGGTAATTACTGAGAGTTTCAATGAACTGAATAAATATTTCTTGTTATTCTTTGCGGTTCAGAAAATCTCAATTTGTTCATTAAATTCACTAACTTTTTGAAACTCTTTTCCAACTTTCTACTCTGATACACGAACTGTAGATTAAGATATAACATTTTATCGGTGTGCTCACCAAGTACAGCGGCTAAGTTATTATCGGAAGAGAAAACTGCGATATTTACTGGAATAAGTTTGATTGCTTCGTACCCGAGGGATGAACTAAGAGCAGAAAAATAGAGTAGTGGTGATACTCAGATAGAAAAAGACTAGATATGTAGTGAATGGTGTAATGTATTTAGATAGGTAGTGACTGGTACTATGTAACTAGACAGGTAATGACTGGTAACTAAACAGGTAATGACTGGTATACTAAACAGGTAATGACTGGTGAAATGTAACTAGACAGGTAGTGACTGGTGCATGCATGTAACAAGATAGGTAGTGTCTGGTGCAATGCATTTAGACAGGTAGTGACTGGTGCAATGTAACAAAATAAGAAGTAACTGATTCAATCTTCGGGTTCCGACTTAATCGACTCCATTATTCTAGAGTGTCAGTCTATATCTATCTGAAAACTCTCTTAGGAGTACACATTGAAAACTACTGTGAGTTTTCTTTGATATTAATACTTCATAAAAAGATATACAGGGATTGAATAGAAAGTGGAAGAACCTAGTAGAAAAACCTTCCGTATAATTCGTATTTGTGCAGCTTCCAACGAACAATTATGTGGCATTTGGTTTCTATAGAATTAAGATTATAGAGCTTCAATGATTTTAGGAGCCCAGTTGTTGTGATTTGTTCTAACATTTAGATTTAAAGTCCAGTGGTCTCTCTCAAACAACTTCGACTTTCGGTCAGACCTATACTAAGTAGAGGAAGTTTTTCCTTCTCTTTCAAAGGAATTCCCAACCTCTGGAAATGTCAAGCATTCGGAAAAAGAAGCTTGAGAATTGTGTTGTGTTTTATTTTTAATGGGCATTTGACTAATATGATTGAAGTATTGAAGGACTGTTATAAGATAATTAATTAAGTTGTGAAATTAATAATTAAGCCTGTGTCAACATTGATATACATCTATTCGTTCACAAGGATGTTGTCTTTGGTGGATGGAAAAAAGGAGAGATGCATCTCTGGAGACTTGAACTAATAGATGTTTGAATTAGCTGTTCATCTGACTATCTTTTCAAAAATTCTTACTAAAACAATAATTATTGCTAATATTATATAATCACTCTGATGATTATTACTAAACGAATTATATATCATTATCATACGAGGTTAATTCATGATGAACACTTTTTTTCTAATTATTAATTATGAATATTGATGAACAGTCTATTTTAATTTGAACGTAATTATTAAAATTCAAAATTTTCTAGTTATTTTTGTAATCCATCTCAATTGCCTTCTATATCACCGGCTACAATTTTCAATAAATTCAACTTTTGATAGTTAAATTTGCAGCTTTTAACTCACAATGAATCGTCGCATGCAAATCCATTGTTGTTCATTCTATTGTACTTCAACTTGCAGCAATTGAGATCGATTGCAATCACTCACCTTTGATATTTTTTAGCCAATACTCCTGTTTAAAATTGCTAATGGTTATTTTATTTTATTTCAGATTCCGATATAGAAAATCAAAGTACTTAACATACGTGGCTGCAGTATGGTAATTGATTTCAAATTCAAACGATGACTGCAGTGAAATTGAAGTCCAAAATATCCATTGTTGAATATTGTTTCATTTCACTAATTATATTATGTAGCGTAAAGTTAAATGACTCTGAGCTGAGGAATGATCCCATTATCGATTTTAAATTGAATTCATCGAAATCATCACGATTTTCAAATAAAGAAGATATTGTGGGAAATTCAGAAACATTTTCGCCACAGACACAGAAAAACTTTTCCACCTTAAAAATGAGAGATCAAAACAGTAAATCCAATAAATTCAAAAGAAAATTCTATCCCCTCATAATTCAAAACCAATTAATAACGTCAGAGCTAGCTCATAACTCAGTAAAGAAATCAACAGCGACAGTGATGAATCTTGTCTATCATGAAAAATCTGAAAATAATTCACAAACAAAACCTTTATTTCATTCCACTGTGGATTGTAAGTTTACTGACCATATAATGAAAGAGCAAATTAAATCATATACACCAAAAGAAACCAATATTATCCCAACGAAAAGTGATAAGTTATTACCAGCATTATCAAAATTTGCACTCGATGTTCCTCGAGACGACAGAGATTGGCCTGTTCGAAATGAAGAGTCTAGATACAAAAGATATTCTGTAGACTTTAGCAGGCAGGGTGTGGGAGCTGAAGAGTCTAGAGGGAATGATTCAAACACTGTGTACACTATCCAACTGAAACCATATCCACCACTTGCAACACTGGGACCTTATGGAGAAAATTGGTTCCCTGAAGCGTACAAGAACAATCACCGCAGAAAGGATAAGTGAGTAAATGAATTTGAATAGATTTTAGATATAGATCTCTAAGTTTAATCTTGAAAACCAATATTGCATTACATTTTCGCTCAAGCTATAAATAAGCATGATAATGTACTTAATAAAACTGTATTTTCAAATATTAGCGGAGAATAAATGTAAAGCTGGTTATAGTCCCACAATATTTCTAAATCATTTTACAGTTTATAAGTTTCATTTTAAATAATATTACATTTTACTCTTTTATTCGTTTCAATTGTTCATCAATAATTATGTATAGATAGTCATATTTATAATTGAAAGCGACTTTACTGAGTTAACTTGTGGAATTTCTGCCTCATTGAGCACAATCTCTACAGTTATTAGCATGGAGCTTCTTATCTGTGATTTAATTACAGTAATTTGAATTCATTATATGTACGTACTCTAATCTTAGATAATCTTAGAGTCATATAGATGTACTAATATGAGCTAAAGTTCGACTTTTTTTTACATATCTACAAAGTAATTGATGATATGTTAGTGTGTAATTTTATGTGTTCTGATATGCGCTGCAAGCATTATCATTTACCGAAAAAGTTACCATGCAAACCATTATAGTTACCGTTACAGTTACCTGTATCGGTATTTCCCTAACCCCCTGTACACACATGCTAAATATTTGCTGGTTAATTGAAAATGAAGATTTTAACGACGCAGATATCATAAAATAGTGTAAATGTTATTGATCAAAAAACATATACAACAAAAATCTCACATGAAAAAATTTAACTTTGGATGCCTTCACAGAGTAAATAATTGTTACACCGATATTTAATTGACAAACATTCCCATGCAAATCTTATATTTTATAGTTTCCAACATATCGTATATGGTTATCTCTTTCATATACTTTTTCATCTAGCAACACATAAGTTAAAATAAAGTTATATTGTTCTGTATTTTCTATTATTGAGGCATATAGCTAACACGGTGATATTTCTTGTATAATATAATTAACTTGTAATATGGAATTGAATTGAGGAGATATAATATAATCTTCATGATATTCTTCAAATCTATTTATAAAACTAGCGAAGATTGATCGAATTATTTAAATGGTTAAATACTTCCCATATGATTATCAAAGTTAATAAATCATATTAATATACATTTTATTATCTACATCTTCAGCAGGAATATCTTTCAAATACATCTCGTAGCGTTTAGAAATAAACTGGGAAATGTTAGTATAAATTTTTTACTTAATACCAAAGCTACATTTTGCTCTAATTAATTTTTATTACAATAACTCTTTCCTTTGAAGGTCTTCAACTGGTTCTCCGGGTGTAGAAATCGTCTCTTTGACGTTCCCATCTCTGATCAGAGAGGGTGACAACATCTCTCTATTTTGTAACTTCAGGTATGGCATATCCTCACAAATATATAATGTTTATCCTTAAGGTACCCCTAATTGTCTTTCCACTTTTTACTCACAGACTCTTGGGGTACAACCAGAAAGTGTACACTGTCAATTGGTGGCGAGGACAAGATCAGTTCTTCACATTTGGAAAAGGAAATATTAAAAATCTGTACAGTTTTCCAGGGATAAAAGTAGATGTGAGCTATCATGAATATATTATGAGTTGGTGTCATATGTTGAATAATGCATTATTAGGTGTTACGATAGTAAATTAAGAATTAGTTGCAATAAATCAATAATATGTAGAATTAATTGGAGGAGCAATTAAGCTGGTTGAAAAATGTATATACATTTAAGTTTAAATAAGAGTTTTTTATGTTTTTTCGCATGAAGGAAGCTCATTCGCGCAAGAAATCAGTTGTGCTGCTTGGTGTCTCCGATAAAACGAGTGGGGAGTACAAGTGTGAAGTCATGACAGAGGGACCAGCATTCAGAACTGCTGTCATGTATAAAAACCTAACTGTGGTCGGTAAGTTATTCATATCCATATTTTTGAATTATTCGTCAGAGGAACAAGTTTCCTATTTACACAGATTGAATTGCTATAATTTACAACCTGCAGTACCTCCAGCCTCTTTGGATATTTCCGCTAGCACCCCGAAGAGTTTATCGTCATCAACTGGTGGACCAAACAGGAAAAAACTGGAAGGAAAGTACAAACTGGGGGAGAAAGTTCAAATGAATTGCACAGCGAAAGAAATGAAGCCGAAATCAAAACTTATTTGGAAAATAAATGGAAGAGAGGTGATTTACTTACACGATGTTTATCTGAGTAATATATTCAGGCACAAGAGTTTTATTAACGTAGAAACATCCAACAGAGGAAATAAAGTCCTCAATTTCAAAGAAAATTATATTGTATCTTTAGATTTGGCTAATGAACTTTTGTTAAGAAATATTACTTGATTTGAAACCTAAATGATATTTTCCCTGTTTTCTTTCAGGTTTCTCCCACCGTAAATTTCCCGGACCGTAACCATGCCGAGGGTCTAGTGACAAGTTCAATAGGAATCAGCTTCATCACCCCTCACTACTTCAACAGGGACGGTGAATGTAGAGTAAGCTGCTCTGTTAAAGTGAATGGACTGTTACTAACCTCCACCAGGGTAACTCTGAAGGCAGAGGTCAGGACGATGTACTCCTTCAGTATCCTCAACAGCAGTGCAGGTACGGTGACTTTGGCAAATTGGGTAAAAGATCATCACTCTAATAGATCCTTTACTCACGGAAAATTGGTGCTAACATTATCTAAATTAATTGTTATTGAAGGTTCAAAGCAGGGTACTGTAACATAAAAGGTATGGTAACTAGTAGACGACACAAAAAAATTAAGTCACCAAAATGACACATATTTTGTTTTGACTGAGCGGCCCATAATACCTCGTATTTGCATGTTAATATTGAGAAGTTTAAAGTCAATATATAAGCGTTTCGTGTGATAAATAGTAAAAATAGCAATTGAATCTAGAATTTGAAATGTATGGATATATTTCAGGTTTGTTTATATTGTTCACTTCTTTTACATACTTATCAATAAAAATAAAATCTTAAACCTATAATACCTAGGAGCCTGAACCAGTGCTATTTAACTGCTAAACTGTAGTTCCTATGAATAACAATTACAAAATAAAATAATGTATATATAAATATTTAATCAATGCCTAGATATTAATAAATAAGAAAACATTTTAATTTAGTAGTGACTAAGTGTAAGTAGGTTTCAAAGTGTGATCAGAGTCGCCTGTCCACTGGAGTCTTTCCAAGAATAAATGTAACTAAAATATCTAAATAATTTAATTTCTATCTGTGATATACTTCTATTATTGATACAATTACAGGCAAAAAATTGAACCATAACGAACAAAAATTAACTAGTTATTTACCACAAAGCATATTATTCACGTAGCAATTAATGTAATTTTAAGATTTTCCGTTCAAGCCGTGGTCACGTCAAACTAGATTATATTACCATATTCTATACGTTAGTGTACCCTGGTTCTAGGTGACAGGTAGATCTTTTACTGAATATGACCAAGAGAAATTTTGTATGAATTACAATCAAATTACCATTCGATTATAGATATTAAAACTCTAATATCCTCTTATTCTTATTTTTTCAGATAATCAAAAGTGCTTTGTCTCGATAAGTAATCTTTACTGGCTGATTTTCCTTTATAAAATTCTCACTTTTCGATCTGGTTTCTTCTTAAATTAACTCCAAGGAATGCATTGTTATAATATAATGATATGGTTAATAACGATCAGGTACTGTAAGATATTTTCCATGTTGAAGTTAAACTAGACTTTATGAAATTAACATTTTTAAAGTAGCTATTTAATCTCTGTTTGAATTCATATAAATTGCTATTCAATGAAACTAATTAATTAGGAAATAGTGCTTATTGAATATTCAAAAGGCAGAATAAAGAAGTAAATTAAGATTCATTTAAGTGAGCATAATAATTTAATCAGTATATATTCTAGACTAGATAATAGTTTTCTCTCCCTAATTAATGTGCTTTGTATGTTGTAATGCAAATCTCCTATGACAACTTTTACTATATGGTAATTAGTCTAGTAAATGCTATATATTTTTCTCCATATTATCGCTGTTGATCTTGTTGTTGTCTACACATATTATATATAAAAATGTTCTATACTGCTTGAAACACAAAGTTGAAATTTTCAAATTATAGTGAGATTAAAAAGTAATAACTTAAAAAAAACATCTTATAATGCCCAATAATATAATTAAATAAATACATCCTTATATGTAATTCGCATTATCAGTTTAGTTGCGCTTAATTTTCAATTATATATTGATTTTCATTTTGGTTTCTATATGTTTAGTACTATTATATAACAATATATTATTGCATTGAACATTTACGGGTTATCAAAGGTAAGATAAAATTATCTTCAAATATAGAAATAAAGCGTTACTATTTCTACAGTAATTTTTAAAGCTAATTTTACCATCACTTTTTGGAGGATTTTCGAAATTATTACACCTTTTTTGAACTAGAAGAGTTCATTATTTTCATATTGGTGCTTATAAGCAGAGGTGGGTCTCCCAAACAAATTTTCGCGAACTTTTATCCGAGAATTGCTTCTGACCGGCATTTGGGTCCAGAGGTTCGGATTCAGACCGACGTAAAAAATGATTCGGACTTACTGTTTCGAAACCTCCTTTTTTGCAAATTCGAACCTCTGTATCCAAGGGGAAATTTTTAAAAAAATCAAGACGACAAATCATTGGTATTCCAACTATTCCACTGGTATTCCTACTATTCCACGGTATACAAATAACATCATGAGACGGCTTTGACCATTAGCACTGTGCTTTCCTTTATCGCTTATCTTGACTAATATTCCAGAATGATGTGTAAGTGTGGGTGTCTCTAATGACCACTGCTCGAATATTTTTAATATGCAAGCCTGTATGACTATGTGTAGTAATGAGAAACAAAGACTAGTATAACTGCCTGGAATGTCTCTCTATGAACTTGGAAATAAACTTGTGGTGTTTAGCTCGTTGCCTTATCTGTACCACACAGATTCGTCATGTTTAGACCGAGGCTGGTTACCCGCAAATAACAATGCTGGTTAGTGATGCTCATTACTCTATCACCATGCATAAGCCGATGGCTACAATAGACAGATATTCTTCAGCCGTTACACTGAAAACCCTAGTATTGTAATCTAGAGAGGCTAGATTACAATACTGTCTATATCGCTAAACCAACAAGTATAAATAGTGGACATCCCCACCGAGGTCAAGAAACCCACGATGTCAGTATAGTACACCAAGTTCCAGGAACCCAAGTGTTGCTGAAAGTAACTCGATCTGATGACGCCAGCGATATCCAACTATCAGAATTTTAGAGCCCGGTGCTGTTGCTTGGCACATGTCGAGCCAAGAAGAAGGACATTGTGGTGGTAGCCAACCTGGAGAAGAAGGTCGACAAAGAATTAGACACTTGGGACACCATTTTCGGTACAAGCAATCTTCCCCAAGATACACATTGCACAGGTAGCACTCACGTAGAACTGTTTCATCAAATGTATTATTATTATGCCCTCGCCAGGCTCGCCTGCCTCAGCTGAGAGAGTCTTTAGCTTCGTCTCGGACATTCTGAGTTCCTCTGATAAATCTGAACTTTGAGATTCCGACTTTTGTGAAGGGATAGTTGAAGTTGGTTAGGAAGGAGAAGACGGATTCGTTGTGAATTTTTGTTTTTCTGATGTTTTTACTGTTTTGTTCTGGGAATATTTGTTTTTACTCTTTACCGTCTTCCTTGTAATAATAATTTGTTTCTTCTGAAGATAATTTGTTTGGTAATTAGTGAGATTATTGTATATATCTGAAAAAAAGCATTTTTTTAATTAATCGGAAAGCATCAAATTTAAATATGGACATTTGGTAGAAGTAAATTTTAGGTTTGTAAATGTTCGGCAGATATCAGAATATAGAATTTTAAAGATTCGGAGGGAAAAAAATATTTGGAATGAATGTTCGCACCCAAATTTACAAATCGTGTTACCTATTCGGATTGTTCGGAACCCAAAACAAGCAAAAGTTCGGATTCGGAAGCCATAGAAAGGTTTGCGCGCGCGCTTACTAATGCTTATAAATGTTCTCCAGCAAAGGTAGCTAAACTTTCAATAATTATATAACTTAAAAGGAGACTATTAGTGATGTTTCTACCAAAGAACATACAGTAGTTAAAAAGCGCATATCAATAGTATTTGAAATATGTACCACTAAATCAAATACTACGCTAGATACAACCGTGTTAAATCCAGAAAAAACTTAGAATAAGTAAATGTTAAATAGTTGGATAAGTAGTTATATTAGTTTAATTAAAATCCAATCATTACAAAGTGTACAAATTAACTATTTTGATAGTAATATAGGCTTTTAATTTTTAATCTTTGTAGCATTTAAATCACTGGTATGGGCATATGTCAAAAGTAACAAGAACGGTATTGCAATAATTGTAGTCATAAAACATATTCATTACAAATAAGAGAACGTTCAGCTGTTAAATATTCGTTTAATTGATATCTCAAAAAATATAGCTTTGTTGCTGGTTATAAATGAACAACTCAAAAAGCTTTTAATTTTTTCCAGAAAAAAGGTCCGTAATTTGAATAGCCTGGGACTAAATGAGAGAAAAAGTAATAGTTCAACTTATAATAAATATAAAAAATAGCAAGTAAGAATTACTGCAGAGATCTTTATTCATTAAGAGAGGATATATTCAACGCAATTTACCGATTTGCACTATCATAAGCCAAGTAACCTGGTCTCAAAAGTTTGCTCACTAACATTGCCGCTGGCGCGGTAGAGCGAGCTCTCACTAATAATCTAATAAAAAGTTTACGAATTGACTTTTCAAAAAATAAAAAATAAAATATTTCATTTGATATTCATACATTTATTGGTATAATCGCCAGAGAATAGCTTTCCATTTAAAATAAAAGAAACAAGCCAAAATACGAAGCAAATATTTCTTATGTATAAAAGAACAAGCGGGGCTTGGCACTCTGAACGAAGTATGGAAAGATACAAATCTCTAAATAAGCCGATATGGGATATAGTTAACTAATTCGTCAATGCATATGTACAATGAAACATTCACTCTTATATATGTACTCAAACACACTCATGCATCTCATGACTTGAGAGAGCTCTTATATACTCCTAATACATTTGAAGAAATGCTCTTAACACGTTGACCACGATTGCTGATTCAGCATGTTTGCCTTACTGGCGATAGGTTTCAACATGTATTACATCAATTCCGATTATAGTTATAAATAAACATATTTTTCATGATCTATATTCATTTTAGTTATTTACCTACCTGTCACAGTATATCATTCCTTAAAATTTCTAATATAAACTGATATACATCCAATTAAATAAATTATAAGTTTTTGAGAGTGTACCATATACATATGTGCACATTGCCGGTTGGGAAAGTTCTCTGTGTACATATATGGTACACATCGCAGTCAACGTGATAATATGAATATCTTACCATTTATCACCGAATTTTTTGTCTAATCGTATGTAATTATGTGACAAAAAATTCATGAAAAAAACTGCTTCCAAATCGGTTTAATAATGAATGTTTTTTTTTTTGATGACTGGTGCGCCCACGCAAGCAGCTAGGTTACTAGGGTTAAGATTCCGCTTCTCCTTTTCGCTGCTCTTGAAATTGGGCGCCAATCTCAATATTGTCAAAGGGTCGTGTGCGTGAATTAGCAATCGTGGATATAAATACCCCCTACCTTCACCTAGGACATGATCCACCTAGGACCCAGGACATATGCTTCACTGACACGCGCTCCCTCTTATAACTCCCTAAATAGTCTATATAGGTACCGAACTATTAATTACCTAATTATTGCATCTAGGTAAATAACTTGTAACTACCTAACTAGTGTATCTATGTACTTAACTTATAATTACCTAACTAGTATACATATATACCTCCTACTTGTAACTACCTTAATAGGTTACCTAGCTATCTATCTTGAAACTTACAAACTAGTATAAGTAGGTACCTTGATACACTAGCTAGGTCAGTGGTTCTTAAAGTGTGGTGCCCGGCACCCCTTTGAGGCCTGGAATGTTTATAGGGGGTGCATGGGAATTGGTATGGCTTTTTATATGTTATTTATAAGTTCGGTTCTTGCTTTTAATATCATGCAAAATATACATGAAGTACATTTGCCATTTTTTCACATTATGGTCACCAAATATACCTATTATAATTCTATCTTTTCAATCTATTTCAATGCAATACAATGTTCAGGGGGTGCATGAGAAAAGCAAGGGGTATGCGAGAAAAATACTTCAAGAACCACTGCGCTAGGTAATTTCCCTCGATTCTCTCATGCATAGAGCATTTTTCACATATATGGGTGATATTATATACCTCACAATTTCAGTATCCTGTAAATGTGAAGAGATATCTTAACTGTACTAGAACAAAATGCCTATACGGACAAAAGGCCTAACGTAGAAAATATATGAATATAGAATATATTAGTTGAATAATGACGTAAAAAATATGGGAAAGAGAATAAAATAATTAATTCCATTTTAAGTAAAAGAGCTGAATGGTAGGTATTGAAGTGATAACTTTAATGAAATGTTAATTGATAAATAAAGGACAGTTTACATTATACTGTGATAAATCTTTTCAGTGAACATCAAATGATATTTGGAAAAGTTTATGTAAAGCCAAACCCAGCTAACTATATCCTCTCTGTACCGAGTGGCACAGAGGAGGATATCCCTCGCTAGCGAGGGACAGAGAAGGACGGGAGAGAAGGACGGGGGATTTTAGACGTCTGAAATCCCACGTATTTCCAACGTATAAAATCCCACTCACGTCCCACGTCTTGAACAAACGGGATGTCCAACGTCTGTCCCACGAGGGATGTCCCTCTCTGTCCCACGCAGGATCCCTCTCTGTATCACGCCGGATGTCTCTTTCTGTCCCACGTGGGATGTCCCTCTCTGTCCCATGCAGGATGTCCCTTTCTGTCCCACGCGGGATGTCCTTCTCTGTCCCACGCAGGATGTCCCTCTCTGTCCCACGCGGGATGCCAAACGACTTAAACTTGCGAAGCATATTTAAGTTTTAGGTAACTATATGTAGGTAGGTATTTATAAACAGTTGTTGGTAACTTGGTAGGTATTGATGAACACTAGTAGGTAACTAGATGTTATTGATGAACACTAGAAGGTAACAAGGTAAGTATTAATAAACACCAGTAGGTACTTATTGATATACAGTTGTAGGTAACTAGGTAGGTGTTGATAAACACTAGTAGGTAACTAGGTAGCTATTGATGAAGACTAGTAGGTAACTAGGAAGTTATTGATTTCGATATTTTGATAACTAGGCAGTTATTGGAAATTACTGTTAGGTAACTAGGAAGGTATTGATAAATATCAGTATAGATAAGATATAGGTATTGATAAACAGTTGTATGAACACTAATAGGTAATTAGGTAGGTAATGATAAATATCAGTAAGTAACTAGGTAAACATTGTTGAACAGTGGTAGGTAACTAGGTAGGTATTGATGAACACTAGTAGGTAACTAGGAAAGGTATTGATAAACACCAGTAGGTAAGTGATAAATATTGATAAACACTAATAGGTAACTAGGTAGTGGTGAACACTAGTGAGTAAGTAGGTAGTTTTTGATAAACACTGGTATAGGTTCTAGGTAGATATTGCTAAACTCCAGTATAGGTGCTATGAAGGTATTGATAAACGGTTCTAGGTATATTCCACCCCGGTATATTCCACTCGGGGAAATTCCACCCCGGTACATTCCACCCCAGTGAAAATGATCATTAGGGTAACAATAAAAAATCAAAGATTTTATTTTCAGATGACCATTTGTTAAATACTTGGTACCCATGAAGAAATAACTTAAGACAAGTAGCCCAAATTAATTTTTGAAACTTTATCCTAATAGACAAAAATTAAAATATTCATAGTTTGGAAATTTGTATCAAAGTTTACATATTGAGCAAGTTAATATTAATACTTTTCTTAACATGAAACTGCAGTATATGCTCTTACAATAATGGCTGGGAGAGGTTTGGATGGGGTCGACTGGCAGAGACAACCCATTCAATGTTGTTGCTTATAATTTGTTTTTTGGATTCTAGGACAAAAACTTCTGTGGTCAAAATCTCTCCATGTAAAAAAGCATTGATACCCCCAGTCTTTAAACCCTGTGCAATAATCCTTCTCAACCCCATCAAAAACCTCGTAAAAAAAATCATGTAAAATGAGTAGAAAAAAAGGTTTCTGTCAAAAACTATTTTTCACCACTTATACTCGAAGTCGAAATACCGAATTTCAAATAGAATATAAATAACAATTAGTACTACATGACATCATCTTACAGTTAATGACGCTGTTGCGTTGGCAATAATGAAGAAAATCAGCTTAGGAATGAAAATAAAATACCTCAACTGATAAAGAGCGTTCATACATCCTTTCTTCCTGCTGTTCTATAACATGTGTACTTGTGTAGTGAAAAATAAACAGCTTGTGAACCCAACAAAAGGTTTAATTTACTACAATGAAAATGAAATTTACCTAGTATTTTATAAAGTATTAATAAATGATTAACATCAATAACTAACAAACCTAACCCGTAAAGTGGGGTGGAATTTACCGGGGTGGAATATACCAGGGTGGAATTTACCGGGGTGGAATATACCTGTCAAATTAATAAACAGTTGTGAGTAACAAGGTAAGTAAGTATTGATAAACACAATTAGGTAACTAGACAGGAATTGATAAACATTAATGTAGGTAACTAGGTAGGTATTTACAAATATTAATGTATAACTTTATTATGACTTTATACATATTTTTGTCATTTACATTAAAAAAGAAAAGATACAAAATCAGTAAAATATTAAGTAATATTTATTTACAATGACATTAAAAAACACGCAAGTTATGATGTTGAAAATTTTTCATTCCAATGCTACTTCTACCATGTTCAGGATGGCTCAGTGGATGCATCGCAGCCTTATATACTGCAAGGGACAGCAGTTGCGAGTTCGCCTTCCGGGAAAACCACTTTATTTCTCTCCCCATTTCTTCGCATTTAATATGTATATAACAATATGTAACATTAAATCAATTCATATACAGCCAAACGTACATATTCACTAAATGCAATAAAGTGAGAAATGACAATAAAATTAGCATGATCTTTTTGATTTCTTATACATATATATGTAACCAGAGAGGGATATCCCTCTCTGTCCCACTTTTGCCAGAGCGGGACATCTGCGTAATGTATCCCACGTCTTAATTCCGTCTTCCCTCTATAGCGAGAGACGTCCGCATCCTGCCCCACGTGGACGTCACGTCTTGAATCTCTCAATAGCGAGGGACATCCACATTCGGTCCCACGTGGTTCCCACGACTTAAAAACGGAGTGGGACATGTGGATGCCCCCTGTGTCAGAGAAGGACAAGACGTGGGATCGAACGTCTTGAAGAGGGGGACTCATGTGCAAACAAAGAAGGTAAGACGTCTGCAAGACGTCTGACGTCCCCCACCCACGTTTTAAATCCCTCTATAGTCTATAGCGAGGGGTTGTTGAAGGCAATCTGTAACTTCAACACTGTTTGCATATTTCCCCGTTAATTTTATCCATTTCAAGCTAAGTAATAGTTACATTTCGAGAAATAAATGAATAACTAAAAATGACATAGTTATATTCTAAAAGCTTTCTAAAAAGATAAGGCTATAATGAAAAAATAGTATTACATATTGTGGGTTAATTAAACTCTTTATATTCTGAAAACGTGTCTGTTAAAAATGTATTACATTAATCGTTTGCAAATCTCTTACAGCTTAAGACAAACAGCTTTTGGTTAGCTGGGTGAATAAATAAAATATTTTTCATCTATAGTATTTTTTCCAACTATACATTGAAAATGATTATAGGTTTCTGATAAAATATCAATTATTTTAGAATCAAAATAGAATAAAATAAAAATAGGATAGATACATGATAAAAAAAGTCAAAATAGAAGAATATGATTAAAGATATCTTATGAAAAATAGAGGAGGAGAATTATATATTAGTGATCTAATAAATAGAACACACACTTTAGTATATAAGCCGATTTACAGATTTACAAATGATCATATTCAATTAGGTAATGATTTAATTAACTCTCACTGAGACAAAGATATTTGTTTCCTCTTGGCCTCGCTTATTAGAAATTACAAATAGATGTCCACTATTTCACTAAGTTTATAATGGATTTCAGGAATTTTGTCCATTAGGGATTTAGTCCATTAGGGATTTTGTCCATTAGGCATTTTGTCCGTTAGGCATTTTGTCCGTTAGGCATTTTGTTCGTAGGCATTCACTCCGCTCACACTTAATATAGCACAAATGGATAAATTGCGCTTAACAGATTCACTTTTCACTCAATTATTAATAAATAATTTACCACTTTTCTCATTGCAATTTCTCTTATTGAAATATTGCTAAAATGTAGGACAACGATCTCTAACTTTGTCATTAATTACCTTCAATTAACTTACTATGGAATCAAGATGTGTGTTTTGATCAGTCAGAAGTGATGACATTCTGATCTTCACAAGGAGTAGTACTTCTTGTGACAAGGAGTATTTCGGATTATACATTTCTCAAGAGTGAGAGAGCATGTAACATAACTAAAGATATTTTAAAAGATTTATTATTACAGTAATTATTAAATTTTCTGTGGTATATATTGTTGTTATTTCAATACATAATAATATTGAAATGCAGTATCCTGCATAATTGTATTCACTTGTCCTCAATTCTGACAAGTACTACTGTACATTCCTGTTGAGAATTTCCACAGGGGCCAATAACCTATATTATTGTCTCGACCAAGCATTTCGTGTCGTTATGCCACACTTGAGATTCAGGCTGTCTGCATTTTTCTTTCGCAAGAATCTTGCCAATTCATCTCAAGTTTTCTCTACAGACATATCACAGTCCTGTGACTGTATATTCTGTCCATATCTTCCTTAATCTTTTTGATATGAGTGTCAATACTTTATTAATAGTTTATTTTTTCTCTGTATGAGTTTTTCAGAACATCAAAGCATTTTAGACTTTATCTGTCTGATTTTTCGTCCGCGCGGGCATTCAAGCATTTTAGAATAGGTACCTAGATTTTCCTGACAATTCATGCACCCTTAAAGCTCGATAGACAAGCCATCTCTTTTTTTATTCAGTTTTCGTCATAGATCAGGAATTTCCACTTTGTCAGGTAATTGCATTACGAATGATATGAAACTCTAACAACCGTTTTAAAAATACAATCAAAATTTTATGCTACAATATCTTACTTGAATTTCGTATATTCCCTAGCGCATCCAATTTACAAAAGAAATATTTCAGTGTTCTTTCTTCATATGTCAATAACTAATATTCAATTTTTTTTAGCTCACTTCCTGTAAAATATGTACAGAGTAAACGAACTACAAAAATGAATGGTTTTAATAAAAACTACTGAGTTAGTTGCTACTCTGTAGGATTGCCTAAGAGTTAAAACATATGAAACTGAATAAAAGACAATGTGAGCAATCTGATTAGACTATATTCAGGTAAAAAAAACGTTTTTTTATTTCATTAAATAATTCTATACATAATAAAATAGTGAAATTTCACCCCATTTCTATTCGAATGGAAGATAAAGCCTATTGGTGCTATGGATAGTAGAATTATTTAGATTATTTTTTCAATAAATTTAAAATGTTCCTATTTTCTTCAATTTTAACCAAGAACATAAGCTATATTTTGTTAAATAAATTGAGCTGCTATTTGTTTTGAAATACAAATAGTAATAATTTGAACGATCTCTTTCTTTAAACAATATATATATATCTAGGAATTGTACTGTATAGTGGGTGACAGGACAATAATCCCCCGTACAAAAAAAAAAAAACCGCGGTCAAAAACCCCCCGTGTAATATACCCCCGGACAAAAAAAAACGTTCGATATAAATAGCCTAATTCAATTTAATTAATTTTCATTAATTTTATATTAATAAAATTACTATATGTTATAAATATAAAGAGATATAGTGCACCTAAGGTTAGGTTAGCGGTTCGGTTGGGGGGTTTGGAGGGTATTCGTCCGGGGGGTTTATTGCACGGGGTTTTTTTGTCTGAGGGAATTTTGCACGGGGTTTTTTTGACCACGGGGTTTTTTTTGCACGGGGGGGGAGGGGCTATTGTCCTGGAATCTGTATAGTGTACTTAAAATTATCATAATATATAATTAAATGAAGTAGAACTATAATTTCCTCAAAATATTTAGTCAATTTACCAAATGTGAAGCTGTAGTTATTCCTAATTTATAAAAGTTAAACCTGATTAAATGTTAAAAACTATTATCCAGAAGTTTACATGTTGCTAGTAATAAAAAATTCTTTGTATTTGTGTCTTCAAATAAAATAAACAAAGCTAATGTATCTTTAATAATGAAAAGTTTCTATATATGGAAGTGTTATTTTAATATTACTATTGAAATCACTAGCATTATTACGCTTAAAATAAATGTTGCATTTTTAACATTTAAATATCTGGTATATACACCTAGAGCAGTGGTTCTTAAACTGGGGTGCGCGGCACCCCTTTGGGGCATGGATTGCTTATAGGGGGTGCATGAGATGGCTGTTGTTTATAAGTTCTGTTCTTGCTATTAATATCATGCAGAATATACATGAAGTGTATTTCCCTATATTCTAACACTGAATAGAAGGAAAAATGGTGTTTCCATTGTATAAACTAAGTGTAAAAAAAAACTGTACCTTTCTATACCGAATTTTCATTTCTGTGTCGGAATTATATGTAAGTGTCGCTACCTCGTAATTGATTAGTTTTGTTTTATTGGTTTGCAACTGTTCATTTTCTGAATATTTATATAACTACAATGCAATATACTGCATTATTATCACAAATTATTTGGTTTTCTTTAATTTCTAATGGATTTTAATTTTCTTCACCTGAATAAATAATCTTACATTATGTAAATAAAACAATCATTTCCCTTACTTTTTCAATTTGCATATTTAATTCTCAAATCATAGTAACCAAATATATTATAATTATAGCTTTTCAATCTATTTCAATGCAATACAATGCTCAGGGGGTGCCTGAGAACAGCAAGGGGTGCGCGAGAAAAATACTTTAAGAACCACTGACCTAGAGTATAGATATGAGTTGTTATGAAAATAATAAATTTAGTTTATAAATTGACCTATTACCTATGACAGCTTTTATTATTCATTGGTTAAAATTATCACCTCTACAAGATTAAACCAAACTCATCGTTGTCTTTATTCACTATTTTTGAATATCTAAAATACAACATTTCGCTGCATCAGGAATTTCAAAGTATATGCTAATCAAATTTCACAGTTGAAAATAATCAATCTATTGAAATTGAATAATCAGAGTTAAAATTAGCAGAATTAAAACTACTCAACAAATCAGAGACGAACCAATTTCCGCTACACAATCTCACTAGAGAAACCATTGTTTGTTATAATAATAATTCTTTAAATACCAGTGAATGTACAGTCCAACTAATGCACGCTGCCGACTTATGACTTTACATGATTTTAGTTTTTTGATTTGCAATAGTATAAACCTTTCATAAACTTGAACTAAATTATGAAGCGAACGTAAAAATATTAACTATTCTTACTCTCTAATTAAACGATATTGACCTCATTTCTTTTAAGTACGTGTAAAAATGCTCACAGTGACTGAAATTTATCTCAATGAAACATATAAGAAATTAATACATGATGAGAAAATATATTATACTAATAATAATTGTAACATGATAGAACTTAATATTGATACCCATTGAACAAACCATCAGAGAAAACAATGTCATATCCGACCGTGAAAGCCTCTTATTTCTTTGAGCGGGAAACTTTTGCACCTAAAATAATATGATTGGAGCAGCCGTTAAACCTCTTCTAAATTAATTGAATAACAATTAACTTTGCTTATATCATCATCAAATTTATCGGCCTTCACGCATATATTTTTTTAAATTTATGTAAATAATAGAATTTAATAAATACAATAATTAATTAATCTATATTTTTCTCATATAAAATAAAATATATCAATTAAAATATCATGTATTTCTTTGTTTATAATAGTTCAATCCATTAATAATTTTATTATGTATTACTGCAGTTAGGTATTGTTATAATTTTCATCAATTTTGAAATAAATTGTTATTTATAACTTTGTTCACGATTACATTTTATAATTTGAATGATAAGCAATAGGCTATTAGACGCAATACGTAGAAGAAAGGAGGAAACTTGAAAGCATTTCGTTGGCAAAATCTCTTTGTAACTAAAATAGAATTCTGAATATTTTCATTTTTAGTCGTTTATGATAAGATAGGTACAAAAGTACCTTAATCATCAGTTATATTTCAGTAAACCTCCAAAATTCTATCTACAATCTTAAGATGTTTCTCCTGTACAATCTCCATATCCACCGAGCGCTTCATACTGTGCACCTTATAATAAACTGCAACCATAGCTTTATTGCAGATCACTATTTTGTGAATAATTTTAATAATATTGATCGTACAGTAGTGAAACTTTGGTGACTGGAAAATTACTTCTATGTTAGTATCTTGCTTAAATATTTTCTGAATCCATGAGAAAATTGTAAAGTTATGAACGTTTATGTATTTCGAAGGCATTTTAACTGTCCATCGCTTTATTGCAGCTCTGTGAAAAGGCCAAAAATGGGCGATTAACTTCTACCGAGAGGGTAAAAATTGTAACAGG
The DNA here is from genome assembly GCA_947561585.1 of Caprella mutica. Classification (NCBI taxonomy): domain Eukaryota; kingdom Metazoa; phylum Arthropoda; class Malacostraca; order Amphipoda; family Caprellidae; genus Caprella; species Caprella mutica. Next base: position 2,963 of record CANNZV010000819.1, on the reverse strand, counting down.
TCCTGCAGAAAGGATGACTCTTCTATATTTAGCTAATGAATTTGGGAGGGATAGGAGAAACATAGTTTCTATTGTGGAAGATCCCGACACCAACCCAAGGAGAGATGAGGGTACAAGGAGAAGTTTTCCCCCTCGAAATATGTGAAAACTTCCCAGGCAGGTTATAAGGCAGCCAAATAACACTCTTGCCTCCATTTTCGACAAAGCTGTCATTGGTTATTCGTCCAAACAGTGTCTTAAATGAGACGACAAGGAACGTGGAGCCCATTTCCAGGCCTCCTATGGACAAGACCCAAAAGGAAAAAGGCATTAGATGTACACAGAATTACATGAAAACAAGCTTCCTACTTGTTCTTTTAACAGATGAGGAAAGAGCCACCCTTGATTGTCTGGATGGATGGTTTGAAGTTTGGATCCTACTGGAGCTGTTTATCCACACTGGTTTTGTCGTCAACAAGGAGGCTGTGGCTTTATGTTTCAAGCTGGCATCATTGATGAAACGTTAATTGGCCCTTTCCGAGTACCAGAGGGTGTAAACCTATCAATCTAATCCTACATTGCCTCTTTTGTTGAGTACTTGTTTCCTTGTTCTAATAGTTTGCAATTATCTCATTGGCAAAAGATTATTTTCATGCATTACTTCGCACAATCTCATGCTTGAAGGGTTACAACTTCTTTCCTCATATTTCTGGGCATCAACTCTCTTGACTTGATTGCATTGTTCTCTGGTCTTAAGCCCCAGTGAGTATTTTTGACCGTTTCATTTGAGACATTACATCAGGACTGTTTTGACGTAAGACCAATAACAGCCTGGTCAATAATGGAGGCACTATCCAGGTAACATTGAGATATTCCCTGAATATTCCCTCGATATTTATATATTCCCTTATTATCTGCTATTGTTAAATGATATCGAGGGAATATTCCAGGGATTAATGAAAATGAGTTGATCCCCTAATGATATCGAGGGAATATTCAAGGGATTAGTGAAAAATATTTGATCCCCTAAAGATATTGAACGAATATTCCATGAATTAGTGAAAATTAGTTGATCCCTTAGCGATATCGAGGGAATATTCAAGGAATTAGTGAAAATTAGTTGATCCCTTAACGATATAGAGGGAATATTCCAGTAACTAGTGAAAATTAGTTGATACATAACGATATCGAGGGAATTTTCCAGGAATTAGTGATAATTAAGTGATCCAAAACGATACCGATGGAATATTCCAAGGATTAGTGAAAATTACTTCACCCTCTAACAATATCGAGGAAATATTCCAGGAATAAATGAAAATTAGTTGATCCCCTAATGATATCAAGGGAACATTCCAGGAATTAATGAAAATTAGTTGATCCCTTTCCGATATCGAAAGAATATTCCAGGAATTAGTGAAAATTAGTTGATCTCCTAAGGATATCGAAGGAATATTCCAGGAATTACTAAAAATTAGTTGATTCCCTAACAATATAGAGGGAATATTCCAGGAATTAATGAAAAATAGTTGATTCCCTAAAAATTATAAAAGAAACGATTACATAAGAAAAAAAAGAATTAATCTATTAAATATGAAACTATATTTATCGATGATAACCTAAAGATAAACTTGAGTTATCATATTGGATAAAGTTTATTAAAAATCCTACTTCTACTGTGTCCAGGATGGTCGAGTGGTTAGCGTCGCAAGCAGAAGTCCACAAGGTGCTGGTTCGAGACCTGGAAACATTATTTAATTTTTTTTGCCATTTCTTTCCATTTAATTTGTATATAACAATATGTTTCATTCAACTAATTCATGTAAAGTCAAACGTACACGTACAAATGCTGTATATGCTAGGAAATATAAATTTTGGTATTCTTATTTTTATATCCTTCCACTATTCTAGATATCCAGGGAATATTCAGGGAATATTCCCATTTGATAACCCCGAACTTTGAGAAAATATCCCCTCACTATCCCAATTTTTTCCCTTGATAACGAGGGAATAATAATTTCGGTATTCCTTAAACTTTCCTAGTAATCGAGGGAATATTCCAGGGATAATATATTTAAATCCCATCATTATTCCCTCGATATCATTTGGGGGTATCCCCATATCGCAAAAACATCAAAATAGGGCATCCCCTCGATAACACTAGGGATATAAGGGGAATGATCCCAGGGAATTTCCCCGAATGATTTTTTGTTACCTGGGTAGTGTCATTTAGCTGCCATAGGACCTGCCTGCGTATTTTTCGCATATTTCGAGGGGAAATTTTTTTTTTTCCACAAAAGAAACTATTGTTCTCTTAACACTTCCAAGTTATAAAGCTGAAAAAAGAAGAGTCCTCCCTTCTGAAGGACTTGCAACAATTTTTACCCTCTCTGTACAAGTTAATCGCCAATTTTTTGGTCTTTTCACAGAGCTACAATAAAGCGATGAACAGTTACAATGCCTTCAAAATACATAAACGTTCATAACTTTCCAATTTTCCCATGGATTCAAAAAATATTTCAGCAAGATACTAACATAGAAGCAATCTTCCAGTGCCAAAGTTTCACTACTGTACAATCAATATTATTAAAATTATTCACAAAATAGTGATCTGCAATAAAGCGATGGACGCAGTTTATAAATCAAAATACACCTCATTCGTTATATCTATAACAATTTATTTGCTTCTCTGCATTCAATTAGCAATATAGTAATTGAATTCCATCAATGCTATTCAAATTCATTATAACTTAGTGCTGTACGTAGCGCATATGAATACAAAAAAAGAAAATGTTCATTTCATTTATGAATAAAATATTGATTGATTAATTAACTTCTTTCAAACAATGTTGGTAATATCCATGTTTTCCATCTTAACCCTTTTCAAATAAATTCTTACAACAAATTTCTTCTAATTATTCCTTATTATCCTATAAAACATTGTTGCGGGATGGGAGAGGTCCCGAACAATTTCAAATATTATTATC